>JAYESA010000003.1:34352159-34694659 GCA_036927795.1 Iris macrosiphon
CATGCACAATATTTAAATACAATCAATCCTAAAATTTAAAATACCCATGTCAATTACCAAACTACCCTCGAATAAAAATATGAGAGTGACAATCCTACCCACCTTAGAAAATTTTCATCCTCAAAATTAAGGAAGAAACTAACTACCAAAAGCAAACAATACAATGCAAGAAATAATTATACCACATGGCTCGAACAGATATTGATATCACTCGCGCATCTCGGCCTCTCGCTCCCAGGTACTTTCTCCTGGCGAGTGATGCCTCCACACGACACACACCAAAGGAATCGTCTGGTTCCTCAACACATTTTCTCTCCGATCCAGAATCTCCACTAGCTGCTCAGGATAGCTAAGAGTAGGGCCCACCTCTATCAACGAGTGATCCAATACATGAATGGGATCTGCCATGTACCGTCTCAACTGTGACATGTAAAACACGTTGTGCACTCCCTCCAATACAGGTGGTAAGTCTAGTCTGTATGCAACTACACCGACCCTCTCAAGAATACTGAAAGGTTCGATGAATCGCGGACTAAGCTTGCCGCCTCCACCGAAATGAATCGTTCCATGTGTCAGAGAAATCCTCAAGAAAACCAGACCGCCAACCTAGCACAAAACACAACCTTAGCACTCTAATAAAATAAACAATCAATCACAAGCAATGCAAAAACAAAATCTATACCACAAACTCTAAAGGTCTCTGGTGGCTATCGGCCCAATATTGCTGCATGTCCTGTGCCACTCGAAGTCTATCCCTGATAAGCTTCACCTTCTCAGCTGCATCCACTATAACCTCTAGCCCTAATAAAGCTCTATCACCAACATTATCCCATGATAACGGAGTACGGCATCTCCGTCCATACAATGCCTCGAATAGTGACATCTCAATGCTGGCTTGGTAGCTGTTGTTGTATGAAAACTCTACCAAGTAAAGATGATCCTCTCAAGAACCTCCAAGATCCAAAACACAGGTGCGTAGCATGTCCTCGAGAGTCTGAATAGTGCTCTCTGACTGTCCGTTAGTCTGAGGGTGATAAGCGGTACTGTACTTGAGCTGAGTGCCCAAGCTAGCCTACAAACTCCTCCAGAAGTGGGACATGAAGTGACTATCCTGATCCGAGACTATGCTCACTAGAACACAGTGTAATCTGATAATCTGGCCCACATATATCTCCGTGAGCTTCTCCGTAGATGTACCCACTTTGAATGGCAGAAAGTGGGTTGATTTGGTCAACCTGTCCACGATGACCCAAATCGTATCTTTACCTCCTTGAGAACGCGAAAGTCCCGATACAAAATCTATGGTCACATTATCCTATTTTTACTCCGAAATGGGTAAAGTTGAAACAATCCTTCTGGCCTCTGTCTCTCCACCTTTACCTGATGGCAAACTATGTATCTGGACACGAAGCTAGCTACCTCCCACTTCATGCCATACCACCATACTTGCTCTCTAATGTCTCTATACATCTTATTGGCACCTGGATGCATAGAGTACTGAGAACGATGCGTCTCCTGCAGAATCTCCTCGTGCAATGCTCCTCTCAAAATACACAATCTGGTACCGTGTCGCAATGATCCACAGTCACTACCATATTTTCTAGGAAAGAATATTTTAGTCTTTTCATAATTAATTAAATATTGTGCATGTTGTATAATTATTTATTATATTATTTAATTATTGTTAGATATTAGTTTATTATTTTGGACTTATGTTAGTGGACCTAACTAGTTTAGTTTAGACTCTTGGACCAATATGTATTAATTGTTAGAATTGAGCCCAACTAGGAGCTCATTGATTAGGAGGATGATTAATTTAATTAAACCATTAGACTAGAACCTTCCCTCCTTAATTATTTCTTCATGAGAGACCCCAAGGGATATAATGGATATTAAATAGTGGCTTGAGGAAGGGGCAAGGGGAGGCCGGCCTATTTAAAAAAGGGGGAAAAGTTTCTCTCTTCTCTTTTCATTTGAAATCAAGAACTAGAATTTTTCTCAACCAAATTCCTTCATTCTCACATCATTTTTCTACCAAATTTTATCCTAATTCCTTCCCAAATCACCATTAAAGACTAGTGGAGAAAGAATCTAGAAGGAGGAAGCAAGGATCTACAAAGAGGAGCAAGGATCTACAAGTTGGAGGCCAATTTTATCATATTTGGATGTTGCATTAAGAATCCATCTTCCAATAGGTACAATTCAGTTTTTTCTCTTTATTTAGGTTCTAAATTTGAGAATTAACCATGAAAAATCAGGCCATATGCATAGGCTACCGATAGGATTTGGATTTGAGTTCATAGGAGGCCTATTGAGAAAGTTATGGTACTTTTTGTGTCAATTTTGGGGGAATTCCAAGATTGACACTTGTTGTGTTTGTCAATTGGTCCTATAGATCATTTTGGCATGTGTTTGTGTGTTTTGTGGCTAGTGTCGTGTCTACAATTGGGTACATGTAGGTCGTATCCCAATAATTTGGTGATACGTGTTAATTTGGGGGATTTTTCTCCGACATGGGACTTTGTGCATATCATATTTTGACACAGACACGTAGAGATATGTTTGACTCTTCGTACTATTTATAAATTATATATTAGACTTGCTCGTGTCCTTTGGGGTATGTTTGGATGTGTGGTAGACTCGTGTCGCAAGCGTATCATAGATCTAGTATGATAAGGGTGTGATACACTTCACGTGTTTGTTGTGTTGTATTTCTAAATCAAATTCCTTTTGTTCTTAGCCATTTATAATAAATGTATTTATATGTATGTATACATATATTGTTATGTATATATATATTTATATGTGTTAATGTATCATATATCTATATACATATATGTTATATGTGTATATGTAG
This sequence comes from Iris macrosiphon, assembly GCA_036927795.1. Taxonomy (NCBI): domain Eukaryota; kingdom Viridiplantae; phylum Streptophyta; class Magnoliopsida; order Asparagales; family Iridaceae; genus Iris; species Iris macrosiphon. The sequence continues at coordinate 34,355,017 of JAYESA010000003.1, forward strand.
CTATACTCCTATATATATAATAGCTATTGTATAAGTTATGTTAGATATATAAGTTATGTTATACTTGTATGTTATATATATATATATATATATATATATATATATATATATATATATATATATATATACATGTATGTTATATATATATATACGTGTACGTATATGAGATGATATGAATATATATATATAATGCTGTAGCTATGTGTGTATGTTATTTCTAACTATATGTATACAATTATGGATGTATATATATATATATATATATATATATATATATATATATATATATATGTATGTATATATATATATATATATATATATATATATATATATATATATATATATATATATATATGGATGAGAGTGTATATATATATAGTTAGTATATATATATATTAGTATATATATACGTGGTGTGTTGTTGTTAATAGGAGGGGGCTCGACACTATTTAGCAACAGCAGCAATAGCAACAACAATAGCAGCATTAGCGATAGCAACAACAACAGAAATAGCGACCGCAACAACTACAGCAACATCAGCACCAGTATTAGCGACAGCAACAGCAGCAGCAGAAATAGCGACAGCAACAGCAACAATAACAGCAGCAGCAGCATTAGCAACAGCAGCAGCAACAATAGCGACAGCATGGTATCAGAGTGTGTATCAGTAGGTAAGTCTTGACTAGTAGTTTTTTTTATTAGTTATTAGTTTAGTTAGTTAGCTAGTAGTCTACTTAGTTTGATAGTTAACAATTTGGTTAGTAGTTAGTATTTGATATCTAATTATTAATTATCCATTTAACTGGTTAGAATAATTAACATATAGGTATATATATATATCAGTACGTATTGTAGTTAGTATAGTATAGTAGTTGTGTTAGGTAGTACCTAATAGTTGATAGTTATTAAATTGATATATATACCTACTATTGTATAATTAGTGGTTGGGTAACTAATATATACTAGCTATGACATTTACCTTGAGATACCAAGGTAAGGGTTAAGGTATTTGAGGATACCCAAGGTATTGGGTTTGGGTATCAAGATGGGGATTTAGTAGTGCGATACCGTGTTGGTTCAAAACCAAGGTATCCATTTAGTATTTGTAATTAGAATTTTTATATTTAATATTGTTTGGATATGTATATATGATATTTCATACCTTTTGTTTGCATATCTTGTGATACGGTGTCTTAGTATTTTAGATTTAGCTTGTATGGCCTAGTTGCATAGTGTATGAATCCAATATCTTTGAGTTAGACACATGTAACCTAGAAATAGGTAGTTTTACCAAGTTTGGCCGGTTTGACTTAGAGTTGACCTAGTTTGACTATTTTGACTCGGAAATGGCTTGTTGACCTAGAAGTTGACTAGTTTAACTTATTTTCATTCCAAAACCTAGTATTGATGTTATATTCCATATCTAGGTCTTCGATGCACCGTATCAGACATCTGTGAGACTATTCACCGGACTTCAGGCGAGTACATTCTCTGATAGTTTCTTATTTATGATATCCTCTATGTTCATTATATCTAGTGTAGATATCCATGTTTCTGTGACGCAATGGTTACACGGATTGGTATATCCGGATCTCATCATGAGATATTATTCCTTGGTATATGGTGTATCTTGTACAAGCCTTATTTTATTGTTCTTCTTCTACATGTACAGACACTGATTCTCAGGAAGAGTCGCTATCTTCTTGGGGAATCTCGTGCCATAGCGTACCATGGTTGGATCCACTATACCAGTCGGGGTTAGGGAGTATGTAGTATAGATATGTGATCATACCCATCTTGTATCTTGTTCTTGTATCTTGTTCTTGTATAGTGTTAATCATACACCACACGTATGATTAGTCAGGCCATAAATCTTGTATCAAGTTCCCAAGTCGATCACATGTTAAAGCTAGTAATCACACACTTAGTCATTAGTATTCTTGTTCATTATCATATTGTTCATTCTTGTATATATTTCTAGTATTTTCTTATTGTATATCTCTATTGTATCTATTGTTACATCTTGTATATTTATATCTATTTACTGTTACATAGTTTTTATCATTGATTAGAACTGTTGTTAGAGATGTACTCTGCTCCTTTCCTAACTGGATATATTTTTTCCAGATGACATTGAGGAGTGGTACCCTACATATTACGGGCCTCAAGATGTTGTGGGCTTAAGTCTGAGACCCTGGCTCAGGAGAGACTTATCCCGACTGAGACAGATAACCCGGGACTTATAGCTTCTTAGTATTCTTTTATACTGAATTTGTCTCTAACTTATTGTTTAGTATTTTTTTCAGAATTATTGATGTTATTATTTTAGACTCATGAACTATATGTGACTATTTTATTCTTTATCATATTCGTGCTGATTTCCATCTTAGATATGTGATTGAGTATATTGATATTGTTGGTGGCTCATTATATTATTAGATAGATTACCAAACAATGTTCTACCGTCGATTCTGCGGCGTAGGCTGGGCGTTTTTTCTGACTTATACCATTACACCGGGTGCGAGTCGTGACACATTTTTAGTGGTGGCTCATCCAGGTCTTCGAGGTCGAAATTAGTGCAATTCATAGTGGTGCTCTGAATTGAGTACTATTACGAGCCTATTTCAGGATATAGGATATAGGCTATAGGCTGAGAATACTCAATCACATATAGGAAAATTCTTTTGATTCATTCAACTATTCATCCTTGATATTGATACTTGATCCCTTCCTTGAGTGTCTTACATCATGTGCCATATTGATTCTTTCTTTCGCTTTGTCTCAGGATGCCGCTTAAGACTAGATCGCAGCAGGGGAGAGCAGCTTCTGAGAGGTTTGTGACGTCCCAAGGACCAGCACCAGTCACTTCTCCAGTGATTGGAGTGTCAGCTGCTTTCAGAGGTCCACCACCTACTCAAAGGACTGTGCCAGCTTTATCTGAGGGACTTTCACCTCTACCTTCCATGCCAGCAGATGTGACACAGATGTTCTCACTATTTTGCGAGATATTAGAAGCACAGAGGGCTCAGTCTAAGGCACATCAGAGGAAGACAGACATTTTACGGCAGGGCATCGAGAGTGCTCATTAGCTTGCTCGTGCCATAGTAGAGAGGGGAGTTCCGGTCCAGCAGCAGGTTGCTCATCAGGTTGCTCAGCTTCGGCCAGGCAACATTCAAGACTTCAAGAAGCTGGAGCCTAGGGTCTTCAAGGGGATGGAGGGCATCATCTATGCTGATGATTGGCTCGAGGATATTTAGTGTCTTATGAGGGTGTCCAGTATTTATAACGATCTTAAGGTTGAGGCGGTAGGACTTCAACTGTTCAACTACGCCCGCACTTGATTCAGGAATGAGCCAATTCTTGTCGACACAGGACAGTCTTGGGAGGTGTTCAAGGAACTCTTCAAGAAGAAGTTCTTCACTCGGGCATACAGGCTAGACTTGGGGAGAAAGTTTGAGAGCCTCATTCAGGAGAGCATGTCTGTGGAGGAGTACGCTATGGAGTTCAGCAGGTTGAGCCAATTTGTAGAGTATTTGGTGAGAGAGCCGAAGGTTCGGGCTATTCGTTTCCGTGTGGGTATAAACTGGGAAGTGAAGATCCTTATTCTGTCTTTTATGAGACATACTCGGAGATACTTGTGGAGGCACGCAAGGTTGAGCAGGATTTGGGTTTGAAGTCCAAGAGAGACCGTAATTCTTTTCTGGGGGCCAACAGCAGTACAGTATCTGCCAAGCGTCTTTATTTCCAGTCTTGGCCTTTTCAGCAGCCACAGCAGCACCAGGTTCCAGCTAGGGCACCATTTCACCAGATACTGCAGCAGCATAGACAGTTACAGCAAGCTTCTTGCCACTTCTGCAAGAAGCCCAACCATATCTGGGAAGTTTGCAGGAGGAGGTTGGGAGTTTATTTGTATTGAGGTACCGAAGGGCATCATATGAGAGAGTGTCCTTGTCATGCAGTCCAGGGAGCAGCTTCATCTCTGAGGGCATAGGCGAGACAACCTATAGTACAGCCGAGGGGACCGCTTCTGACCCAACAGCCGTATTATGTCCAACATCAGCAGCAGGAAGGTGTACGTCAGGAACGAGCGTTTCCTATGACCGTCGAGGAGGATGAGCCCACCGGAGATGTCATTGTCGGTTCTATTCTTCTTGATTCCATTCCACCTTTAGCTTTGTTTGATAGTGGTGCTTCCCATAGTTTTGTATCTGTTTCTTTTGCTCTGAAGCATGGTTTTGTAGCTGAGTCTTTGCTTATGACTTGCAAGATCATGACCGGGGGAGGCATTATCCTGGTTAATAATATCTGCATGGATCGGAGAGTTACTCTGGGAGACCGGAAGTTGAATGCATGTCTACTTGTAATGCCACTTCCTAGCTTTGATATTGTACTCGGGATGGATTGGTTAAGTAGGCACCGTGCTAGTATAGATTGTAGAGGAGGTAGAGTTTTATTTGGTTCGCTAGGAGAGCTAGAGTTCGAGTTTGCTAGAGGAGCTGTAGAGCAGGGAGAAGGCATTATTTATGGAGCTATGGTGGAAGACAAGGAGTTGTTGTATCCGTTGATAGCAGAGTTCTTGGATGTGTTTCTTGAAGAATTGCCAGGATTGCCGCCAGATCGAGATGTTGAATTCTCTATAGACTTGGTGCTAGGTGCAGAACCTATTTCACAACATGTCAATAAAGTAAACAATAACGAGCTGGTTGAGCTGAAGAAGAAGTTGGACTAATTACAGGATAAGGGGTTTATCAGATCGAGTTCTTCACCGTAGGGAGCCCCGGTATTTTTTGTACCGAAGAAGTATAGATCGGTACGCATGTGCATTAATTACAGGGCATTAAATAATCTCACTATCAAGAATAAGTATCCTTTGCCACAGATTGATGATCTGTTCGATTAATTGAGTAGTGTCAAGGTGTTTTCTAAGTTAGATTTGAGATCAGGCTACCACCAGGTGAAAGTGAAGCCGGAGGACATACCGAAGACTGCTTTTAGAACTCGGTATGGTCATTATGAGTTTATGGTGATACCGTTTGGTTTGACTAATGTCCCGACGGTATTTATGAACTTGATGAATAAGGTGATCCATCAGTACCTTGACAAGTTCGTAGTGGTGTTCATCGACGACATACTCATATACTCGTAGACACTGGAGGAGCACGAGGAGCATTTACGGATTGTGTTGGAGGTACTAAGGAAGGAGAAGTTGTATGAGAAGTTATCCAAGTGTGAGTTCTTCCTGGACAAGGTAGAGTTCTTGGGGCATGTTATGACTGGTGATGGTATTTCAGTGGATCCGAAGATCGCAGTAGTGGAGTCTTGGATAACCCCGAGTTCGGTAGCAGAGATCAGGAGTTTCTTGGGATTGGCATGCTACTACAGGAAGTTTGTGCAAGATTTTTCATGGATTGCCGAGCCGATGACCAGACTCACCAGGAAGGATGTAGAGTTTGTTTGGACGGAGGATTGTCAGGTTTCTTTTGAGGAATTGAAGAAGAGGTTGACGTCTGCTCCAATTTTGACGTTGTCATCAGGGTCTGGAGGTTTGACTATTTATAATGATACATCGGGGAAAGGTTTGGATTGTGTTCTTCAGCAGAATGGGAAAATAATTTCTTATGTATCCAGAAAATTGCATCCTCATGAGAAAAAATATCCTACCCATGATTTGGAATTGGCAGTAGTCATCTTCGCCCTGAAGTTATAGAAATATTATTTATACGGAGAGCGTGTGAAGATCTTCACTTACCACAAGAGCTTGAAGTAAGTTTTCATATAGAAGGAGTTAAACATAAGGAAACGTCAGTTGCTGGAATTGATGAAGGATTTTAACATCTCTTTGCAGTATTATCCTGGAAAAGCTAATGTAGTTGTCGATGCTTTGAGCAGGTATCCGGTAGCTATGTTCATGATGCAGGATCGATATCTGTTGGAGGACTTGGAGAGCTTAGACATTGAGTTGATAGTTCCTGGTTGTGGTATACAGATATGGGAATTATAGATACACTCAGAGTTGATGGACAGGATCAAAGCAGCCCAGTATAAGGATGTATCTCGAAGGAGCATCAGAGCTTAGGTGAGAGCAGGATTGGAGGATAATTTCACCATTGCTGAGGATGGTTCTTTGTGGCATGGAGTTAGATTTTGTGTGCCTAGTGGGGAGCTGGGTGAGAAGTTATTACAGGAAGTGCATCGCTCTCAGTATTCTATACATCCAGCAGGTGCCAACAAGATGTATCGGGATATGCGAGAGAGTGTGTAGTGGTATGGCATGAAGAGGAGAGTGACACAGTTTGTATCCAGATGCTTAGTGTGCCAGCAAGTAAAAGCCAAGAGGCAGAGGCCAGGAGGTTTACTTCAGCCATTACCCATTCCAGAGTGGAAGTGGGAGCACATTACTATGGATTTTGTGTTCGGACTTCCACGATCTCCAAGAGGGAAAGACGCAATTTGGGTCATCATTGACAGGTTGACCAAGTCGGCCCATTTTTTGCCTTTCAAGATGGGTTTGTCTACGGAGAAGCTGGTAGAGATGTATGTGAGGCAGATCGTCAGGATACATGGAGTTTCAGTCAGCATAGTCTCGGATCGGGATAGTCCTTTTGTCACTACCATATTTCCAGATTAGGATATTTGTGTAATTTCACTATTATTGAATAATTATGTGTTTAATTTATCTGCTGAGTTTTTAAAACTATTTATATGTTGTTAGTGATATTTGGTTTTAGGTCAAACCCTATAACTCATTAGGATAAACCCTAATGACTAAACCCTAATTTGAAAACCTAATTCTAGAGAAACCCTAGAATTCGAATTTTAGGTTTGGACCTCAAACCCTAGACTGACTAAACCTGAGTTAATTGAGTTCTTCATGACCTAACAGGGGGGGTTCAACCTAAAACTATGCATATGAAACCCTAACCTAGTTTAATATAAAAGAGAGCCACCCACAACTCTTTTCTCCTTCATGAAGAAAGAAACCCTAGCCTCCATCAAGAAAGCCATCTCCCCCACCCCAAATTCGGAATTTAAAACCCTAGGATTCCATCTTCCTTCTCTAAAGCAAGGGAAGCAAGGAACTTGGGTCAAGGAACCTTGGGGAAGAAGAACTTCCATTGGAGAAACCATCTCTATAGGTAAAATTCTATTTTTATTCATTTAGATTCTGTTTTTCCTGTTGTTATTACCCATTAAGAACCCCTTGCTGTGTAGATCTCGGTTTCTAGGGATCCTACATGAAGACCTAAGGGAGATTTGTGTTTTGATGACCTATGGGTGTTTTCCCCTAATTTCTGGAACCCAAACCCTAGGGATCTCGTGTAGACACCATTACCATCTCCTACATTTAGTCTAGATCTCAATTTTAGGGTTTGTTTTGGGGGCATTTTACTGTTCAGTAGGTATTTAGGGGTTTTCCTGTGCAATCGGGTTCTGTGGGATGTAATACTGTGTGTTTGGATTTACTGCACAGTCGGGTGTATTTTGTGAGTGTCTTGTGTCCCCGTGTCTTGGGGTGTCAGACACGGTGGAGTGCACTGGGTGCACAGTCGGGCAGTAAGTGTCTGTGTTCTCTGTGTACCTATGTGTATCAGTAAATAGGGATATATAAATTTTAGTGTAGGATTAGTGTTATGTATATCAGGGTGTATCAGTACTGGGTATAATAGAACCTATGTGTTTCTGTATGTGTGTGAGTATGCCTTAGAGTTCAGTTGGGGGCTATGATGAGTTTAAATCCACTTGGTTTTAAGCTATCATAGCCAGTTATAGTTAGGTTAACTACTCTTTTGGCAAACTTCAAATCCATATCAAATAGATAATTGTGAGCATGATTGTGATGATGGAGATTTGGCTACTTTGAGCATCCTAGAGATTTTGTGATTCCCTGTTGTTGCTTCCTAAGTCTAATTATTGCTGCCCTTATTCCAGTGCAAGGCCTTCAGGCTACTTGTACAAATGCCTGTGTAGCCATATTCTTGTCTCAGAGTTGGCTATACTATGTGATCAGTGTCATTGCCAGTGAGTTTTGCAGTAGCAATAGGTGGAGGAAAACTTAGCTGTTTGATCCTGCCATTAGTCATATACCTGTCATAGCATAACCTGTGTGTTTCAGTTAAAATTCCTGTGTGTTCAGTGTATTCAAATTCTATGTGTCAATATGAACCAATGTGTAGGTGTATAGGTGATAATTTTCCAGGTTCCATAATGCAACTGTGTGTGTAATTCTGCGTTAGGGGTGAACTATATGACTACCTAAATCTGAAACTGTAGTGTGTGTCAGTTAGAATGCCTGTGAAATAATATATCTATGTGTATATAACTGTGTGGCTGTGTTTGTGTGTAAGTTAGATATCTGGGTGTTATTATGTGCTGTGTGTAGTGTATCAGGAATTAGTTCCTGTGTATAGGTGTGTGAGTTATGAGTTCAGTATGAGAATACCTGTGCTGTCTGAGTGCAGTGTGTAGGATTTTAAATTCAGTGTGTAGTGTTGTGTATGTGAGGTATTAGAGCAGTGAGGATCCTGATCAGTGTATTTGTGCATAGGGGTTTTTAGTTAACTATGTGAATGTCTGTGAGTGCATACATGTATCTAGAAATGAGGATTTAATGTATGTGAACTTCTGAACTCGAAATTGAGTTGAGTACTGATACCAAGTGAGGTATCAGTCCTAATCCAAGTTTTAGATCTGTGGGGGGCAGAAGAAATGCCAGTGGGGTATTGGAGATGCAATGGGTTTTAGATAGCAAAGTATAGGGAAACAGCCTGTGTGTAACTGTGGTTCTTAGTGTGTGAATACCTGTATGAGTATCCCAAAACCTGTGTGAGTGCAGTGAGATACCTATGTGCTGTGTCACTTGTGTGTGACCTATGTCATAATGTATCAGGGTGTGAGAAGTAGTATGTGAGTGAACCTAGAATTTCTGTGTGTCTGTGCAAGTGAATCAGGGTGTGCAAGTGTCTAGTACCTGTGTACCCAGATCAGGAAAATGCATATGTGTGCAGTGAATTGGGGGTTGTGTGATTGAGTGTGAAGTCTGAGAGTGAGAACTCAGTGAGTGTATCAAGTGTATCAGTGAACAATGTTGAGTTTCAGCCTATAAGAGAGTGTTCTCAGTATTCAAATGTCAGTGTGTGGCAATTAGTTCTGTGTATAAGTATTAGTATGTGAGCCTATGAGAGTGTAGCCCTATGTGAATTCCTATATGTGTTTGTGAGTAGTTCAGTGAGTTAGGGGCTGTGTAGTGTAGGTTCTGAGTGTATCAGTAGGACATTGTATTTGGACTGTGTGTGTGTGCAGAGAATTGGGTATCAGTGAGTGTTCCTATGTGAAATTCAGTGTATCCAGTGTGAGTGCAGATTTCTGTGTGTGCCATTAAACCTAGTGTAGCTGAGTGTGGATCCCTGTATGTGAGCACCTGTGTGCCTGTGTGTTTATGTATTAGGTGTTACTCTTCAGTCAATTAATAGTGTACAGTACAGGGTTGGGAACTCAAGTAGCAGTTAAGGTAATATATATATAAGTATGTCTATGACAGTTAAGACATAAGTGTTAGTTATTATAGACCAATATATATAGAGTATCATATTACTTATATATTATTTTCATTAGTTAGTGACCTTATAGACTAATTAACTAGTTTTGGACCTAAACCTTAGTGTGGACCTAGTGAGACCAAGTTGACTAGTATTGACCAGAAGTTCTAGTATGACCTAGAGGCCTCATAATTAAATTAGTTAAGCATGTTATTTCCTTTAAATTCAGTATCTGACTTTATATTCCACAAATAGGTCATTGTGATCCCACTTTGGACATCGATCCTCACACTTTGCTCAGGACCACAGGCGAGTACATTCTCTGATTAGTTTCTAATTTATGATATCTCCTATGTTCACTGTATCTAGTGTAGATTTCCATGCTCTTGACACGCTGGTTACACGGATTGGTGTAGACGGATCTCGTCATGAGATGTTATTCCTTATTCATGGTGTAGCTTGTACAAGTCTTGTTTCATTGATATCTTGTGCATGTACAGACACTGATTTCCGGGGAAATTTGCTACCTCCCTAGGGAATCCCGTGCCATAGCGTACCATGATTTGATCTACTATACCAGTCGGGGGTTTGGGGAGTATTTTAGTGTAGATATGTGATCATACCCAACTTTCCATGCATCATAGCTCACCCCACATCTCACGTCGGGTGCGGCCTGACCATCTCCATGCTTCATAGCTGATTATTTGTGATTAGCCTGACCTATACATGCATCATAGCTAACCAACGGTTAGCCTGACCTTCCATGAATCATAGCTAATCACATGTAACCAGCCTGATCAAGTTCCCAAGCCGATCACATGTTAAAGCTAGTACTCACACACTTAGTCATAGGTTTCTTGCTCATTGACATATTATTTCTTTTCCTGCATTTACTTACAGTATTTCCAGTATTTCTTTCATTGTATATTTCTCGTACCTATACATGCATCTGGTATATTTCCATCTAGAACTGCTACATAGTTTATGTCATTTATATAGAACTGCTATTTAGAGATGTACTTTGCTCCTTCCTGACTGGAAAATATTTTTCCAGACTGTGACCTTAGTAGACTGGTTTCTGACACACTTGAGGATTGGAAGTTAATGATTGCAGGTATGATTATTTTGTCGTTAGACTTGTCTTGTATTTCTTGCTTGCCTTGATATCTCATCGTGCTTTAGTTTATGTGATTGAGTATTTCCAGCATTATTTTATGATATCCACGTCTCCTTATGGAGTTGGGTATTCACGTGAGTTTGATTAGATAGTTACATGACCTAGACAGCGTTCTACCGCCGATGCTGCGGCGTAGGCTGGACGTACCCACGCACTCGTGCCCCTAAACCGGGTGCGGGTCGTGACACGTTTCATTTCTTATTTCTGGAAGAGTTTACAGGCGAGTTTGGGCACTCGGCTCAAGTTCAGTACTATATATCATCCCCAGAAAGATGGGCAGTCTGAGAGGACTATTCAGACTCTCGAGGATATGTTGCGCACTTGTGTACTAGATTTTGGGGGTTTTTGGAAGGACCATCTCTATTTGGTAGAGTTGGCTTACAACAGCAGCTACCAGGCTAGTATAGAGATGTCACCATTTGAAGCTCTGTACGGTCGGAGCTGTCGTACTCCCTTGTCATGGGGCGATGTTGGAGAGAGAGTTTTGCTTGGGCTAGAGATGGTTGTGGATGCAGCGGAGAAGGTTCAGTTGATCAGAGATAGACTTCGAGTAGCGCATGACAGATAGCGGATTGGGCCGATAGCCACCGAAGACCTTTGGAGTTTGAGGTATTGTTCCCCAGCAAGAAGTCGACGTGAGGCACTAGTGGCTTTCAGTGCGGATTCTATAACAAGCGAAGAGCCAGGGGTTCTAGATTTTGTTTTATGCTTGTTATTAATTTTTTGTTATAGATTAAGTTCTTAAGGTTGTGTTTTGTTCTAGGTGGATGGTTTGGTATTTTTGAGGATTTCTCCGATAAGAGGCACGATTCACTTCGGTAGAGGCGGGAAGCTTAGTCCGCGATTCATCGAACCTTTCACTATTCTAGAGAGGGTCGGTTGTCACGACCCGCACCTAATGTAGGGATGCAAGTCGGGAACAATGTCCCGCCTACGTCATAGAATCGGTAGTAGAACGCTGTCTAGATAATCTATCTAGCAATATAATGAACCACCAATAATAACAATATACTCAATCACAGATCTAAGATGGAAACGAGCACGAATATGATAAAGAATAGAATAGTCACATACAACTCATGAGTCTAAAATAATAACATCAACGAGTCCAAAATAAGCTGGAGATAAATCCAGTACTAAAGAATACTAAGAAGCTACAAGTCCTGGGTCATCTGTCTCAGTTGGGATAAGTCCCTCCTGAGCCAGGGTCTCTGACTCTAAACCCACAACATCCCGAGGTCCATAATGTGTAGGGTACCACTCATCAATGTCATCTGGAAAAAATATATTCAATCAGGAAAGGAGCAGAGTATATCTCTAACAGCAGTTCTAATCAATGATAAAAACTATATAACAGAAAATAGATGTGAATATATAAGATGCACAATATATACAAGAGGTATACAATAAGAAAATACTGGAATAAAATAATAATAAATAATATGGTAATGAACAAGAATACTAAAGACTAAGTGAGTGAGTACTAGCTTTAACATGTGATCGACTTGGGAACTTGCACAGGAATAATGGCCTGGTTAGTCATACGTGCGGTGAATGACCAACACTCACAGGAAAACAATACTTGCACGAAAAGGGTATAATCACATATCTACTCTAAAATACTCTCCACCCCGACTGGTAGAGTAGATCCAACCATGGTACGCTATGGCACAAGATTCTCCAAGAAGATAGTTAGTCTTTCCTAGAATCAGTGTCTGTATATGTACAAGATAATCAATGAAACAAGACTTGCACAAGATACACCATATACCAAGGAATAATATCTCATGACGAGATCCGGATATACCAATCCGTGTAACCATCGTGTCAAGAAAATATGGATATCTACACTAGATACAATGAACATAGAGGATATCATAAATAAAAAATTATCAGAGAATGTACTCGCCTAAAGTCCAAAGAATAGTCTCACAAATGTGTGATACGGTACCTCGAAGACCTAGATATGGAATATAATATTAATACAAGGTTTCGAAATAAAAATAAGTTAAACTAGTCAACTTCTAGGTCAACAAGCCATTTCAAAGTTAAAAAGTCAAACTAGGTCAACTCTAAGTCAAACCGGTCAACTATGTCAAACTACCTATTTCTAGGTTGCATGAGTCTAACTTAAAGATGTTGGGTTCATACACTATGAATCTAGGTCATACAAGTTATATCTTAGGATACTAGGATACCGTATCTCAGGATACGCACAAAGGAGATATGAAATATCACACATAGATATATCAAACAATATTAAATATTAAATCCTAATTACCAAAAGCTATATGGATACCTTGGTTTCAAACCAACTTGGTATCGCAACACTAAACCTCCATCTTGATACTCAAACCCAATACCTTAGTTATCCTTAAATACCTTGATACTTACCTTGGTATCTCAAGGTAAATGCCACACGTTCATATATATACTAACTACCCATTAATAGCTATATACTAACAACTAACTATTACAAATATAGTATACTAAAACATAAATACCAATTAGGAATATATATATATACTAATACTAATTGCTACGGTTCAACAACAGTTCAACAACAGCAACAGCGGCTGCTGTTGCTACGGTTCTCGTTGCTGTCGCTAATGTTGTTGTTGCTGCTGCTGTCGCGAAAGGCTGCCACTGTTGCTGTTGTTGAACTGTTGTCGTCGCTATTGCTTTTGTTGTTGCTATTGGTGAAGCTACTGCCGTTGCTATTGCTGCTGTTGTCGCTAATGTTGCTGCTGCTGCTGTTGCTAAATCTGCTGCTGCTGCTACTGTGCTGCTGTTAATGCTGCTGTTGTCGCTATTTCTGTCACAAAAACTGCTGTTCTCACCTCTCTCACTCTTATATTTAAATACACATAAATATATATATATATATATATATATATATATATATATATATATATACTTATATATATAACTACAACTATATATACATATATACACACTACTCTAAATACATATATACGCATCCACAATAATACATATAGTATAGCATACACATAATATATAGTAACATATATATACATATCCATAATATCACTAATACGTACACATATATATGATCATACAAATATATATATATATATATATATATATATATATATATATATATATATATATATGTATATATGTATATATAACATAACATAACATAACATAACATATAAGTATATATATAGATAACATATATATATACTAACATATACATTTATACACTACTATATTAAATAGCTATTACATAGGTAAAAGAATAGCTACATATATATACAAGACATAGACATATGATACACTAACACATAAATATATATATATATATATATATATATATATATATATATATATATATATATATATATATACACACATGCATATAATTATATATTACAATAACTAAGAACAATGGGAAAAATAGATCTAGAAATAAATGCACAAACACATGGAGTGTATCACACCGGTATCCCACTAGATCTAGGTATGCTTGCGACACGAGTCCACCACACATCCAAACGTACCCCGAAGGACACGAGCAAGTCTAATATAACATTTATGAACAATACGAAGAGTCAAACATAAATTTACGTGTCCGTGTCAGAATATGACATGCACAAAGTCCCGTGTCGGAGGAAAACCCCCCAAATCAACACGTATCACCAAATTATTGGGATACGACCTACATGTACCTAATTGTGGACACGACACTAGCCCCAAATACACAAGCACATGCCAAATTGATCTATAGGACTAATTGACACACACAACAAATGTCAATCTCAAAATTTCTCCAAAATTGTCACAAAAAGTACCATAACTTTCTCAATAGGCCTCCTATGAACACAAAACCAAATCTTATGGGTAGCCTATGCATATGGGTTAGTTTCTTAGGGTTAAATCTCATATTTAGAACCTAAATTAAAAGAAAAAACTGAATTGTATCTATTGGGAGATGGATTCCCAATGTAACCTCCAAATATGATAAAATTAGTCTCTAACTTATAGATCCTTGCTCCTCTTTGTAGATCCTTGCTTCCTCCTTCTAGATCCTTGCTCCACTAGTCTCCAATAGTGATTTGGGAAGGAATTTGGGTGAAATTTGGTTGGAAAAATAATATGGAATGAAAGAATTTGGTTGAGGGAAATTCTAGATCTAGTTTTCAAATAAAAAGAGGAGAGAAACTTTTTCCCTCTTCTTTAATAGGCCGCCCCCTTACCCCTTCCTCAAGTCACTATGTAATGTCCATTATACCCCTTGGGACCTCTCGTCAAGAAATAATTAAGGAGGGAAGCTTCTAATCTAAAGGTTTAATTAAATTAATCATCCTCCTAATCATTGGGCGTTCTAAATGGGCTCAATTCTAACAATTAATATATGTTGGTCCATGAGTCTAAACTAAACTAACTAGGTCTACTAACACAAGTCCAAAACAAATAACTATCATCTAACAATAATTAAATAATACAAAAATTAATTATTTAACAAGAACAATATTTAATTAATTATAAAATTACTAAAATACCCTTTCCTAGAAAATATGGTAGTGACAAGTCTACCCTACTTAAAATAATTTTGTCCTCAAAATTTAAAGACGAAAACTATCCCTAGAAAATAACAGAATATAACAATGAACAGAACATAACTATGAAAGAACATACCTCTAGGCACAAACAAATATGGATAACGCTCTCGCATTTCATCCTCTCTCTCTCCCAGGTAGACTCCCACAGAGAGTGATGCCTCCATGCGACGCATACCAAAGGAATAGTATGGTTTCTCAGCACCTTCTCTCTCCGATCTAGAATCTCAACTGGCTGCTCTAGATAGCTAAGAGTAGGGCCCACCTCTATCTCCGAGTAATCCAATACATGACTAGGATCTGCCACGTACCGTCTCAACTATGACACATGAAACACGTTGTCTACTCCCTCCAAAGCAGGTGACAAGTCTAGTCTACAAGCAACTGCACCGACCCTTTCTAGAATAGTGAAAGGTCCGAAGAATAGCGGACTAAGCTTCCTGCCTCCACCAAAGCGAATCGTGCCTCGCATCGGAGAAATCCTCAAAAATACCAAACCACCCACCTAGAATAAAACACAACTTTAAGAACTTAATCTATAACAAACAACCAATAACAATCATAAAACAAAAATCTAAAACTATACCATAAACGCCAAAGGTCTCCGGTGGCTATCGGCCCAATGTCGTTGTCTGTCCTACGCCACTCGAAGTCTGTCTCTCATCAACTGAACCTTCTCCGCTGCATCCATAACCATCTCTAGCCTAAGCAAAACTCTCTCTCCAATATTGTCCCATGACAAGGGAGTACGACATCTCTGACCATACAGAGCTTCAAAAGGTAATATCTCTATACTAGCCAGGTAGCTATTGTTATAAGCAAACTCTACCAAATGGAGATGGTCCTCCCAAGAACCCCCAAAATCTAGTACACAAGTGCACAACATATCCTCGAGAGTTTGAATAGTCCTCTCTGACTGCCCATCTGTCTGGGGATGATATGTAGTACTGAACTTGAGCTGAGTGCCCAAGCTCGCCTGCAAATTTCTCCAGAAATGAGAAGTGAAATGACTATCCCGATCTGAGACTATGTTGACGAAAACTCCATGTATCCTGATGATCTGTCTCACATATATCTCTTTCAGCTTCTCCGTAGACAAACCAACCTTGAAAGACAAAAAGTGGGCCGACTTGGTCAACCTGTCAACGATGACCCAAATTGCGTCTTTCTCTCCTGGAGATCATGGAATTTCGGACACAAAATCTAAAGTAATATGGTCCTATTTCTACTCTGGAATGGGTAATGGCTGAAGTAAACCTTCTGGCCTCTGCCTCTCGGCTTTCACCTGCTGGCACACTAAGCATCTGGATACAAACTGTGCCACTTCCCTCTTCATGCCATACTACCAAACACTCTTTCGCATATCCCGATACATCTTCTTTGCACCTGGATGCATGGAATACTGAGAGCGATGTGCTTCCTGCAAAACCTCCTCACGCAGCTCCCCACTAGACACACACAATCTAACTCCATGCCGCAAAGAACCATCCTTGGCAATGGTGAACTCATCCTCTAATCCTGCTCTCACCTGAGCTCTGATGCTCCTCAGAGATATATCCTCATATTGGGCTGCCTTGATCCTGTCCATCAAATCTGAATGTATCTACAATCCCCATATCTGTATCGCACAACCAGGAACTATCACCTCAATGCCCAAGCTCTCCATGTCCTCCAACAAATATCGATCCTGTGTCAAGAACATAGCTACCGGATACCTGCTCAAACCATAGGCAACTACATTAACTTTTCCAGGATAATACTGTAAAGATATATCAAAATCCTTCATCAGTTCCAACTACCGACGCTGTCTCATGTTCAACTCCTTCTATGTAAAAACATACTTCAAGCTCTTGTGGTCTATGAAGATCTTCATACGCTCTCCGTACAAATAGTATTTCCATAACTTCAGGGCGAAGATGACTGCTGCCAACTCCAAATCATAGGTAGGATAGTTCTTTTCATGAGGACGCAATTGCCTATATGCATAGGCAATCACTTTCCCATTCTGCTGAAGAACACAACCCAAACATTTCTCTGATGCATCACTATAAATAGTGAAACCTCCAGACCCTGATGGCAATGTCAAAATAGGAGCAGACGTTAACCTCTTCTTCAATTCCTTAAAAGCAACCTGGCAATCCTCCGTCCAAACAAAGTCCACATCCTTCCTGGTGAGTCTGGTCACCGGCTCGGCAATCCTCGAAAAATCTTGCACAAACTTCTTGTAGTAGCCTGCCAATCCCAAGAAACTCCTGATCTCTGCTACCGAACTCGGGTTCTTCCAAGATTCCACTACTGCGATCTTCTTTGGATCCACTGAAATACCATCACCAGTCATAATATGAGCAAGAACTCTACCTTGTCCAGGAAGAACTCATACTTGGACAGCTTCCCACATAGCTTCTCCTTCCTCAACACCTCCAATATAATCCGTAAATGCTCCTCGTGCTCCTCCGATGTCTTCGAGTATATGAGTATGTCGTCGATGAACACCACCACGGACTTGTCAAGGTACTGATGGAACACCTTGTTCATCAAGTTCATAAATACCGTCGATGCATTAGTCAACCCAAACAACATCACCATAAACTTGTACTGACCAAACCGAGTTCTAAAAGTAGTCTTCGGTATGTCCTCCGGCTTTACTTTCACCTGATGGTAGCCTGATCTCAAATCTATCTTAGAAAATACCTTGGCACCACTCAACTGATCGAACAGATCATCAATCCGTGGCAAAGGGTACTTATTCTTGATAGTGAGATTATTTAATGCCCTGTAATCAATGGACATGTGCACCGATCCATCCTTCTTCGGTACAAATAATACCGGGGCTCCCCACGGTGAAGAACTAGATCTGATAAACCCTTTATCCTATAATTCGTCCGCCTGCTTCTTTAGCTCGACCAGCTCGCCATTGTTTACTCTATATATATGTTGTAAAATTGGTTCTGCACTTGGCACCAAGTCTATAGAGAATTCAACATCTCGATCTGGCGGCAACCCTAGCAATTCCTCCGGAAACACATCCAAGAACTCTGCTATCAACGGATGCGGCAACTCTTTGTCTTCCACCATAGCTCCACAAATAATATCTTCTTTCTGCTCTGTAACTCCTCTAGCAAACTCGAACTCTAGCTCTCCTGACGGACAAAATAAAACTCTACCTCCTCCACAATCTATACTAGCATGGTGCCTACTCAACCAATCAATCATGAGTACAATGTCATAGCTCGGAAGTGGCATTAAGAGTAGATACGCACTCAACTCCTGGCCTCCTAGAGTAACTCTCCAATCCATGCAAATATCATTAACCAGGATAATGCCTCCCCCCCGTCATGATCTTGCAAGTCCTAAGCAAAGACTCATCTACAAAACTATGCTTCAGAGCAAAAGAAACAGATACAAAACTATGGGAAGCACCACTATTAAATAAACCTAAAGCTAGAATGGAATCAAGAAAAATAGAACCTGCGATGACATCTCCGGTTGGCTCATCCTCCTCGACGGTCATAGCAAACACTCGTCCCTGAAGTGCACCTCCATGATGCTGATGCTGGACATAACGCTGTTGCTGGGTCGAAAGCGGTCCCCTTGGCTGTACTGCAGGTGGTCTCGTCTGTGCCCTCGGAGCTGAAGCTTCTCCCTGAACTGCAATAAGAGGACACTCTCTCGACTGATGCCCTTCAGTACCATAATACAAACAAACTTCCAACCTCTTCCTACAAACTTCCCAGATGTTGCTGGGCTTCTTGCAGAAGTGGCAGGATGATTGATGTAACTGTCTCTATTATTGTGGTACCTGGTAAAACGGTGCCCTTGCTGGAGTCTGGTGCTGATGCGGCTGCTGGAAAGGCCTGGATTGGAAATGAGGATGCTTGGCAGATACTGCGCTGCTGTTGGCCCCCAAAAAAGAATCACGGTCTCTCTTGGGCTTCAAACCCAACTCCCTCTCAACCTTGTATGCCTCCACAAGTATCTCCGAGTATGTCTCATAAAAAGACAAAATGAGGATCTTCTCTTCCCAATTTAGACCCTCACAAAAATGAATAGCCCGAACCTCCGGCTCTCTCACCAAATACTCAGCAAATCGGTTCAACCTGCCAAACTCTGTAGCATACTCCTCCACAGACATGATCCCCTAAATGAGGTTCTCAAACTACCTCTCCAAGTCTAGCATATCTGACCGAGCGAAGAACTTCTTCTTGAAGAGGACCTTGAATACCTTCCAAGACTGTCCTGTGTCAACAAGAATCAGCTTATTCCTGAACCAAGTGCGGGCGACGTTGAACAGTTGAAGTCCTACCGCCTCAACCTTCAGATCCTCGGAAAGACGGGACACCCTCATAAGACGCTCAATATCCTCTAGCCAATCATCAGCATAGACGATGCCCTCCGTCCCCTTGAAGACCCTAGGCTCCAGCTTCTTGAAGTCCTGAGTATTACCTGGCCGAAGCTAAGCAACTTGAGGAGGAACCTGCTGCTGGACCAGAACTTCTCTCTCGACTAGACTATTCCTTTGGTACGCATCGCATGGAGGCATCACTCTCCAGGGGAGTCTACCTGGGAAAGAGAGGATGAAATGCTAGAGTGTTATCCATATTTGTTTGTGCCTTGAGGTATGTTCTTTCCTAGTTATGTTCTGTTCTTTTGTTATGATCTATTATTTTTTGGGGATATTTTTCGTCTTTGAATTTCGAGGACAAAATTATTTTAAGGAGGGTAGACTTGTCACTACCACATTTTTTAGGAAAGGGTATTTTAGTCTTTTCATAATTAATTAAATATTATGCATGTTGTATAATTATTTATTATATTATTTAATTATTGTTAGATGTTAGTAAATTATTTTGGACTTATGTTAGTGGACCTAACTAGTTTAGTTTGACTCATGGACCAACATGTATTAATTGTTAGAATTGAGCCCAACTAGAAGCCCATTGATTATGATGATGATTAATTTAATTAAACCATTAGACTAGAACCTTCCCTCCTTAATTATTTTTTTATGAGAGGCCCCAAGGGATATAATAGACATTAAATAGTGTCTTGAGGAAGGGGCACGGGGAGTCCGGCCTATTAAAAGAGGGGAGAAGTTTCTCTCTCCTCTTTTCATTTGAAATCTAGATCTAGAAATTTTCCCAACCAAATTCCTTCATTCCCACATCATTTTTCTACCAAATTTCATCCCAATTCCTTCCAAAATCACCATTGGAGACTAGTGGATCAAGGATCTAGAAGAAGAAAGCAAGGATCTAGAAGGAGGAAGAAAGGATCTACAAAGAGGAGCAAGGATCTACAAGTTGGAGGCCAATTTTATCACATTTGGAGGTTGTATTGGAAATCCATCTCCCAATAGGTACAATTTAGTTTTTTCCCTTCATTTAGGTTCTAATCTGAAATTAACCAAGAGAAATCAACCCATATACATAGGCTACCCATAGGTTTTGGATTTGAGTTCATAGGAGGTATATTGAGAAAGTTATGGTACTTTTTGTGTCAATTTTAGGGGAATTCCGAGATTGATACTTGTTGTGTTTGTCAATTGGTCCTATAGATAAATTTGGCATATTTTTGTGTGTTTGTGGCTAGTGTCGTGTCCACAATTGGGTACGTGTAGGTCATATCCCAACAATTTAATAATACGTGTTGATTTTGGGATTTTTCCTCCGACAAGGGACTTTGTGCATGTCATATTTTGACACGGACATGTAGAAATATGTTTGACTCTTCGTATTGTTTATAAATTATATATTAGACTTTCTCGTATCCTTTGGGGTACGTTTGGATGTGTGGTGGACTCGTGTCGCAAGCGTATCATAGATCCAGTGTGATACGGGTGCGATACACTCCACGTGTTTGTTGTGTTGCATTTCTAGATCTAATTCATTTTGTTCTTAGCCATATATAACAAATATATTTATATGTATGTATATATATATATATATTATTATGTATATATATATTTATATGTGTTAATGTATCATATATCTATATACCTATGTGTTTTATGTATATATGTAGCTATACTCCTATATATATAATAGCTATTGTATAAGTTATGTTATACTTGTATGTTATATATATATGATACTATAGCTATGTGTGTATGTTATATCTAACTATATGTATACAATTACTGATGTGTATATATATATATGAATGAGAGTGTATATATATATATAGTTAGTATATATATATTAGTGTATATATACATGGTGTGTTATTGTATAAGAGGAGGGGGGCTCGACACTATTTAACTACAGCAGCAATAGCAACAGTAGCAGCGGCATTAGCGACAGCAGCAGTAACAGAAATAGCGACACCAGCAGTAACAGAAATAGTGACAACAGTATTAGCGACTGCAGCAGCAGCAGAAATATTGACAGCAGCAGCAACAGCAGCAGCAACATTAGCAACAGTAGTAGCACATTAGCGACAGCAGCAGCAACAATAGCGACAGCAGGGTATCAGTATGTGTATCAGTAGGTAAGTCTTGACTAGTAGTTTTGTTATTAGTTATTAGTTTAGTTAGTTAGCTAGTAGTCTACTTAGTTTGATAGTTAACAATTTGGTTAGTAGTTAGTATTTGATATCTAATTATTAATTATCCATTTAACTGGTTAGATTAGTTAACATGTAGGTATATATATATATATAGTACGTATTGTAGTTAGTATAGTATAGTAGTTGTGTTAGGTAGTACCTAATAGTTGATAGTTATTAAATTGATATATATACCTACTATTGTATAATTAGTGGTTGGGTAACTAATATATACTAGCTATGACATTTACCTTGAGATACCAAGGTAAGGGTCAAGGTATTTGAGGATACCCAAGGAATTGGATTTGGGTATCAAGATGGGGATTTAGTAATGCGATACCGTGTTGGTTCAAAACCAAGGTATCCATTTAGTATTTGTAATTAGGATTTTTATATTTAATATTGTTTGGATATGTTGTTTTGGATAATATAAACGAGAAATGATTTGATGAATGCAAAAAATGAGGTCTTGCACGAAGACCCGCCCTTCTTTTATGTTTACAAACAAGATTGTACAAATTAGATCCTACACGAGGATGTCTAAGTATATTATTTAATCTGGGTAAATATTGTTATAGGTGTCTGATCTGCAGTCGATCACTTTAGCCCTTGGACCACACGATGTTGAAGAAGTGCCATGGAAGACAGGAAGACAGGTAGCAGCTTCGAGGGTTGCTGAAGAGGGTGGATGCCCGATGCCAAAGTCGTCGATCCCTTCTCTTTGTCTGAGCTCCGAATTCTTCTCTCTCTCCCTCTCTCTCTCGACCCTCCAATTTGTCGACCTTCTTCCTCATTGATAGAGGTCTCTATTTATAGAGTTTTAGTTACAGTGACCACTCAATCGGTGTAAAAACCGAGTAGTGAAAAGTACAGCACCCTTTTATACAACGATTAAAATAACTAATGCCTGCGTATAGATGATCCTTTGAATGAGCGTGTGACTCGGGTCTAACTAAGGGACAAAACGCGTATAATCGCTACGAAGATCATGGCGTAGAAGCCACGTAGGTAGGTATCCATCGTGTAGAAAAGGTTGGCATAGAAGCCAAATGTCTATCACCATGGCATAGAAGCCAAATAGTTATCAAACCGACATAGAAGCCGAATAGGTGTAGAAGCCGAGTGGTCATAGAGGCCGAGTAGGCGTAGAAGCCGAGTGGTCATAGAGGCCGAGTAGGTGTAGAAGCCGAGTGGTCATAAAGGCCGAGTAGGCATAGAAGTCGAGCGGTCATAGAGGTCAAGTAGGCGTAGAAGCCGAGCAGGCACCGAAGCTGAATAGGCGTAGAAGCCGAGCAGTCACCGAAGCTGAATGGGCACAAAGGCCGAGTGGATGTGGACGTTTTAGCTAGAATTACGGCTTTTGGAGATATAATCAAATCCTCAGCATTAATTGTGGAGATTTGCCATCATCCGGTGCATTAAATACAGAGGCGTGTTTTGAAGGTCTGTCACTTGGCCTACGCATGGTGCAGAGACGTGTCTCAGGTATCTGTCAGTTTTTGGCACATTAATTGCAGAGACGTGCCTTGAGGGTCTGTCACCGCCCTGTGCATAAAAATGCATAGACGTGCCTCGAGTCCCGTACGAATAGCAGCTTTTGACGTGGCAGGCGGTTTGTCTTCCGCGGAGCGTAAAGGGCTTTCATCTGCCTGTGTAAAACTAGGCAGCATATTCCTCTGTGTAAGTAAAAACGGTTTATGCAAGGGAAAATGGCAGTAAATGACAGCATGGGTTGTAGTGTTGCGCCATCATCATAGCCGTCGCCTGGGTAGTCGAGCAGTATCCCTTTGTCAGAAGTCGAGACGTCAGGTTCATTGCAGGATCTGACAGGTTCATTGCAGGGTCTGACAAGTTCATTGCAGGGTCTGACAGGTTTACTTCGGAGAATACGAAGCGTCCCTCGTACACTTCAATGCTGCACTGAAAGAGGATGAGTTTTACGCCATATAGGCGATGAAGCACCCTGTTTACGCTGAAGCAGCCTGGGCATATTGCCCTACGCGAATGGTCCTTGAGCCCGTATTTCATGCTGTGCTTGGCAGAGAAGCTTTGTTTGCACGTTTGAAGGCTCTAAAGTCCTCTGTTTACGCTGCTTTGCATCAATATGCTGCGTAGAGCTATCCAGCGTATTTTTTATGCTTCTACAAGACCCCCTTCAAAGCTTTTAAATTCCTCATAATTTGAAACGCTTTGAATGAAGCATGACCCGCTCCTCGTAACTCGAAACATTTCTGAATGGAGTTTTGAAACGGTCGAGGCTGACTTTATGGCGGATTTATTGGGGACCGGTGCTCTTCTTTCGCCTATAAAAAGGCTGAGGAGTTGTCCTGTTCTTCCCACACTTCCTTCATCATACAGAGATGATGGCCGGATTTCGTCGTGTCGACTTGAGGAAGAAGGAGATCATGCTCTTCCAGCATGTAAGGAGCCAAAAAAGACGGCATCTTCGAGCAAATATCCTCTGCAACGATGGATCATGGAAGGATATCATAGCCTCCCTTGCTCGGGATAATCAGCAACTTTGTATGGTGGTTCTTCGGGAGAGACGAAGAATCGTATTTTACCACGCTGCTTGCAAGTGGCACCTTCTCCCGTTACCTCCGGGGACGAGAGGCAGACAGACCAACTCTGTCCCGGCTTGAGTGGCAGTGGTCTGTAGGAAAGCAGATTTACCCTGCTTTTCTTCTATTGGAGGATGTGTCTATGCCCATTTTTGTATCCTCCCGCCACTGATCATCTTCTTGGAAGAAGAGGAAGACCATCACCAATGTGAGAACCTGTCAAAACAGCTTCTCGGTGCGATCTTCAGACGATGATGAGAAAGCCCTTTGTAGATGGGGTTTCCCTCAGACTGGATTTCCCTCATATGTAATCATGACTTTAATCTTTAATAAAATTGTCTTTCTTCTTCATATGATCATCTTGCCATACTTTGCTGTAAAGTCTGAATGTGTGCAGCTTCGACACATCTGATTCTTTACGCCGACTCTGTTTAGAAAGAGTGCTAGGTCCTGTCCTGTCTTTTACGCATAACTAGGGATGCGTAGAAAGCAGCTTTATCATTCGAGTGTTCGAACTGTCCTACTGTTTAGGAGTAAGGAACCGCGTAGAATCCTAAACTGTTACTTCTGATAGACATAATTTCTTTGTTCAGACATTATCCTTAAGAATGATTTCTCAAAAATCCCTTGGAACAGGGCGAGAACTGGCTGTCAAACTGATTTGCCCTCTAGGTACATGAACTATTCAGACTGGACTCTGGATGAACTTCGATTCGACCCGTGAAGAAGAGTAATTTTTCAATGTTGAACTCTGTATGCTTCGGGTACTTGGGATATCTTGAGGTCAAAAAGGAGTATCTTTTGTGTGAACTCTTGTAATTGACCGCCTTGAGGATCGTTCAGATGTACGAGTACTCTGGCCTGCATATCTTTCAGATGTGCGGGAAGTCATGAAGCACGAAATCATAAGTTGGCAGCCTCTGAGCATAAACTAAACACCATCGAGCGTGAAATCATAGACTTGTAGTTCCTGAGCGTGAATTCGTAGGTTTGTAGCCTCTCGAGCATAAAAGCTACCGAGCACAAAGGCATCCGGGCGTAAAACCCGACTTGTAGCTGTCAAACGAAAAGTCGTAGATTCGTAGCCGTCGAGCGTAGAAAGCTCTTTAGCGTAGAACTGTAGATTTTTTGCTTTTGAAAAGAAAATTTTTCCGAGCGTGAAGTCGTGGATCCGTCGCCTCCGAGCGTAAACTAAGCGCCACCGAGCGTGAGATCATCGATTTGGTATCTGCTGAGCGTGAAGTCGTAGGTTTGTCGCCTCTCGAGCATAAAGCTACCGAGCACAAAGGCATCCGGGCGTAGAACCATAGACTTATAGCTTGCGAGCGTAAAAACCATAGATTTGTAGCTGTCGAGCGTAGAAAGCTCCTTAGCGTAGAAACCACGAACCTGCTTTGCGCGAAAAACTTTTCAAATTTGCTGACTGTCCGCCTTCTCTGAATAAATAGGCTGACGTAGGACCCAATCATAACCGAATATTAATTTGGGGATTTGGTCCGGGGTCCGAGGAGTCACATTCGAACTCTATATATATCCCAAGTTTCTGAGAGAGAAACTTTCCATCCGGCTTCTGCGAGAGAAAAACTTTCCATCCGTCTTCTGCGAGAGAAAGCTTTCGACTGTTCAAGTTCTTCTCCGTTTCTTCTTCGAGTCTTCAAAGTCTTCCAGCAATGGCCCCGAAGCAAGCTTCCTCCACTAAGGGAAAGAAGGTTGATTTTTCTTCTCGTTTTTCCGCTCAAGCGAGAGCGTCTCTGGTTGGACAAGGCAAACTTTATTCTGAGCGGAGCATCCCGCCGATGAGTAGTGCACCCGGCCTGGAAGGTAGAGCTCTTAGAAAGAAGAGAATGACTGAAAATCCTTCGCACAAGTTGAACGTGACCGCGCTAGGTCGTCTTCTGTGACGATAGCCTCTTTGAGGAAGATGATGCACGGAGACGTTTCATCTTTTACGCCCATATTCCTAATGTGTCAGCGTAAAAACTCCATTTTTTCGCAGTCGAGCTTAAAAACCCTTGACCACCAAAAACTTGGTGTTTAAAATTTGATTTTTATGCTCGTGGATGGAAATCCTGGCGTAATAACTCAATTTAATCAATCTGGCATAAAGCACAAACCGTATACTGGCAATCTTGACTTTTACGTTAAGGAAATGGATTCCAGCGTAAAGGTTCAAGTTTTACAGTTTCGGCGTAGAGCACGGACTGTTGATTGGATGTTGCAGGTCCCAAAATGTCAAGTTTTAGGAACTAACGTGTTTCTCCTGTGCCTTTGCAGTTAACTTGCATGAGTCTCCGCTAGCTGAAGTGATGGGCTCTGCTGCTGGGATGCTGCACTCCAACTATCTGGAGGATCTATCGCACGTGACATTTCCTATCTCTGGGCCCCAATATCCCGAAGGAAGGGCAATTCTGATATCGGCTTAGGGCAAGCGAATGCTGCTGAGCATGATCAACGGGGAGCCCCTAACAAACGTAGACGGGGAGCAATACCTGAAGTCGGCGTTCCTCTTCGGGGACATGATCAATAAGCAGTCCCAGACAAAGCCCAAGAGAGAACTCTGGGTTTTCCCTGTCGTGGATTTGGTCTTGTATCTGCCCAGTATGCCGAGAGACTACCCCATCTCGGCCTTCTTCCATGCTACGCATCCCAGGACGATGTCGTGGACGCTGACCCCCGATCTTTATGGCAAGCCGGGGAAGATCTTTCATCTGAGAGAAGCTGACCAGGGTCGTTTGTCAGCAGCCCTTCTGGCTCTGTGATGCTGTTCAGGGGGCTGTACCCGGGCAATGTCTCGAGTGAAGACAGTTTGGTGATCCAGCCGGTCCAGTTACCGACTTTCTGTAATAATTTTATGGGGCGTGGGGGAGTATACCCTAAGGTGAACCCTCGGTGTGGCGGGTGGATCACCCCTTCAAACCTTCGATGGGCTCGTTTAGTTGATTGGGCCTTGAAGCATTTCCAGACCGAGTTAGAGAATATTGGTCTGTTTGCAGCTGTGAGCGCTACCAGTGTTGGGTTACCTCCTAACCCTAACCTGTTCCTGGCACTGATGGGGCGATATATTTCGCTCACCGGGACTTTCGCCACTCCACTGGGGGAGTTGAGATTGGCCCTGCATGAGATGGCAGAGATCTCAAGGCTGCCGATGGGGGATACTCCATACGAAGAGTATGTTCCCATAAACCAGGAGCTGGAGGGTTTAGACCCTCGGGTAGTGGAGGTCTATCAGGAGCTGATATGCCACTACCTCGCCTGCACCACTTTTTATGATGAGCCCTCAGATTTGGCTCACATCAGTAAATGGACGTCTTATCTTTTCTTCCACCGGTCCAGGACTGCTAAGCCGGAGAAGGTATTGGAGGGCAAGGATCTGCCCGTGAATCCCCTGAGTGCTCTTAATGCTCAGGTAGTTGACGATCTCATAGTGGATGTTGGTGCTCCGGACCGGTTCCTCGACGAAGGGACGGGGAAGTATTCTGAAGGCACTAAGGCCTATAATTATTCGAGGCGCTGTCGCAGGCCTCTGTCCAGGGAGGCTCAATTGGCTGGCTTCCTCTCTATATGGCTGCGCCGGGTAGTACTGCCTGACGTCGCATCTGTGGACCGCATTCACCGTAACACGCTGTGGCCTGCAGTGCATCTGGAGTTTGGGGCAAGACTGGGCTTGCTCCCTGCCATGGTGTGCCGTATACAAGCTGGCCTAAGGGCCATGACTGACGGGCTGCTCGTTTATGAAGTTCGGCGTGATAGCTTCCCCAGGATAGAATTACCATACCTGTACTTGATGGGGTGGTTAATTCTCCATAACCCCCAGGTGATGTCGCCCGGTTCCGGCAGTACTTCGGAGGTGAGTTTCTTGTTGAACTATCGGAAGTTTTCTTGGAATATGAACACAGTAATAGACTGTCGGCGGGTGCTAGGCTTCAGTCATAGTTGGAAGCTTTTCTGCACCATCCGTCCTATGTATCGCAATCAATCGGGGATTAGGCTCGAGGATTCGGGTAGAGAGAAGAAAATTCTTTCTTCCGAAGCTTTTAATTGGTTGGTCTGTATCAGACCATCCCATCTGTTGTACAGAAGCGAAGATCAGTGCTTCTTGGAGCCCTACTTGCCCAGTCGGTTTGCCCGGCAGTTTGGGTATGATCAGTTGCACGTGGGCAATGCCGTCACCAGCTTCAGGTCCAAAGGTGGACTCATTGATGGAGCGAGGGGATGGCAATATTTTATCATGGGCTGTACTGGGGCAATTTTTATTGTGCCCGTGATTACACTCTCCACGGAGCTGCGCATCCTGCATTCGTATGCCCAGTTCTATGTGGCGACGAACACCTTCCATCGCGATTTTGATATGCATGGAAGCTTTAGGGTGCCCTCTTCCAAGCCTGGGGGAAGAGTTGAAGTCCCCTCGGTTTCTTTCGACGAGGGTGAGTCTGTTACCCCGGATGAGCCTCTGGTGTCGGTCCCTAGGGGTGAAGTACCTGCGCCTGCAGGGGCTTTGGCAGTTCTTGGGAAGCAAAGGGCTCATGTTCCAAAGGAGACTTCCCCTCGTAAGAGGAAGAAGAAGACGGTAAATCGTTCTCTCCAAATTCCTGGCATTGAGGCTCCTGGAGGTGAGCTCGCATCTCCCCGTGCTGGGGACGATTCTTTGATTGGAGGTTCCTCGCCTTTTAGAGAGGGACCTTCTACAGTTCCGACTGGTGGAGCCAGAGAATCTCAGCTGGACACTGGTATCGCGGCTATTGCTTCAGGTAGTGGAGCGAGGTCGCCTTCGGGACTGAGTATAATAAAGTTCCGTATACCTCTAGCCGGATCGGCATCGGGAGGGACTTCTGCCGCGCCTGCGAGTGCACCTAGCGCGATTCCAGCCGATAAACCTCGGTTGGATTTGGAGGAGGACTTGGAAGACTATCTGTCGGCTTCTGTGAGCTGACCCCCTTCCCCAGGTATGACAGCTTGCCTAGCATCATTAAGAAATAATTTAGCTGTACAGGCGGCGGATGCGACATATATGCTGTCGGTCTTGGGTAAATGTCGTCTTCACGCCTTTTTTTTTAGGAAAGTTAACATTATGCTGACATTAACTTCCTTTCATCCTCCTTTCAGTGGAAGACCTCTTTGGGGAGGGCAGTGTATACGCGTCCTTTGGCTCTGACGGCGACACGGAGGTACCCGATTTTGAAGAGGAGACATCTTTGGGCGCTGGCTTGCCTGCCGAGGAGACTCCGATATCTCAAGAGGAGGACGAGCCTGTTATCGCGACAGTAACTCTCTTGAGTACGTTGGCATCTTCGTCCGGTGTTGGCGCTTCTTCTTTCGTCGCAGCACCTGCTGAGGCGACGGCTGTGGCGACATCGTCTGTGGCTATTCCTGGAGGGGAAGTTGTCACGATCGCGGACACTCCCCGCGTTCATACGGACCTAGCTGCGCTGACCGAACAGTACAACGGTATCTTCTACACCACTTTGAGAATGCTAATGTCAATGGTGTTGGCGAAGAAGCTGGACTTTGCGTCGCTGAAGAGATCCTCTCGTTCTTGATAGAGGCAATCCGGGAATTTGATGATACCGGGGTAGCTGATGCGCTGGAGGCGATGGTTAATGGTTTGGAGCAACCCATCAACGAGTACCTACAGCTAGCTTGAGGCAACATTGAAGCTATGGTCCAAGCCAGATACGACTCCTTGACTGCGTATCTTGTTGAACAGATGGAGCCTCTGAATAAGTCCATCGTGGCTCAGCAGCAGGAGATGGATCATGAGCGTGTCCAACTGGAGTATATCGTTCCCAAGTTGACCCGATGCGAAGCCAAATATGAGAAAGAGGTAGCGAGGGTCCGCATATTGAAAGATGAGCTTGCTCGTGCCGAGGCGAAGGCTCTGTCTTTGTCGGCAGCCCGAGATGTGCTGAAGGAGCAACGTGCGGCTGTTCAGCAGAACCTGAAACATGTGGGTGTTATCCATGCTAATTTTGTGCGGGCTCGGTCTGAGCTAGTTGCTTTGAGTAATGATGCCGCAAGGTTGGAGCGGGCTCGTGCCGACGTCTTAAACTCCCTGGATGAGAGGATGGCCGTACTGGCGCAGCAGCTTCGTGACCTGACCGCTCCCCCTTCATGATGTACTTTTGTTTTTGCTTTTCAATGTACTCTTGCTGTTTCTGGGAATAATAAAGAGACTTTTCATCTGACTTTGTAGAC
This sequence comes from Iris macrosiphon, assembly GCA_036927795.1. Classification (NCBI taxonomy): domain Eukaryota; kingdom Viridiplantae; phylum Streptophyta; class Magnoliopsida; order Asparagales; family Iridaceae; genus Iris; species Iris macrosiphon. The sequence goes on from JAYESA010000003.1 coordinate 34,385,609, forward strand.
CCATCATTTCAGAATGTAAATGACAGGTTTGGGTGAAAGTGATATCAGAGGTGGTATGGACGTGATATACTTTCGGTAAGTTTTAGCAGAGCATATCTATTCAAGGGTCGTATGGACATGATAGAATATGATCCAACTAGTTTCATTTTGGAAGTAGTTTTGTCAGAATGAGATCACCTTATTCTACTTGAGCAGAGAAGGTTTAAGCATAGTACCTCTTCAGGAATTTGCCATTGATAGGAGCCATTAGCAGGTCTACATTAGGCTGGGCTAACCTGTAAGCGCCGTTTGAGAACGTTGTCTTGATCACGTAAGGGCCTTCCCATTTGGGCTAGAATTTGCCTTTACTTCTGTGAGTAAGAATCATCGGCCTTCTTACAGCTAAAACTAGCTCGCCGACTTTGAACACTCTTTCCTTTACTTTTTGATTAAAAGTTCTGGAAATGCGTGCTTGGTAGAGCACGATGCGCTGTTGAGCTTGGAGGCATTTCTCGTCTAATCCTTCTAGCTCTTGAAGCCTTAACAGGTCATTCTTTTCTTGAGTTAACTCGTTAGCCACGGCTATCCTGAGTAACAGAATTTGAATCTCGATGGGAAGAACTGCTTCACTCCCGTAGACCAATAAGAATGGCGTACAACCTGTCGGTGCTCGTACCGTGGTGCGGTATGCCCAGAGACATTCTCCCAGCTTTTTGTTCCAATCTCTCTTATTCGAAGAGACGAACTTCTTCAAAAGTTTGATAATAGTTTGTTGAAGGCTTCCGCCAAACCATTAGCAGCCGGATAATAGGCCGTAGAGGCCACATTTCGTATCCGATTTTTATCGCAAAATCGGTGGAATGCATGGCTGATAAACTGGGGCCCATTGTCATGGATTATCCTTTGGGGAACCCCAAAGCGATAAATGATGTGATGCTTGATGAAGCTGGTCACATTAGATGTTTTTACCTCAGCAAGAGGGATCGCCTCTGCCCATTTGGAGAAGTAATCCGTGATGGCCAGTATGAACCGGTGACCTCGGGAAGAAGACGGGTGAATAGGACCAATGATATCCATACCCCATGCTTCGAAAGGCCAGGATGCAACCGTAAGATGTAGATGTTCGGACGGTCGATGTATGAAGTCCGCATGAACCTGACAGGCTCTACATCGTCTGGCATACTGGATTGCGTCTGCGATCATAGTGGGCCAGTAATAGCCCATTCTCCTGATACGATCCTGTAGCTTAGGACCGGATTGATGCGCCCCGCACACACCGTCGTGAGCTTCACGGATAATCCGCTGTACTTCATCACCAGAGAGACATCATAATAAGAGCCCATCGTAAGACCGACGATATAGGCATTGCGACGATGCATCGAAATAGAAGCGTAGTGATCGTCTTTTGACAGATATTGCCTCTTTAGGATCTTCTGGCAAGATTTTGTATGCTACAAAATCTATAAAGGGACTTCTCCAGTCTCTCCTGGGCGGATCTGCATCCAACGTGTAGCTATGTTCTATGTGAAGGTTATTTTTCACGCAGAATAAATCTCTGTTAAGAAGGATTACCAAATTCTGCCTTCTTATAGGGGTGGCTAAATCTGCAGCTAGAATTGCTAGGGCATCTGCTTCCAGGTTCCGAGACCGAGGTACATGCTCCAGGAAGAATCCCTTAAATGTCATGGCTATCTCGACCGTCGCTCGGTGATAGGGGATGAGGTCGGGATTCCGGACTTTATATATTCCTATGACTTGATTGACGATCAGCAGTGAATCACCGAAGGCTTCCAGCGATTCGACCCCCAGCTCTTTAGCGACTTGGAGCCCGATTAGTAGAGCGTTGTATTCTGCCACATTGTTAGAACAGGGCTCGCTAAGAGAATATGCTCGGTAGATAACGATTTTATCAGGAGTGACTAAGACGATCCCTACTCCTGAAACCACATTTCCCCTGGGACCAGTCCTGGAGGCGCCATCGAAGAACATTTGCTACGCATCGCCTTCTGTTGTGGAATTACACTCTGCAACTTCGTCGGGAATGGCCTCGTACAGTTTGGAGGCTTCAGGGATCGGATGAGCAGCTAGAAAGTCAGCCAATGCTTGGCCTTTGACGGACTTCTGAGGGACGTACACCATGTCATATGGCGTTAATAACATCGCCCAAGTCGCGAGTCGAGAATTAAGAACACTTGGCTTGCTCATCAGTACCCGAAGAGGATTGATCCGGGAGATGATATGAATGGTTTGGCCCATGACATAGTGTCGCATTTTTTGAATAGCGAACATCAGATCCAAGCATTCTTTCTTCACAGGGTTGTACCGGTGTTCGGCCCCGACCATCATCCTGCTGAGGTAGTAAATAGCCTGCTCGTGGCTCATATCATTCTTTTGTGCGAGAAGAGCTCCCAGGGAATGATCCATTGCTCGGACGTACAGCACGAACGGTTTTCCTATGACAGAAGGTACCAGAACCGGCGGGCTAGTGAGGTAGCGCTTGATATCTCCGAACGCTTGCTGACAGGCTTTGTCCCACACGAAGGATACACCTTTCTTCATGAGACAAGAAAAGGACTGGCATCTCCCGGAGAGGTTGGATATGAATCTCCAGATATAAGCCAGACGACCTTGAAATCCCCTGAGTTCCCTCAGATTGCGGGACGGTCGCATTTCTAAGATGGCCTTGACTTTATCAGGGTCCACTTGAATGCCTTTGGCTGTGATGACAAATCCCAGAAATTTGCCGCTAGATACCCCCAGAAAGGACTTTGTAGGGTTCATTTTGAGTTGATGTTGGCGCATTAATTCAAATACTGTCTTCAAGTCTTGGATGTGACTTTCCCTGAGGCGACTTTTGACAGCTATATCGTCCACGTAACACTCCACTATCTTACGTAAATGCTTATGGAATATGTTGCTCATGGCCCGTTGGTACGTAGCCCCGGTATTCTTTAATCCGAAGGGCATTACCGTATAGCAATATACCCCCAGTGGTGTCCGGAAGGTAGAATGCTTCTCGTCTTCAGGATGCATCTTGATCTGATTGTATCCTGAAAATCCATCCATGAAAGACATACATTCAAAATTGCATGTATTGTCAATCATGACGTCTGTGATGGGAAGAGGGAACTCGTCCTTGGGGCATGCTGCGTTCAGATCTCGGTAATCGATGCAGATACGTACTTTCCTACTCTTCTTCATGACTGGGACAACATTGGCGACCTAATCGGGATATTGTTCCTCACGAATGAAGCCGCAGGCTATCAACTTCTTGACTTCAGCTTTAATGGCGTCCATCATGTCCGGGCGGAACCGACGTTGGTGCTGCTTCATATGCTTTGAGTCGGGCAGTATGTCGAGTTTATGAGTAGCTACCTTTGGATCAAGACCTGGCATGTCCTCATAATTTCACGCAAAGACGTCGATATACTCTTTTATCAGCTGGGTAATTTCTTCCCTTCCTTCTTCGAAAAGGTCGTTACTGATAAATATTGGCTTTGGTGAAAGTTTATCCCCTACGTCAATCTGGATAACTTCATCTTTAGTGGGAGGTTCTCGTTGCTCAAAGCGGAACTCTCATTGTGTATCCATCTGCTGAGCCCAAGCGTCACTCTCGAATGGTTCGGATTCTTGTTCGTCTGATTCGAAGGAATTCGTCGCTACCATATTTGCTGATAATGTTTGCTCGAGAGCATAAGATAAGCCGGAGGGCGACGAGCCATTTTGAAAGGAGGAAAAGATATCCTCGTTTGACTTGGAAGTCGTAAGGGAGGTGGCATACCCTAACCCGGAACGGGTTTGTTGATAGTGGGGATTGCCGAGCAGCGGTGTTCGTCTGCCTTTCCCGTAGTTGAGACCTGGTTCCATCCTCAAGTTGTAACCCATATTTTGCATGATCTTCAGGGCTTGCGGGCTGTACCTGTGAACTTACATTTCACCAGAGTCGTCATCAAAGGAATCCTCTTGTATAATCTGTTTGTTGTGCATGCGGCCGACGACTATGGAACACTGGCCATTGCGGGTAGGTGGAACAATAAAGATATAATCTTCATGTGGCCCATATGTCATGGTGATATTGGCTGCTGACGTCACTTCCCATATGTACGGATGATAGGAATCTATAGCTGCCAAGAATTTTCATGCTATAGGCTCTATATCGTCATGGGGAGAGGGTTACTAATTTGCAATCTGAGCGTCGATATACTGGAAAAGAGGTCCATTGTTATTATTAGAAACCGTATTCCTGGTTGCATTTACATCCCTCGGCTGCTTGTTGCGCCAAAGTTTGATGATTAAGGGCAGAGGCATCTAGTTCAGAGTGATCACTAGAGGATCACCCCCTTTCTCTGACCTGGTCTCGTTCAGGTGGATAGCCATCGGTTCTGCGGCTTTTGGACGGGTAGTCCGTCCTTTCACCTTGATTGATAGAGGTTACTCGGCGGAAGGCTTTTCAGGCTCCTATTGGGGTTCCTTCTCTGCTTGTGCTGACACCTCTTCCGTGTAGTCTTGAGAGTATAACACGGCGTCGGAGTAGTAGGATTCTACTCCTATAAACAGGTTTAGGTCAACAATCTCCATTTGTACTGTCCCTTGGGCGTCTACATATTTGAAGCATTGATGTAGGGTCGAAGGAACGATGTTGTGGTCGTGGATCCATGGTCTTCCCAGCAGGATATTGTAGGACACCTCTGAATCGATGACGTAGCATGTAGCCACTGATCTGAGGTTGCCAATCTGGATCCTCAGGCGAATTTTCCCCAACGGGTTACTTCTTCCGGCGTTGAAACCCACAATAGTAGTGGTGGTGTAAGCCAGTTCGCTGGTAGGAATCCTCAGCGGTCTGAGCAGACTATGAGGAATGATGCTGATTGAGGACCCTGGAATTATGTGAATCCGGCCGACCTCCATGGAACCGACATACCCGGTGTGGTAGAGGGGTCTGTCATGCCTGTTATGTTTTAACAACATGTCGTCTTGAGTGAAAGTGATGTTTGGGACCACCTCCATCACACTGTGGCATCGAGGACACGCCACGGGTTCTTCATCGGGGGACTTGAGTTGGGTCAAGTATGTATCCGCCTGTATCAATGCCTCACTCGGGGCTAGATGAGTGTCTTGGGAGAGCCTGAGTAGCTCGAAAATGGACAATCTGGCTGGTGTATTAGCTAGTTGGGCCAGAATGTCGAAGTTGTACGGCTTCTCTAAACCTTTGTTTTGAATGTTTTTTACAGTTTTATCGAAGCGTACTTCTTTCTGCTTCCCCTTGTCCGCTGAAGTTGGTCTCGAAGGACCGGCCTCTGGTATTGCGGGCTCTGGTTCTGAAGGTTTGGCAGCTGAAGTGTCTACAGGTGCGTCTTCCTGACTTGCTCCGTAGTCCTTGAGATAAGCCTTCCCTGAACAGGTTGCTGCGAAAAAAGCCTCGTCTTCGTCCGATGTCGAAGAAGTTGCAACCATATGGCAGGGTTTACATTTGGACTTTTTCCTGGACTTAGCTTTAGTAGCATTAGTCTCTTTTTCGAGCTCCGACACCAAGTCTGGGTGAACCCACATAATCTTGCCTCTCTGGGTAGTTAGGGGTAACAGGTCATGATTTTGCCCCCTAGCCGGAGGGAGATTAACGATGTTCATCGTTGTCCGAAAAATAGGTGTAACACCGTCCGATACTTCTTGGGGAGGCAAATTGCCAAATTGTAGAGAGATTATGTTGGCCGTGACCATCTTCTCGCTATTGCGCAGGGTGATGGCTTTAGCATCGATCAGCTCTTGGATCTTCCTTTTCAGTATATAACATGCCTTTGTCAGGTGGTGTACGTATCTGTGGAAGATGCAGTACTTGGGGTTGTTGGTGCTGCCGACTTCACTGGGCCGCCTCTCCTCCGGAAGGGTAATCTTGCCACTTTTGACGAGACACTCGAATATACTCGGGATATCATCGTCGTCGAAAGAGTATACCACGACGGGCCTGGAAGTCCCAGGTTTTGTCTGCATGGTTGCCGCAGTCTTTTGTCTGGACGTATTGATCGCCAGAGCTTCTTTTCCTTTGCGAGGATGGTCGCCGTTGGGGGATGACCTCTTGCCTCTGTCAGAGGTAGAGATCATGATGCCTTTGTCACACGCTTTGCGACTGTTGTCCTCGGCGGCTACCGCTGAAATGATGAACGAGGGCCAATCATGGAACTGATATGGTCCTGTGAACACCGAGATCACGGGAAGAAGGTTCTTCCAGCAAATGTCCACCAATGCTGAGTCTGGAACTCCTGGAGGCATCTGTAAAGTGGCTTGGGGATAATGTTCGACGAAGGTGCGAACGTCCTCCTTCTCCCTTTGCTTGACTTCGATGAGAGAGGACATAGACATGTCCATTCCTTCCTCGTAGAATCGTGTGAAGAATAAAGCCTTGAAGTCTTCGAAGGAAGTAATACAGTTGTCCGCCAGGCTGCGGTATCACTGGTAAGCTACTCCCGTGAGACAGCCTTTGAACACACGGGTGAGGAGGGCGTCATTCCCTTGTAGGAACACCGTCATCATGCTAAAATAGTTTATGTACTGACTTGGTGATGTTTTTCCCTCGAACAGGGCCATAGTCTGAGGTTTGTACCTCGGAGGAAAAGGGACCTCTTCCCAGATAGCTGGGTATGGCTGGTTGATTCTCAACTTCTTGAGCTGATCTTTGTGCTTCAAGGCATCGAATTGGGCTTTCAACTCCCGCACTGCTTGCATCGGATTTTCAGCTGGTAGCGAGGCCACGGAATGGTGCGGAGTCGGTTGAATCATGACTTTCGCAAGAGGTGGTACATTCAAGGACCAGCTGACTCTTGATCAAGAGCAGGCTCTTGGATCGTGTTGGATGGTGGTAGGTCCACCCCCACGCGTATCTGAGTAGGCGAGATCGACGTTTGAGCCATAGCAGCCGTCTGTTGAATTAGCATCATTTGGTGCATGTTCTCCATCATGGATTGCATTTGCTTTAGAGATGTCTCTTATGTAGTAATGCGTTGCTCAGCGTTCCCTGATGGCGAGGCTTCCTCGTGTTCATCTTCAATGGCATAAACTCCCATCTCCCTGGGCGTCATTGAAGGATGAGTATAGGTCGCTGCAGAAGTTGACTCTATACTCTCAGTATCTGATTCGGGAGACTAACGACCCCCAGCATCGGAATCAGAAGAGCGCGAAGTCAGTTGTCGTGACTTTGAACGAGTGTTCTGGAACACCCCGGCTTCGGCGTCCCTAAGGAGCATGTTGAATTTTCTTCGGCTCGGAGTTCTAGAGGACGGACGTCTTGAGCATGAGCTCCCTCCAGGTATATGTGAAGCCATGTTCACAGATGCATGCGTGGGCTCTTCATCTAGGAAAGATAGAGAGTAGCTCAACCGGTCGAAAACCGGCCGCCTTGCTTTAGAATAGCAACAATCAATTACAATCCTGTGACTGTTACAACAGTGCTCGCTAGGAGGCGTAACAGCCATGCTGGAAGATCCCCTCTCCTTGCGTTTCTGGATTAGATACTTGCGCAGGTCAGGAGAAGTTGTAGAAGAAGAAGATGATGGCTTGTTCCTTCTGTTCCCATTGGCGGGCATACGGACGATGGGAGTCATAGTCTTCGTTGTGCCACCCGTATACAACAGGTTGGCCATCTGGGTGGCGGATAATCCCCGGGGAAGGTGTCTTTTCGTAACTGGAGCCTTCTTTATGCTTAGGGACTTCGCCTGGCGTAATTTGGAGCTTCACTCAGGTTAGCGTAAAGTTGAGGATGTCCTTAGGCGGCCATCCGCGTCTCGCATAATTCGAAGGGCGTGCAGATTGTTCCCTTGCTGGCGTAAAGGCCGGGAAGTTGAGTGGTCCGCCGCTTGCTTTCCCTTGCGAAGATCACAGGGATCATCTGGTTCTCCGTAGAGGTCAGATGTTGTTTTACGCGTGGAGCGTGTCTTATACTTCTGATTTGGCGCTGAGGCTTTATTAGAAGTTTTGTCTATTCCGCCAGGGACGGGAGAATAAATTTTACGCGCAGAGGCATTGGCAAAAGTTTTGTCAGTTTTGTCAGAGACAGACGACTGAATTTTATGCGCAGGGCGCGGAGGGAGCAATGCTACAACCTCATTGGTCTGAGAGATCGGAGAGATCGGAGAACCCACAGGAACGGTAGAGGATGTCTTGGGCATCCAGACCTTATGCAGCTTTCTGTTGTTTTGGTCGGAGAGAGAGTGAGAGCTACCACTTGTTTGTAGCATATCTTCGTAGGCAGACTGGTCGAACTGGACGACCAGTGTCTTCTTTACGGTTCCCACGGATACCGTATCGTGTTGAGCAATAGCTTCCTCATCAGAAGAGAAAGACGTCCCCAGCAGAGTCGCCATCTTGTTTAGGATAATATAAACGAGAAAAGATTTGATGAATACGGAAAACGAGGTCTTGTACGAAGACCCGCCCTTCTTTTATGTTTACAAACAAGATTGTACAAATTCGATCCTACACGAGGATGTCTAAGTACAATTTATTTAATCTGGATGAATATTGCTATAGGTGTCTGATCTGCAGTCGATCACTTTAGCCCTTGGACCACACGATGTTCAAGAAGTGCCATGGAAGACAGGAAGACAGGTAGCAGCTTCGAGGGTTGCTGAAGAGGGTGGATGCCCGATGCCAAAGTCGTCGATCCCTTCTCTTTGTCTGAGCTCCGGATTCTTCTCTCTCTCCCTCTCTCTCTCTCTCTCTCTCTCGACCCTCCAATTTCTCGAACTTGTTCCTCATTGATAGAGGTCTCTATTTATAGAGTTTTAGTGATAGTAACCACTTAATCGGTATAAAAACTGAGTAGTGGAAAGTACAGCACCCTTTTACACAATGGTTAAAATAACCAATGCCTGTGTATAGATGATCCTTTGAATGAGCGTGTGACGCGGGTCCAACTAAGGGACAAAATGCGTATAATCGCTATGAAGATCATGAGGTAGAAGCCACGTAGGTAGGTATCCATCGTGTAGAAGAGGTTGGCATAGAAGCCAAATGTCTGTCACTATGGCATAGAAGCCAAATAGTTATCAAACCGGCATAGAAGCCGAATAGGCGTAGAAGCCGAGTGGTCATAGAGGCCGAGTAGGCGTAGAAGCCGAGTGGTCATAGAGGCCGAGTAGGCGTAGAAGACCAGTGGTCATAAAGGCCGAGTAGGCGTAGAAGCCGAGCGGTCATAGAGGCCGAGTAGGCGTAGAAGCCGAGTAGGCACCGAAGCTGAATGGGCGTAGAAGTCGAGCAGGCACCGAAGCTGAATAGGCGTAGAAGCCGAGCAGTCACCGAAGCTGAATGGGCACAAAGGCCGAGTGGATGTGGACGTTTTAGCCGAAATTACGACTTTTGGAGATATAATCAAATCCTCAGCATTAATTGTGGAGATTTTCCATCATCCGGTTCATTAAATGCAGAGGCGTATTTTGAAGGTCTGTCACTTGGCCTGCGCATGGTGCAGAGACGTGTCTCAGGCATCTGTCAGTTTTTGGCGCATTAATTGCAGAGACGTGCCTTGAGGGCCTGTCACCGCCCTGTGCATAAAAATGCAGAGACGTGCCTCGAGTCCCGTACGGAGTGCAGCTTTTGACGTGGCAGGCGGTTTGTCTTCCGCCGAGCGTAAGGGGCTCTCATCTGCCTGTGTAAAATTAGGCAGCATATTCCTCTATGTACGTAAAAGCGGTTTACGCAAGGGAAAATGGCAGTAAATGACAGCCTAGGTTGCAGTGCTGTGCCATTATCATAGCCGTCCCTGGGTAGTCGAGCAGTATCCCTTTGTCAGAAGTCGAGACGTCGGGTTCATTACAGGATCTGACAGGTTCATTGCAGGGTCTGACTGGTTCATTGCAGGGTCTGACAGGTTTACTTCGGAGAATATGAGGCGTCCCTCGTACACTTCAATGCTGCACTAAAAGAGGATGAGTTTTACGCCATATAGGCGATGAAGCACCCGGTTTACGCTGAAGCATCCTGGGCATACTGTCCTACGCCGATGGTCCTTGAGCCCATATTTCATGCTGTGCTCAGCGGAGAAGCTCTGTTTGCACGTTTGAAGGCTCTGAAGTCTTTTGTTTACGCTGCTTTGCATTAATATGCTGCGTAGAGCTATCAAGCGTATTTTTTATGCTTCTACATATGTATATATGATATTTCATACTTTTTGTTTGTGTATCTTGAGATACGGTGTCTTAATATTTTAGACTTAGCTTGTATGGCCTAGTTGCATAGTATATGAACCCAATATATTTGAGTTAGACTCATGCAACCTAAAAATAGGTAGTTTGACCAAGTTTGACCAGTTTGACTAAGAGTCGACCTAGTTTGACAATTTTGACTTAGAAATGGCTTGTTGACTTAGAAGTTGACTAGTTTAACTTATTTTTATTCCGAAATCTTGTATTTATGTTATATTCCATTTTTAGGTCTTTGAGGCACCGTATCAGACATCTGTGAGACTATTCACCGGACTTCAGGCGAGTACATTCTCTGATAGTTTTTTATTTATGATATCCTCTATGTTCATTGTATCTAGTATAGATGTCCATGTTTCCGTGATACGATGGTTACACGGATTGGTATATCCGGATCTCGTCATGAGATGTTAATCCTTGGTATATGGTGTATCTTGTGCAAGCCATATTTTATTGTTATTCTTGTACATGTACAGACACTGATTCTCGAAAAGAGTCACTATCTTCTTGGGGAATCCTGTGCCATAGTGTACCATGGTTGGATCCACTATACCAGTCGGGGTTGGGGAGTATGTAGTGTAGATATGTGATCATACACATCTTGTATCTTGTTCTTGTATAGTGTTAATCATACACCGCACGTATGATTAGCCAGGCCATAAATCTTGTATCAAGTTCCCAAGCCGATCACATGTTAAAGCTAGTACTCACACACTAAGTCATTAGTATTCTTATTCATTATCATATTGTTCATTCTTGTATTTATTTCCAGTATTTTCTTATTATATGTCTCTATTGTATCTATTGTTGCATCTTGTATATTCATATATATTTACTGTTACATAGTTTTTATCATTGATTAGAACTGCTGTTAGAGATGTACTCTGCTCCTTTCCTGACTGGATATATTTTTTTCAGATGACATTGAGGAGTGGTACCCTACATGTTACGGGCCTCAGGATGTTGTGGGCTTAGAGTCAGAGACCCTGGCTCAGGAGGGACTTATCCCGACTGAGACAGATGACCCAGGACTTGTAGCTTCTTAGTATTCTTTTGTATTTGATTTGTCTCCAGCTTATTATTTAGTATTTCTTCAGACTCATTGATGTTATTATTTTAGACTCATGAGTTATATGTTACTATTCTATTATTTATCATATTTGTGCTCATTTCCATCTTAGATCTGTTATTGAGTATATTGATATTGTTGGAGGCTCATCATATTATTAGATAGATTACCAAAAAATATTTTACCGTCGATTCTGCGGTGTAGGTTGGTCATTATTTCTGACTTGTACCCTTACATCGGGTGTGGGTCATGACATCCATCATCTGTGACGATAAAGTCCTTTGTCAACCCAATCTAGAACTGTGCTCCGATGCTCCTTAAAGACTCGTCCTTATACTGTCCGGTTCTGACCAGGACCATCAGCTTTGACTGTACCTGAAGTCCCTATATCTGTGCTGCAACTCCAAGAACTAGTACCTCAATGCCCAAACTGTCAAGATCGGCCAATAAATGTATGTCTCTAGTCAAGCACATAGCCACAGGATACCTGCTCAAGGCATCCGCGACTACGTTGGCCTTCCCTGGATGGTACTGCAAGGAAATATCAAAGTCTTTCATCAGCTCCAACCATCATCGCTGCCTCATGTTGAGCTTTTTTTGTGTAAACACATACTTCAAGCTCTTATGGTCTGTGAGGATCTCCACTCTCTCTCCATACAAGTAGTATTTCCATAATTTGAGAGCATAGATTACCGCTGCCAACTCCAAGTCATGAGTAGGGTAGTTCTTCTCATGCGAGCATAATTGTCTGGAAGCATAGAAAATCACCTTCCTATGCTGCTGTAACACACAACCCAAACCCTTTCCTGACGCATCATTGTAAATGGAAAATACTCCTACTCCTGATAGCAATATCAAGATTGGAGCTGTAGTCAACTCCTCTTAAGCTCCTCAAATGCTGACTGACAATCTCAGTCCAGACAAACTCCATATCCTTCCTAGTTAGTCTAGTCATCGGCTCTGCAAGTCTAGAAAAGTCCTGAATAAACCTCTGATAGTAGCCCGCCAATCCAAGGAAACTCCTGATCTTTACTACTGAACTCGGGGTAGACCACAATTCAACTACTGAAATCTTCTTCGGGTCTACCGAGATTCCATCTCCTGTAATAACATGCCCGAGGAATTCAACCTTATCAAGAAAGAATTCACACTTAGATAACTTGCCATACAGCTTCTTCTTCCTGAGGATCTCCAAAACTATCTGTAAACCCCCCTCACCCAAAATATATATTTTGTGTGTATTTTATATTATTGGATTTATTATAGACTATTTTAAATATTGAATTTCTTTAGAGTATTCTCTTAGTTAATTAGAAAATAAATTTTTTGATATATTTACTTATATAAATATTTAATTAGAATTATTTTTAGGCTATTTTAGATTTTTGGAGATTTTTCTAGAATTTTTGGGTAATTAAAACATAGAAAACATAAATTTTTAGAACTTCCATGATTTACTATGAGATCATACTTGTATGTTGTTCCTACCAAATATTTATTTCAGGTTAAAATATGTAATTATATTTTTATGTAATTTATTTATAATTTTAAGAAATTTATTTGGAATTTTGAAATTATTTAGGATTTATTTGGTTATATATAGTCTTAATATTAGATAGATGCTAATTTAGTATAAATAGATATTAATAAGATTATATTTAAATTATTTATATTATCTTTAATTATATTTAAGATTATAAATTATTGAGATAAACTCAAACTCTATTTTAAATTAATTCAAATCCTGAGCGTGCTAGGAAAGCAACTTCATGCATATTATATTCTTATTTAAACTGATCATAATCATATCCAAATTAGCTAATCCTAGTCATATTCAATTAAGTAGTCTCAACCATTATAAATATCTATTAGACTTATGGAATAAACTCATCCTTCATACTTTTCTTCCCCAAATTCTCCTCTTTTTCGTCCAAAAAGAGTCAAAATTCGTCATAAATTCAGTCTCATTTTCTAATAGTTATGACGACTTAAAAAGACGATATCTACTAGCTCCAGACTACAAACGCGCTCCAATTTTTTTGTTAGAACCATATCGAGGTTAGTTTTCTGAAGAAAATTCTAAAAGTGTCAATTGTCCAAAATCAGACGTGTTTTTGTGTTTTCGAGATTTCGGAAGATCCTGAACTCGGAATTACGAGTAGTTTGAAGTTTCAAAAATTTGACATGATGAACTTCCATAAAATTATTTTTCAGAATTTAACATGTAAGTTTAATCTACTATAAAATTTGTGCAACGTTGACGTAAATATGAAACCACCGAAAACTGTCATCTGTGCGCCCTTATTGACATAACTCTTTACCAACTTGTGATTTTAGGAAACCGTTAATTATGGTGTTCATGTAGCACTGAAATCTATAGAATTCCACATACAAATCCAAGATTTAAGTCAGTTGACTTTTTGGTCAATGGATTGCCTTGATTTGCGTGTCACGGATCACAAATTCATAAATTTGACTTTCTTTGGACCAAAATTAGGGTTTAACAATAAAATCAGATTATAGTAAGATTAAAATATTATTTTAGGTTATTTTATTTAAAGTTAAAATAGATTAAAATGGCGAAACTATTCACCCACTTTTGTAACCTAACTTGTTTAATTTATGTGACTGGTAGATCGGACGACGCCTTGAGTTGGGACTTCATCCTTTTTTTCAGACCAGGCAAGATTCCTTGCCAAATTGCTTACAGTACTTTTGCATGCTTATTATACTTTATATATTCATTGCATGTGTGTTTTATTTCAGTCATAATTATATACTATATATATGTTGACACACACTTGACACATAGTATCATGGGAGGGGAGGACAATCAGTAGGCATATGTGCTATAACCACTCTAGTAAACCGTAATAACTAGCACGCACTACGGTAGTTGTGTCGCGCTGGTCGCTACCCTCGAGGTATATCGATTTCTGGTGTCGCGTTGGTCGCTACCCTTGAGGTATGTCGAGTTCCTGACGTGTGTGTGAGTTAAGAGATTAGATAGAGTAGCCTACCCATGCCCATACGTCAAAAAGTTGTCCTCATTATGCATATTCATATAGATTGTCTTGTACAGTATATTTATTTTATTTTTTTGTCTATTATGCATGTTTACTGTATTCAATGACATGCTTCTATGTATCTTGTTACGTCCCTCTGAGGACCTGGTCCCTTTCCAGGTATAGACGATCTTGACTATTCGTAGGAGCACGGATCAGAAATTGCTACTTCTCTCTCTTTCGAGGACGTCTTCTCTTCGAGCCTCATTGTTCATTAGATGTACTTATTTTATTTCTCTTATATTCTAGTTGGTGTGGATTTGTCTCCGCCCAACTACTTGTTCTTATCAAGCATTTTATACTTGATTCAGTTATATAGTTGATTGGTTATTTGATTCTGTGGATGAGATCTAGTTATGCCCTGTGACTTATGACAACATATATACCATATGTGAGTTAATATTCATAATACAGCGTACGTGTGTATTATGGTATCCATATATTGGAGTTGCCATATACATAAGGCTGACATACTTACGTATTCCTAGTCCTATATATTTTGGGACTGGGGCGTGACACTATCCTCAAGTGCTGCTCATGCTCCTCTGGGGTCTTCGAATATATCAGAATATCATTAATGAAGACTACAACAAACTGGTCCAGGTACTGATGAAACACCTTGTTCATCAGGTTCATAAACACTGCCGGGGCATTGGTCAACCCAAACAGCATCACCATGAACTCGAACTGCCCATAACGAGTCCTGAAAGCTGTCTTCGGGATGTCTTCCCTCTTTACTTTCACCTGGTGGTACCCTGACCTCAAGTCTATCTTTGAGAATACCTTCGTACCGCTCAACTGGTCAAACAAGTCATCTATCCACGGCAACGGGTATTTGTTCTTGATAGTGAGGTTGTTAAGTGCCCTGTCGTTGATACATGTCACTACCACTTTTCCATATAAGGGCATTTGTGTAATTTACTATTTTGGATAATTATGTATTAAATTAAATTGCTGAGTTTTATAAACTATTATATGTTGTTAATAATATTGGTTTTAGGTCAAACCCTAGAACTCATTAGGACAACCCTAATGACCAAACCCTAATTAGAAGACCTAATTCTAGAGAAACCCTAGAATTCAAATTTGTAGGTTGAACCTCAAACCCTAGAAGGGCTAAACCTGAGTTTTGGGCTCTACATGACCTAACCTGGGGGTTAAACCTAAAACTATTCATTGGAAACCCTAACCTAGTTTAATATAAAAGGGAACCCTCTCTTTCTTTATGTAGAAAGAAGAAACCCTAGCCCCCATCAAGAGAAAGCCATCTCCCCACTCCAGAATTCGAAATCTAGCCCTAGAGATCCCATTCTCCTCCTCCAAAGCAAGGAAAGCAAGGAACTTGGGTTAAAAAGCCTTGGGGAAGAAGGACTTCCATTGCAGAATCCATCTCTATAGGTAAATTCGAATTTTTATTCTTTTATCTCTGTTTTTCTGATGTTAATGCCATTAGGAAACCACCATTTCTGTTAGATTTTGTTTTAGGGTTTAGAATTTGGGTTTTAGGTGTCCCTACATTGGTTTCCCCAATTTTTCATGAACCCTAACCCTAGGTATTTGTATGTAGACTGATTTCATCTCATACGTATAGATTAAATCTTGATTTTTAGGATTTCGTTTGGGGTTTTTCATAAGTTCTTATTAGGAATTTGATTTCAGCACTCCAGGTGTTTGGTGATAGGTTTATTAGGATTTACCTATCTAATCTATTCTAATATTGCACATTTGGATGCATGATATATGTATATATTTACACACATATATATATATATAGGGTTGTGTGATTTGGGGAAATTTTCTGTGGGTGCACAGTTCTGTGTGTTTGGGATCTTCCCTGTGCAGTCGGGTATTTTGTTTTAACTGTGTGTATACTGACTTGTGGGTGAGTGTATTATGTATAGGTGTGAGTATCCTGGAATTTCTAATGTTGATCGAGTATCAGAAACTGTGCACAGTCGGGCAGTGTGTGGCTGTGGATTTGGGAAGAAATTGTGTATGTGTTAATAGGTAGATTTTGATGCTTTGGGTAGTGTTCTATGTTGAGTGTGGCTTAGTATCAGTATTTGTGTATCAGATTTGGGGGAGAGCCTGGGTCAAACCGTGTGTGTGTTTGAGAAGTATGTATGTGTGCCTGTGAGTGTTAGGGCTTTGTATTCTGTGTGTGTGTGTGTGTCTCAGCAAATTCCCAGGTTCGTGTGTGTGTGTATACTGATATTATTAGTGCTGTGTGTATATCTGTGTATAAGTTGCAGATTATTCTGTGTGTGAAGGTGTAGCTCAGTGTGTACATGTTTACCTAGGTGTCTTGTATCAGAGTATCAAGATACAGTGTGTGTGGCAGTGTTGTATCAGTGTACCCAGAAGCCTGTGGGTGTGTTCTCAAGGTGCAGGGAGATCCTGATCAGTTTAGTGTGTGTGCATATGTGTATCAATAGGTTGAGGGTATTACCTAGGTGTTATGTTTTCAGTCTAGCTGTGTATTCTCAGTACTAGGACCTATGTGGGGGTGTATTCAGTGTATACCTGTGTCCAGTAGCCAATGTGATTGTGTGCAGTGAGGTATTTGAGTGTCAGCTTCCAGTGTGTGTTTTTCTATATGTTGAACTGTGTAGTTTACCTGTGTGTCTCAGTGAGATAATAAACCGTGTGTGTGACTTACCTATGTGAATCAATGTGTAGTTGTGTATTAGCTAGGTGTAAGAACTGTGAGTGAGTGTCTCTATGATACTGACACTGTGTAGCAGTGTAGGAAAATAGGCAACAGTGTGTGTGTGCTGTGCCAGTTTCCACAGAACTGTGTGTAGGTAAGTGTCTGTGTGCAGTGTGGATTTAGTGTGTAGATGAGTGAGAGTGCAGAGTGTAGTGTATCAAGAATTAGTTCCTGTACAGTGTGTGTATGAGAGCAATATGATGTGTGTATTAGTATTTGCCTCAGAATACTGTGTGGCTGTGCTGTGTCACTAAACTGTCTGTGTGTGTGTGCAGATGGGTAGCTGGGGAGTTCAGTGCCAGGTCAGTGAGTTCTCAAATGTTTCAGTGGGCATATTACTGGCACAGTGGGTTAGCATCAGTAGGTATCAGTGTGTTAGGAATCCATGAACCTAGCTAAGTGACAGTGTGTGTGTGTGTGCAACTTATGTATCACTAAGTGAGTACCTATGTGTATAAATCATTAGTATTTGGTATTGGTTAAATTGGTATCATGTATAGTAGGTAAGGATAGATACCAAATAGGTATTAGGTATTAAGTTACTAGTTAAGTTATCAACTATTATAAGTTAGGTATCCTTAGTATGGACAATTAGATAAGAATAAGACTAAGGTTGACTAGTAAACCTCAGAAATGACCTAGAAACCTCGTATTTAATTTGTTAAACATGTTATTCTTTTGATTTTATATCTGACATTAATATTCCATAACTAGGTCATTGTGATCCCACTTTGGACATCGATCCTCACACTTTGCTCAGGACCACAGGCGAGTACATTCTCTGACAGTTTTCATTGTTGATTACTTCTATAAATTGTAGTGTATTACATACTTGATTCTGACACTGTGGATACACGGGTTAGTACCCTAGATCCCCATCATGAGGAGTCGTGATTGGAATCCATCGTGCTAGCTGGGGGATGGGGAATTATTAGTAGATTATGTGATCATATCCAAATCCTTTACATGCATCATAGCTCACCCCACTTCTCACGTTGGGTGCGGCCTGACCATCTTACATGCATCATAGCTGTTATATATGATTAACCTGACCACTACATGCATCATAGCTAACCATATGGTTAGCCTGACCTACAAGAATCATAGTTAATCATATATAACCAGCCTGATCAAGTCCCAAGCCGATCACATGATAAACTGATAATTCAACCACTTAGCTAGATGTCTATTTTATTCAGATTCACCTGTTCCAGCATTCACTACTTATTGTCTAGCATTCACTATTTATTGTTCATTGCTAGATGCTCTATTGCCTATTTTCATTTTCTCCAGTACTTTACATTTCCAGCATTTATTTTCCATCTTGTATTTCTTACACTGTTTATAGATTTTGTCAATTTAATGAAACTGCTGTTAGTGCTTGTGTTTCGCTCCAATCCTGACTGGATAACATTTTTCAGAGGACCTGGAGGATCTTTGCCCCACTCATTACGGCCCAGGATTAGAGGGTGATTTCACTCCAGAAACCCCAGAGGAGTTGCCTAGCCTAGAGAAGAATGTACCTGGCTGTTCTTAGATTATTTTTTCTGCATTTATTGTTTTAGACTGAGACTGAGTTATATTTATTATTTTGTGATTTGTGAGGTCATCTAGACCCCGGATTTGAGTTGAACTTATTGTGGTTGGTTTTTATTGAAACTCTTTTCTATTCTCATCGTGCTATTATTCTATTAACTTGTGATTGAGTATATCATAGAACTGTAGATTATTATCTTTGTCCTCCATGCGGAGTTGAGACTATTGACAGGATATATTATATGTTGAGACCTAGACAGCGTTCTATCGCCGATGCTGTGGCGTAGGCTGGACGTACCCACGACTCATGCCCAAATTCCGGGTGCGGGTCGTGGCAATACACATACGTACCGACCCATCCTTCTTTGGTACAAAAAGTACTAGAGCACCCCATGGTGATGAACTAGAACAGATAAAGTCCTTATCTTGCAACTCATCCACCTGCTTCTTCATCTCTGCCAGTTCGCTATTGTTTACTCTATAGACGTGCTAAGATAATGGCTCTGTGCTTGGCACCAAATCTATAGATAATTCTACATCTCTGTCCGGTGGCAACCCCGGCAACTCCTCTGGAAAGACATCCATAAACTCTGTAATCAACGGATGTGGCGGCTCCTGCTCTTCTACCAAAGCTCTACAGAAATCGCCTTCGCTCTGCTCTGCTCCTCGGATGAACTCAAACTCTGACTTTCCTGGCATTTGAAATAAAACTCTGCCTCTATGACAATCGATACTAGTGTGATGTCTACTCAACTAATCCATCCCGAGTACTATATCGTAACTCGGAAGTCACATTACAAGTAAATATACGCTCAGCTCTCGGCCACCCAAATAAACTCTCTGGTTCTTACAAACATTAATGACTAGGATAATGCCACCCTCGGTCGTGATCTTGCAAGTCCTTTCCAATGGTTCAGACTCAAGACGATACCTCAAATCAAAAGATACAGATACAAAGCTATGAGAAGCACCAGAATTGAACAAAACATGAGCTGGAAAGGAATCGAGATAAACTGAACCTGAGATGACATCGCCAACCGGCTCCTCCTCCTCGAAAATCAAGGCAAAAGCTCGCCGATGTTGTTGCGCTCCTCTCTACTACTGATGCGGGGCAAACTGCTGCTGCTGCAGTGGAAGAGGTCCTCTCTGCTGTTGTCCCGCTGGTGGCCTAGCGGGTGCCCTCTGTGCCTATCCTCCACCCTGAACTGGACGAGTTGGGACTTTAGGACAAGCCCTCAACTGATGATCTCCTGATCCACAGAATAAGTATTGGCCTAGCCTTATCCTGCATGTGTCCCATCCATGTCCTTGCTTCTTATAAAAAGTACAAGGAACTGTTGTCCTCTGAATTTGATACATCTGTTGTGCCGGCGCTCTACCTGGCCCGTGATACTGCTGCCTCTGGTGCTGGTAAGGCCTTTAGTGAAGCTGCTGGAAGTGAGGCCTCTTTGCTGGACCCATGTTGGTGCTGGATCCTCCTCTGTCCCTCGGCCCTCTTAGAGCCAAACTCTAAGTCATCCTCCGCTCTCTGCACCTGT
Organism: Iris macrosiphon; assembly: GCA_036927795.1. NCBI lineage: Eukaryota > Viridiplantae > Streptophyta > Magnoliopsida > Asparagales > Iridaceae > Iris > Iris macrosiphon. The sequence continues at coordinate 34,405,696 of JAYESA010000003.1, forward strand.
CTGAGAATCTTCTCGAAGGTGGCGGTAGGATCTCCGTAGTTGTGGGATTTGACCTCCCGGTTCAGGCCCTTCCTGAACTTCCTGGCTCTGCCTTTAGGGTTCTGCCCCTCCATGAAGCGACCTAGTCGGCAATACTCTGCCGCACACTCATCCACTAACATACCTCCCTGGACAAGGTACTAGAACTGATTCTCCAAAGATGTAAGAGCCACATCTGGGAAGAACTTCTCCTTGAAAAGCTCTTTAAATATTTTCCAAGTAAGTCCTGGTACTGCAATCCTGGGGTCTGTCCAAAACCATGTTAAAGTAATGTCGAACATCATACACCCCGCTGGCTCTATCTGTAGCATCTCTAGAATCTGCGCCAGCCACAGGTTCCGCTCGATGTCCTCGATCCAATTATTCGCATAGAGAATCCCCTCTATGCCTCTGAAGTCCTCCGGGCCCATCCTCTTGAAGTCTATGATGGTACCCGGCCTTGGCTGCTGAGGAATAAACTGAGGTGGTGCCGTCTGTGGCTAGACTGTAGTAGCTCTTTCAACTCCTGCAAGCACGATCTGGCGAGCATTCTCTATGCTCTATCGCAGGACCTCTGACTGTCGCTGTTATACCTCCATCATCTGCTGGAAGAGCGTGAACATCTTCGTTTGATCGACTACTAGTGGTGCAGGTGGAAGATCCTCGGAAACAATCTGTCCTGTCCTCATTACTGGAGGTGGAACACATCCAAAATCTGCTGCCGATAGGCCCACCTAGACCATTGAAGCTGACCTCCTGAATGTAGGTGTTGGACCATCGTTTGAGGATACTGCCCTAAAGGGTGATGAAGTGATTGATCGTGCTGTCGCGGTTCCTGAGCGCTGGGAACGCATCTTCGGCGGCATCTTGAAGATAGATTGAAATAAGGAATCAATATTGAATATGATACGATATCATCAAAGAAGGACAAAACTTTATTCAAAGTAAAGCAATATTCAATAGATAAGGATTTACAAAGCAGATATTTAGAATTTTCCTAGTTGTGATTGAGTAAACTCTCAACCTAAATCATTTGAGGTATATAACCAGAATATACTTTGAATAATGGGGTTTTGACCACATAATCAGAATGTACACTAGAAAAATGAGGTATGTAACCAGAATGTACACTAGGAAAATAAGGTACTTTGAATAATGGAACTTTCTATCATTTGGGTGAGCATGATCAGGTAAGACGATTACAAGTGAGGTATGTAACCAGAATGTACACGATGTAACAATGGGGTTTTGATCACATAATCAACTCCTACTCTCCCACCCCCAACTAATACCAATGGATCCAATTATGACACGCTACGAATACGAAATATAACCACTGAACACGAGCAGTAGGTGTACACAAATATCATAACCACCGAACATGAGCTGTGAGTGTACACGAATAAGCACACTGAATACGAACAGTGTGTGAACACAAAATATAATCAAACCCAATATACACGATGAAATACATGTACACAAGTACCCGCTGAACATGGTAGGGGATAACATCTCCTGACGGGATCCATGTAGTACAAGTCCGTGAAATTACTGTGTCAGAATCAAGTATACAAATCTAGAACAGGCATATATATACTATTATTAATTAAAAACTATCAGTAAAATATGCTCGCCTGAAGTCTTGAGCAAGGTGTGTCTCTCGATGCCCAAGCTGGTGTCACACAGACCTATATATGGTATGTTGCATCAATACAAGGTTCTGAAATGAAAATAAGTTAAGTTGATGCAATTCTAGGTCAATAAGCCATTTCTAGGTCAACCGAAGAAATCTCGGTTGCAAGAGTCTAACACTAAGTCACTAAGTCGATATACTATAAAACTAAACTATATTAAGTAAGCTAGGATACTACAAGATACTCAAAAAGCTGTATCCTAAGATACGCAAGTTTCAATATAGGAAAATAGTACTTTAGTTTTATATACAAGTTAATATTTATAACACTATAACAAAATAATTGAAATTAGATACCTTGGCGTTGTACCAATGCGTATCTCACTTATCTCGATACCCAAACTCAATACCTAGGAAACTGAAACCTCTACTGGTTCTGTGCTCGGGCATAGTGAACTAATACACTGTGATACTGAAACTGGACTGTACGGTGAATATTTTACTGCTGTGCAGTGTGCACAGTTGCTTGATGCTGAGCCTCCCTGAACTTGCTGATACCAGTTGCTGTGGGTACCTGATACTGATACCTATGGGACAGTACGAGCTCTCTGCCTTGGTGCCTCCTTGCTGAATTATTCCCTGTAGATTGCTGCAGGGTTGATGTTGGATGCACTGTAGGGTTGCTCGAGGCTGCTGCTTGCTGTACACGAGCTCACCCGAGCAGTTGACTGCCCCCTTCTCCTTGTGCACTCCTTGCTCGAATAATACTGCATACTTGTTGAACCGACTGCCTGAAACTGTGCACAAGTGTACTGCGCAGATACTCGAACCCCTCACTTATTGCTACTCCCACTCTCACACACACACAACCATAAACACTACACACATACATAACTCACACACTCACAAACCTATATACATACCTCTTTAGTATATGTAAATACACCAATATATGTATAACCATCCATATATATATATTTACACCCTCTTTATATCTCTCTCTATATTTATATATACAATCACATATTATATATCTATACATATAGATCTATATATAACCATATACACTATTACACATAATCAGAAACACACATATGCATATATACAAGTAAACACTAACACACACATATACACTTAATCATATAAACTATTATATACATATATATATTACCTAAATATCACATAGATATATAAATACTTATGTACATATAGATTTAAGAGCAAAACACCAAACACATGGAGTGCACCGCACCCGTTTCACACTAACTCTATGATACGCTTGCGATACGGCTCCACCACACAACCAAACGCATCCTAGAGGACACGAACAAGTCTAATACACTAAATATGAATAATATGTATAGTAATTAGATTAACTGCATATCTGTGTCACAATGTGATATGCACAAGTTCCCGTGTCAAAGGAAAATCCCCAAAATTAACCTATTTCGTCAAATTGACGAGATACGGCCTATACGTACCCAATTGTGGATACGACACTAGTCACAAACAATCAATCATGTGTCATTTTGATCTATTAAACCAAATGACAAACACTACATGTGCCAATCTCGAAATTTTTCCAAAATTGATACCAAATTGCACATAACTTCCATCGTAGTTCTCCGATGAACCTAAAATCAATTCCTATGGGTAGCCTATGCATGTGGGTTGGTTTCTTATGGTTAATTCTCAGATTTAGAGTCTACTAAAAGTGAGAAAACTAAAATATACCTATTGGGAGATGGATTCCTAATAAAAAGTTCCCAAATGCAAAGTAGCTCCTCTCCTTGTAAATCTTGGCCTCCTCCTTCTTGCTCCTTGCTTCCTTCTTATAGATCCTTGATGTAGAAGCCTCCAATGAAGATTAAGGAAGGAATTTGTGATGAATTGGTGAAGAATTTATGAGGGAATGAAGGAAATTGAAAGAGAAAAAAACTATATCTAAAGGAATTAAAAATTATGAAGTAAAATGATTTCTCTCACCTCCTAGCATGTGGTCAGCCATGTAACCCTCTCTATGCTATGTGAAATATCCTATTTACCCCTTGGGGCCTCTCATGAAAAAATTAATTAGGGAGGGAAGGTTCTAGTCTAATGGTTACACTAATTAATCTAACCTCCTAATCCTTGGGCCTAATTCATGGGCTCAAAATAAACCAATCTAAAATGTCGGGTTCATGCAACTAATTAAATAGGTTAGGTCCACTACACAAGTCTAAAATAATCTACAACTAACAATCAATAAATAATACAATAATTAAATAATTATGCATGCATAATATTTAAATACAATTAATCCTAAAATTTAAAATATCCATGTCAATTACCAAACTACCCTCAAATAAAAATGTGAGGGTAACATCAGCTATAGAGGACCTTCCAGCAGTAGAGATAGCAGTTTCATGCACCATTCTAAGCACCGACACAGTAGTCATACCAGGCCCTGAGACTTGTACAGCAGGTCCCGTAATGTACTCACTGTGAGAAGATTGGACATACACGGAAGATCTATAGGAAGAGGCTTGGAGGGTGCCTCTATTGCAGAGAGCCAGGCCACCAGTTGAGGGAGTATCTAGTAGCTTTGGTTCGAGTAGGCCAAGGAGCAGCACCAGTACAGAGAGAACCAGTGAGACCACCTGTGGGACAGTAGAGGGGACCTCCTTTATAGACTAAGTAGCAGCATTTTGTCCAGCACCAGCAGCAGCAGCAGAAAGGTGCACTACGAGGCCGAGCTTTCGCCATGGCAATTGAGGAGGAGAAGCCGGTCGGATATTTAATATCAGGTTCAGTTCTTTTTTATTCTATTCCAGCTTATACTTTATTTGATTTTGGTCTTTCTATTCTTTTATATCTATATCTTTTACTCTTAAGCATCGATTAGAGTCTGAACCTTTGGCTAGGAGTTGCAAGATCATAACTGGGGGAGGCATTATCTTGGTCAGTGATATTTGCAAGGATCGAAGAGTTATACCGGGAGGCCAAGAGTTGAGTGCGTGCTTACTCGTAATGCCACTTTCGAGCTACGATATTATACTCGGGATGGATTGGTTGAGTAGACACCATGCTATTATAGATTATCATGGAGGCAAAGTTTTGTTTCGACTGCCAGGAGAGCCAGAGTTTGAGATTACCAGAGGAGCAGCGGAGCAGAGAGAGGATGCCATCTGTGGAGTCGTGGTGGAAGAGAATGAGTTGGTACATCCATTGATAGCAGAGTTCATAGATATTTTTCCAAAGGAGTTGCTAGGTTTGCCGCCAGACCGAGATTTTAAGTTCTCTATAGATTTGGTGCCAGGCGTAGAGCCAATATCTCAGCACGTCTATAGAGTAAACAATAGTGAACGAGTATAGTTGAAGAAGCAGGTGGATGAGTTATAGGACAAATGCTTTATTCAATCCAGTTTATCACCATAGGGTGATCCAGTATTGTTTGTACCGAAGAAGGATGGGTCGGTACGCATGTGTATCGACTACAGGGCTCCGAACAACCCCACTATCAAGAACAAAAACCCTTTGCCGAGGATTGATGATATTTTCTATCAGTTAAGCAGGGCGAAGGTATTTTCAAAGATAGACTTGAGGTCAAGTTACCATCAGGTGAAAGTAAAGAAGGAAGATATTCTGAAGACAGCTTTTTAGACTCGCTACAGCCAGTTTGGGTTTATGATGATACCGTTTGGGTTGACCAATGCCCCAACGATATTCATTAATCTGATGAATAAGGTGTTCCACCAGTATCTGGATAAGTTTGTAGTGGTATTTATTGATGATATTCTGATATAGTCGAAGGCCTCGGTGGAGCATGAGCAGTATCTGAGGATAGTTCTGGACTATCAGAAAGTAGAAGCTTTATGGCAAACTTTTGAAGTATGAGTTCTTCCTTGACAAGGTTGAATTCCTTGGGCTAGTGATTATAGGTGATGGGATCTCGGTGGACCCAAGAAGATTTTAGAAGTAGAGTCATGGACTACTTCGAGTTCAGTGGCAGAGATCAGAAGTTTTCTGGGGATAGCATGTTATTACCAGAGGTTTGTACAGGACTTCTCCAGGATTGCAGAGCTGATGACTAGGCTAACCATGAAGGATGTAGAGTTTGTCTGGACTAAGAAGAGCCAAGCCACTTTCGAGGAGCTGAAGAAGAGGTTGACGACAGCTCCAGTTTTGACGTTGCCATCAGGAGTAGGTGGATTCACTATCTACAGTGATGCTTCAGGGAACGGTTTAGGTTGTGTCTTACAGCGGAATGGAAAGGTGATTGCCTATGCTTCCAGGCAATTATGTCCTCATGAGAAGAATGATCCTACCCACGATTTGGAGTTGACAACGGTTATTTTTGTTTTAAAGTTGTGGAAACACTATCTATACGGAGAGCGTGTGAAGATCTTTACAGACCACAAGAGCTTGAAGTACATGTTTACCCAGAAAGAGCTAAACATGAGACTGTGATGGTGGTTAGAGTTGATGAAGGACTTCGACATATTATTATAGTACCATCCAGGAAAGGCCAACGTTGTCGCAGATGCCTTGAGCAGGTATCCAGTAGCTACGTGCTTGACTACAGACAGACATTTATTGGCCGATATGAGAGCTTGAGTATTGAGGTGCTGGTACCAGGTGTCAAGATGCAGATATGGGGATTGCAGATACAGTCAGAGCTGATGGACAGGATTTGAGCTACGCAGTATGATGATGTGTCTCTGAGGAGCATCAGAGAACAGTTTTGGATAAAATTATCCGAGGCCTTCACTATTGCTGAGGATGGATCACTATGGCACGGTATCAGGTTGTGTGTGCCAAGTGGAACATTGTACGAGGGGGTTCTTCAGGAGGTGCATCGATCGCAGTACTCTATACATCCAAGTGCCAACAAGATGTACAAAGATTTGAGAGAGCATGTATGGTGGTATGGTATGAAGCGGGAGGTAACGCACTTCGTATCCAGATGTTTAGTGTGCCAGCAGGTAAAGGTAGAGAGGAAGAGGCCAGGTGATTTACTTCAGCCTTTACCCATTCCAGAGTGGAAATGGGAGCATGTTACTATGAATTTTGTTTTATGTTTTTCGCATTCTCCGGGAGATAAAGATGCAATTAGGGTCATCATCGACAGGTTGACCAAATAAGCCCACTTCTTTCCATTTAAAGTGGGTACGTCTACGAAGAAGTTAATGGAGATGTATGTATGATAGATTGTTAGATTGCATAGAATTCCTGTAAGCATAGTTTCAGATCAGGATATTCACTTCATATCCAACTTCAGGAGCAGTTTGCAGGCAAGCTTGGGCACCCAACTCAAGTTTAGTATCGTGTATCACCCCCAGACAAACAGACAATCGGAGAGGACTATTCAGACTCTCCAGGATAAGCTTCACACTTGTGTTTTGGATTTTTGAGGCTCTTGGGAGGACATCTTCACCTGGTAAAGCTTGCTTACAATAATAGTTACCAGGCCAGTATCGAGGTGTCACCATTTTAGGCTTTATGTGGACGGAGATATCGCACTCCTCTATCTTAGGATAATATTGGTGCGAGAGTCTTGTTAGGACCGGAGATGATTATGGATACAATTGAGAAGATAAAGCTCATCAGGGATATACTTCGAGTGGCACAGGACAGACAGCGACATTAGGTCGATAGCCACTGGAGACCTTTAGAGTTTAAGGTATAGATTTTATTTGTTTGCTTGTGATTACTTTATTTTAGATTGAGTGTTAAGGCTATGTTTTATTCTAGGTTGGTGATCTAGTGTTCTTGCATATTTCTCCGAAATGAGGTACTATTCATTTTGGTGGAAGCGCAAAGCTTAGTTCACGGTACATCGGACCCTTCAGTATTCTTGCGAGGGTCGATGTTGTGGCCTATATACTAGACTTGCCACCTACATTGGAGGGAGTGCATGATGTATTCCATATGTCGTAGCTGAGAAGGTACGTGAAAGATCCTAGTCATGTATTGGATTACTCGAAGATTGAGGTGGGTCCAACTCTCAGCTACCCAGAACAGCCAGTGGAGATTATTGATTGCAAGGAGAAGGTGCTGCGAAACTAGATAATTTTCTTGGTACGCGTCGCATGGAGGCATCACTCTCCAAGAGAGTCTACCTGGAAGAGGAAAGCCGAGATGCACGAGCGAAACCCTTATATCTTTGAGCCGTGAGGTATCATTCTTTTTTTTTTGTTGTGATTGTTTATTATAGTACTAGTTCTTTTTTAAATTTTGAGGACAAATTTTTTTTAAGGAGGGTAGACTTGTTACTACCACATTTCTAGATGAGAATATTTTGGTTATTTAGTATAATTATTATTTAGTGATTAATATTTATTTATATTATGCTAATTATTTAAATTGTGCTTATTCTATTTAATTATTTGTTAGTGGGCTAGCCTATGTTTATTTGGACTTATCTTAGTGGAACCATTAGTTACTTATGACAATATTTTGAGCCCAATATGAACCAAGCCCATTAGGCTCTATTCCTTAGTTAATTAAGGAGATTAGTTTAATTTAGATTAGTTTAGTTTAGAGTCATTCCATTATAGTCCTTCCTAATTATCCCTCATAACTAACTAGAGGGGGTACATTAGACAATTATTGTTGCTTGAAGGGGAAGGAAGAGGGGGTTGGCCATTTAAGGCTTTTCATTCTCTCTTTTCTTTATTTATTCATTTTAATTAGATCCCCAATTGTGTTCTTCCCTAAATTGACTAATCCCTACATAATTTTAACCCAATTCATATCCATTCCCTCTCAATTCATCATCTAAGAAGTATTAGAGATTGAATTGCAAGGAGCACTTAAAGAAAGAGGAATTGACAAGGAGATCATGTCCTAATTGTGTCCATTAAGTATTTCATTGAGAATCTATCACCTAATAGGTAAATTCTAAATCAAACCCTTAAGTGAGACTCTAATTTATGCATTTAACCATTATGAATCATCCTTTATCTTAGGGTTACCTATAGGATCAAGAATTAGGTCCATATGACTTGTATTATGAAAGTTATATAGTAATTTGTGTCCAAATAGGAGGAATTACGAGATTGACACACTAATTGTGTGTTATAAGACCAATTAAATCTAATTAGACTTAGATTGAGGTTGTAGGAGTAGGTACGTGTCCATAATTGGATACGGTAAGCTCGTATTGTGATACGTTGTGATACAGTATCGTAGGAGGGGTATTTACATGTATGGGGAGTTCAAGCATGCCAAATTCTTCATATTGCATCTTAGTAGCTATAATATATATTTATATACTACATTTAGTATTATGGTTGTGTTCATGGAGCTTGGAGAGTGTATCATGCAATTATGAGGGCGTATCATGAGTAATTGTGTGATACGAGAGTGTGCACACCTAGTGTTTGGTGATTTATCTATAGAGTGTTGTATGGTAACTTGGTATGATTAGAATTGAGATTAGTATTGGTTTGCAGTGAGTTGAGGTCGTGTTAGGTGAGTCAGGTTTGAGCACATTAGTGTATTGTTGTATGGTACAGGGAGTGTGGGATTCGACTATATTAGGATAGTAGCAGCAACAGCAATAATAAGGAACCAAGCAGTAATAACCGAGCAGCTACTCAATGGAACAGGTAGTGCCTGCATGTGTTCAGGTATTATAGAGGGGTTGTGGGAAGTACTTGGTGAAGGGTTAGAGTTAGCTCTGGTGCAACAAGATGCAATAGCAGTATCTACAGCACCTATAGTAGTATAAGCTGCAGCATAGACAACAACAGTTATAGCAGTATCAACAACAACATAGGCAGCAGCAGAAATAGCAGTATCAGCAACAGCTATAGCAGTATTAGCAGTAGCATAGGCAGCAGTAGCAATAGTAGTATCAATAGCAGCTATAGCAATATCAGTAGCAACAATAGTAGCAGATAGCAATAGCAACCATAATTGTCTGTTGGTATTAGTGTGGGAGATGTGAGGGTATTAATTGAGGACTAGTGAGTGAGGTTTGGGGTTTAGTATAACTAAGTATTCCTTGTTAAGTGTAATATCAAATATCAGTATGGGTTATGGGGTATTAAATTATTATCTTGACTAAGGGTGAATATAAGGTTCAGGGGTGTTGCAGTATAGGTGTGTTGATGGGTAGCAATATATATATATATATATATATATATATATATATATATATATATATATATATATATATATATATATATATATATGGGAGAGATACCTAGTGTGTGAAGGGTATTGGTCATGGTTGACACCAAGGTATTAGAGTTAAACTAAGGTATTGATAAGGTATTCGTGATACAGGGTAGGGTTTTGGCTCAAATAAGTATTGGCCTAGTTTGACTAGTATGACCTAGAAATGGCCTAAAAATCATACCTTAGTGCATTTTAATTCATTTATCACTTCTTTACACCCATTGACATGATATTCCTATTTAGGTGTATGTGACACCAGCTTGGATATCAAGATATACCATTTGCTCAGGACCACAAGCGAGTACATTCTCTGATAGTTTCCTTATTTGATAGCCTCTATGCTTCATGTATTTATTATTGAGATATTTGATTCATAACACAATGGTTTCACGAATTTGTATACGTGGATCTTGCCCATAAGATGTTATTGTCGTGGTTACTCAGTGATCAATATTTCATATTTTCATGATTGCTCAGTAATTACCATGAATCTTAGTGATTATATAGATCATGATCATAGTACATGATATTATAGACCGTGCAGTGCGATATACGTGATATAATGTGTCATGATTTGGATTCGTGTACGAGTCGGAGGTTAGGAAAGTATTAGTGGATATGTGATCTTAGCTTATAGCCTATGATTTAGTATAGCCCATGATAGTGAGCAAATTATCTCACTCATGCGTGATCACGCAAGCTTACCTTTTATATATAGCCCGTGATAGGTCAAAGCCGATCACATTATCTTATTAATATTTTAAGGCACATTTATATATTATTTCCTCTATTCTAGTTCATTATATTATTGTTCCTCACCATATTGTTCTATGTTCTTGCCATTATTTATCGTGATGCTCTTTCTCATGGTACATGCTAGTTCAGTTACTTTTATCATTTATGTTCATTGCTATTACTGCTTTATAGTTTTTGTCAATTATTGGAACTGCTATTTGGGTTGTACTTCGCTCTATTCCTGATTGAATATATTTTTCCGATGATTCATTAGAGGACTGGTGTCCTACGCACTACGGGCCACAGGATGGTGAGCAAGTTGAGTTAGCATCCGTAGAGCCTGTTGAGTTAGTTCTAGATATTGATGAGGCATAGTTAGTTTATTCTTGATTGTATATGTCAGTTAGACTTTGGCATTGTATTATTATTTGATATCTTGTGTAGAGATTAGACTTGGAATTGTGATGTATTTGTGACTTTATTTCTTTCTTCTATTCCATATCGTGCCTTATCATCTTGTAGTTTGTTATTGTGATTGAGTATTATTTACCATTACCATTTTATCATATTTTCCTCTATTTGGAGTTGAAATAGCATAACAGGTACCTTATATATATATTTTGTGAGATGTGTAGATAGTATTGTTGACCTAGACGGTATTCTACCATCGATGTTGCGGCATAGGCTGGACATACCCACGTACTCGTACCCTTACACCGGGTGAGGGTCGTGACAAGTCAGCATGTATGAGTGCCTCACTCAAGGCATCCCGAGTTTCCTTTGAGAGATGAAGTAACTCGAAGATTAAAGCTGAGCTGGTGTATTGGCAAGCTGTGCCAATATGTCAAAGTTGTACGTCTTCTTAAGCCCTTAAGGTAGATTCTTATTCAAGAACTTTTCAAAGCGCACTTCCTTCTGCTTCGCCTTCTCTGCCATTGTGGGTTTGGAAGGTCCTGCTTCAGTAGTAACTTGGGAAGCATGGGCAGAAGAGGTAGGAGAAGATTCTTTCTGAGTTTGTTCATATGACTTAAGATAATTCTAGTCGGATCGAGTTTCTCCGGTCATTGCTTCCTCTATTACAAAAAAAGGACCATGTGGCATAATTTGGTCTTCCTCTTTATATGGCTCCTTTTGGCTTTACAGGGGCGATTCTTCATACTAGCGTCTTTATATCTCAACCCATTACAGGATTTACCAGGATAACCTTACAGCTATAGAGGAATACGTCGTCCTTTGCCAAAGTTCAGACCTTCACCCTTCTGAAAGTCATAACCCATCTTTTGCATAAGATGAATTTATTGTCGACTATAGTGCTAAAATTAGGGCTTCTTATCATTGTTCCCATCAGGTGCTTTGGGTGGTTCTATTAGGATGAGTGAGAGAGCTGACTCATAACATATTAGCTTTCTCTGTTGCGACTTGTGTGGATGTGATATGCCCTTAATAAGCCAACACCACTACTGGTGATTCATGCGAGGCTTTTCTGCTGAAGCACCCGGAGATAAATTTAGGTTCCGAAGTCTTGATTCTAGAAGAGTTCCATCTCTTTGTCGATCTTAATCTTCATCATAGTCATGTTCTATAGAGATAATATTGCATGATTGGTTCATGTGACCTTTTTTCTTCAATTTAGAAGTTGCATATGCTGCTTCTTGTTCTAAGACTTCCAAGAGATCATGATGAATCTACATAATTTTATCTCGTTGATCAGTAAGGGGCACCGATCCTTCATCTTGATCATGGGCTGGAGGGAGATTGACAATCTCCATTATTGCTCTTGGTATTTATACAACACCATGTCATGACCCACACCCGGTTAAGGGTCACGAGTACGTGGGTACGTCCAGCCTACGCCACAATATCGATGGTAGAATGCTGTCTAGGTCAACTATACTATCTAATCATCACACAATAATGTATAATCTGCCAATAATATCTTAACTCCAAGAAGGAGGGCAAGATACTTAATGCAACACAATACTCAATCATAAATCTATAGCACGATAAGATATCAAAGAAGTCTAACATAACTATGCAGTCTAAATATAACAACAATAAATAGAAACAATATCCAAGTCTCAAATATACGCCAAAAACAAATCTGGTACCAAAATGTTAAAGAAAACTAACTATGATAACTAGTGATTTCGGCTAGATCTCCCGGCAATCACTCAAGAACTAGTAGGTCCATGTCTGCACCATCTATAGGTCGAGGTCCATAGTGCGTCGAACACCAATCTTCCGGATCCTCTGAAAAATATTATACAGTAAGGAATTGAGCGAAGTACAACCCAATAGCAGTTCCAATTAATTGACAAAAACTATAAAACAGTAAAATAGAGGATACTATATATGATGAGAATATAACTGATGATCTAAGAATAATGAAGGAACAGGCAAAACTAGCAACAAAAATATAAATCAATGCGTACAAGAATGAAGGAGATGAACTATAATGTCAAAAATAGAACAGGGTAATCTATAAACTGAATATGGTACCATAGGTTTGAGATACTAACTAGATATGTGATCGACTTGGGATATTCAATTATTATACCAAGGAGCTAACTCAACCATACGTGAAGTGTATGATTAGTTAGTAACCAATGTTTATACTACTAGCCGATAGTTCTTGATCACATATTTAATTAGTATTTTTTTTGCCTCGACTGATACAATGGATCAAATTATGACACGTTACTAGCCAATATATCTAATGTTTAACCTATAATATTCAATGTTATCAAATACCAATAAAGAGCAGTATTCGATACCATCTCGATAGTCAAGGTAATATCTCATGACTAACGATCCAAAAATAATACCAATCCGTGTACCAATGTGTCAAAGAATCATAAGTAACATTTCTAAATACTTGAATTATAGTAGTAATCAAATAATAGAAAATATCAAAGAATGTACTAGTCTGTGGTCTAGAGCAAATAATGTAAAACGGTATCCGAAATGGTGTCACACAGACCTATATATGAAATATTGCATTAATACAAGATTTTGGAATAAAAATAAGTTAAACTAGTAAAATTCTAGGTCATAAAGCCATTTCTAACTCAAAACAGTCAAACTAGGTCAAATCTAGGTCAAACTAGTCAATCTTGGTCAAACTAGCTATTTCTAGGTTATATGAGTCTATCTCTAGGATATTGGGTCCCTACACTATGTAGCTAGGCTATACTAGCTATACTAGGATACCAACAAAATACCGTATCATAAGATACGTAAGTTATTAGATATGAAATACAATAATATATATACAAGATAAAAATATATAGTACTCCTAGCTAAACTAATGCTAAGTGGATACCTTAGCTTTAAACCAAATACGGTATCACACCACCTACACACCCATCTTTATACACAAACCCAATACTTTGAGTATAAACCAATACCTTGACATTACCTTGGTATCACAAGGTAATCCAATATCTAACATTAACTAACTAAGCATACATACCTTACTATACACTAACATGCACTTAAACTTATAACAATGCCATACTAAACTAACATACTAACATACCCCTTCGGATATTCAATACCCATAGCCTATGATACCTTGACTAAAATCTCAAGGTAATACCCAATACATTGGTCATATATCTAGTCATTAGATATAACTATATATACACTAACATGCATTTAAACTCATAACTATACTATACCAACTAATATATATATATATATATATATATATATATATATATATATATATATATATATATATATATATATATATATATATATATATATACACACAAATTAACTAACCAACTAACTTATATAATACTAACATACTATTTAATACTAAAATTAATACCTACAACTAACATAGCTAGCATACCCATTGGATATTCAATACCCATACCCAAGATACCTCAACTCTCATTGCCTTGGTGTAACTCAAGGTAAACTAGAAATAATACTAACCAATGCTAATACTAACTAGTGCTTATATATATATATATATATATATATATATATACACACTCATATATATATACTAATTTTCTAACAATACTAACTAACTAACTTATCAATTTAAACTAACTTAGCTTATTAACTTATCTACAACTTAACTATAAGCACTGTACTATATACTAAAGCTATTGCTGCTTATTACTGTTGATTCTGCTTATCGCTGCTGCTACTTATCGCTGCTGTTGCTGCTTCTTATCACTGTTGTTGTTGCTGCAGCTTATTGCTGCTTCTGCTTATTGCTGCTGTAGCTTGCTGTTCTGCTGCTGCTTCTGCTTATTGCCGCTACTGCTACTGCAGATTGCTGCTTCTGCTACTTTTTATTTGTTTTTTCCTACTGCTTAATGCTTCTGCTGCTGCAGCTTATTGCTTCTGCTTGTTGCTGCTTACTGTTTCTACTTGCTACTTCTTACTGCTTTTGTTGCTTATTTCCTACTGCTTCTGCTGCTTATTTTTTGTTGCCTATTTCCTGCTTATTCACTGCTTATGCAACCTATACACACATACACTCACTCACACACACACACACACACACACATATATATATATATATATATATATATATATATATATATATATATATATATATATATATATATATATATGCTACCACATAGCCATACTAATGATGCACATGAACTCTCCTACTCTCCAAGGACCACCAACACATCACAAAAAAATATATAACCAACACATAATTACATGTATACATATATATCATATAACAATTATAATTATAATACCATAATAGTTATAACCAAGGTAAATTGAATTAAAATATAAAGTATCAAACACGTGGAGTGCACCACACCCATATCACACTCATTCTATAATACGCTTGCGATACGAGTCCACCACACCACCAAATATACCCTGAATGACACGAGCAAGTCTAGAATCATAATTAGAAGCAACACGAAGTGGTAACTACTCATCTACGTATCTATGTCAAAATATAACATGCTCAAACCCCCGTGTCGGAAGAAAATCCTCAAATTAATTCGTATCACCAAATTATTGGGATACGGCCTACACGTATCCAATTATGGACATGACACTAGGTCACACACAACCAAACAAATGTTTATTTGGTCTAATTGAGATATTGACAAACACAAGATGTGACAATCTTGGAATTCTCCCAAAATTGATACAAAATACCACATAATTTTCTCTATAGGCCTCCTATGAACCTAATTCTACTTCCTATGGGCAGCCTTAGTACATGGAAGGGTTTATAATGATTAAATTACAGATATAGAGTTTAATTAGAGAGAAAAAACTGAATTGTACCTATTAGGAGATGGATTTCCAATAAAATTCCTAAATTGAGTGTCAAGAGCCTTCAACTTGTAGATCATTGCTCCTCCTTGTAGATCATTACTTCCTCATTATAGATTCTCGCTTTCTCCTTATTCTAATAGCCTCAAATAATGATTAGGAAAGAAATTTGGGTAAAAATTGGGGTAGGGATGAAGGAATTTGGAAGAGGGAAATTATAGATCTAAATTTGGAATAAAGAAAAGAGAGGAGAGAGAGTCTCTACCCCCTTATATAGTGGCCGGCCTTGCCCCCTCTCTAAAGTACTATGAAATATGCATAATATCCCTTGGGGCTTGTCATAAAGAAATTAATTAAGGAGGGAAGGTTCTAGTATAATTGGTTTAACTAATTAATCGTACTCCTAATGAATGGGCTTACTATTGGGCTCAATTCTAACTATAATTATATGTTGGTCCATGATCTAATCTAAACTAGTTAGGTCCACTAACACAAGTCCAGAATAAAATGTAATATCTAACAATAAATAAATAATATAATTGATAATATTCAATATGTATATTATTTAATTAATTATGATATAACCAAAATGCCCTTTCCTAGAAAATATGGTAGTGACAAGTCTAATCCCCTTAAAATAATTTTATCCTCGCAATTTAAGGGTTATCGTATTCCTTCTAGGTCAACCTCCCAGCAATCATAGTCCAAGAAGGTCTTATCTAAAATCATACAAAGAACAGTCCTATGTAAAGAACAGCATGCATGGTCATGGTCTTTGCCTGTCGTATTACTTTTGTCTCTGTCAGAGTATTTTATTAGATATACTAACTACATAATACAAGCATCCAAAAGGTAATAAAGAAGTAATCAATCAAAATAGATGGAAGGAACAGAAAGAAAGAACAGAACTCGCTAACCCATCACCTGTAGTATCGGTCTCCTCGACCGTCATCACAAATGCTCCGCCCTGCCGAGGTAGCTCCCTCTGCGGGTGATGAGCAATCTCTAGTGCTACAGGTAGCCTAGCTCCACCTCTATGCCCTTAATCTGTACTTTGTCCTGGAAGATGAAGGGTCTAGAGATAATCCTTCACCATATGCTCCGTTGATCCACAATGTAAGTACGCTCCAAGTCTCTTTGGGCACATCTTCCAAGTGCGCCCAGTCCTCTTACAATAGGTGCATTGAGGATCCTGTTGCACCCGTCTCTGAGGCTGCTGTGGAATTTGCTGTACTGGAGCTTATAATGGGGCAACAATTGGCTCATGTATCTGATATTGCTGCTGATAAGCTCCCTGATACTATTGCTGGAACTGCGGCCACTTCGTCGGTCCCGCACTGATACTGGCACCCCCAAACATATTATGGTCCCACTTTGGCTTCAAGTTTCACTCCCACTCGACCTTCTGTGCCTTCGCAAGTATCTCAGAATACGTCTCATAGAAATACGAAATGAGGATCTTTACTTCCCAATTTAGACCCTCGCGAAAATGGATAGCCCAAACTTCTGGCTCCCTCACCAATTACTCCGCAAATTGACTCAGCCTCCCAAAATCTACGGCGTACTCCTCTACGGACATGCTCCCTTGTGTAAGGCTCTCAACCTGCCTTCCTAAGTCCAATATGTCCGTCCGAGCAAAGAACTTTTTCTTGAAGAGGTCCTTGAACACCTTCCAAGACTGTCCCGCATCAGTAAGAAGTGGCTCACTCATGAACCAAGTACGGGCAATGTCGAACAGTTGAAGTCCTACTGCCTCAACCTTCAGATCCTCAGCAAGACGGGATACCCTCATGAGACACTCGATATTCTCGAGCCAATCTTCAGCATATACTATACCCTCTGTCCCCTTGAAAACCCGAGGCTCTAGCTTCTTAAAATTTTGAATATTGCCTGGCTCGAGCTGAACATCCTGTGGATGTAGAGAAGCCCCTCTCTGAACTGCTGTAATAGCTACCTGATGGGCATTTTCCATACTCTGTCGCATCATATCTGACTGCCTATGCTGGGCGTCTATCTGTGCCCTCTGTACCTCGATCATCTCTCTAAACAATGCCGTACATCGGCCCGGCATCTCCTGACAATGAAGGTGGTGGAAGTCCCTTCGAAGCAACTGGGTAGTCCTCGAAACAGGTGGAGGAGAACCCCTGAAGGCAGTCGAGACCCCTACGTAAACTAATGTCATAGGAGGTACAACCCCTACTATTTGAGTGGGAGGTTGAGAGGTGGCAGACCTCGTAGAAGCTGCTCCCGATCGGTGGGATCTGGTCTTCCGCGGTATCTTGAAGATAGATCAAAACAAAAAAGATCAATTCGACACGAGATAAGATATTATCAAGGAAGGACAATAATATTCAAAGTATTCAGAAGGAATCAAAAGTAGCAATTTTAAATCAGATTAGAATTCTTAGTGGTGATTGAGTATCCCTCTCTCATCCTAGTGCCCTATGTTCTATATCATATCGCAGGATCGTAATAGTACAACTAAGAAGTTGTACTACTATGACTTTGCATAAATTGAAAAGCTGGACCTGTATGGGATACCACAAAAATGTGTCACGACCCATACCCAGTGAAGGAGCACGAGTATGTGGGTACGTCCATCCTACACCGTAGCATCGGCGGTAGAATGATGTCTAGGTCAACTATACTATCTAATTATCTCACAATAATGTATAATCTGCCAATAATATCTCAACTCCAAGAAGGAAAGCAAGATACTTAATGCAACACAATACTTAATCACAAATCTATAGCACGATAAGATATCAAAGAATTCTAATATAACTATGCAGTCTAAATGTAATAACAATAAATAGAAACAATATCCAAGTCTCAAATATACGCCAAAAATAAATTCGGTACCAAAATACTGAAAAAAACTAACTATGATAACTAGTGATTCTGGCTAGATCTCTTGGCAGTCATTCAAGAACTGGTGGGTCCATGTCTGCACCATTATTAGGTCGAGGTCCGTAGTCTGTCAGACACCAATCTTCTGAATCCTTTAAAAAATTTATCCAGTCAGGAATGGAGTAAAGTACAACCTAATAGCAGTTCCAAATAATTGAAAAAACTATAAAATAGTAAAATAGAGGATGCTATATATGATGAGAATATAACTGATGATCTAAGAACAATGAAGGAATGGGCAAAACTAGCAACATAAATATAAATTAATACATACAAGAATGAAGGAGATAAACTATAATGTCAGAAATAGAACAGGATAATCTATGAACTGAATATGGAATCTACAATATACCATGTGTTTGAGATGCTGACTAGATATGTGATCGGCTTGGGATATTCAATAATTACAGTGAGGAGCTAACTCAATCATATGTGAATTGTATGCTTAGTTAGTAGCCAATGATTATACTACTAGCCGATAGTTCTTGATCACATATTTAATTAGTATTTCTTTCGTCCCGACTAATACGATGGATCGAATCATGACATGTTACTAGTCAATGTATCCAATATTTAACCTATAATATCTAATGTTATCCAATACCAACAAGGAGCAGTATTCGATACCATCTCAATAATCAAGGTAACATATCATGACTAACGATCCAATAATAATACCAATCCGTGTACCAATGTCTCAAAGAATCATAAATAACATTTCTAAATACTTTAATTATAGTAGTAATCAAATAATGAAAACTATCAGAGAATGTACTCCCATGTGGTCCAAAGCAAATAATGCGAAACAGTATCAGAACTGGTGTCACACAGACCTATATATAAAATATTGCATTAATACAAGGTTTTGGAATGAAAATAAGTTAAACTAGTCAAATTCTAGGTCATAAAACTATTTCTAAGTCAAAATAGTCAAACTAGGTCACCTCTAGGTTAAACTAGTCAAACTTGGTCAAACTAGCTATTTCTAGGTTGTATTGGTCAATCTCTAGGATATTGTGTCCATACACTATGTAACTAGTCTATACTAGGATACCAACAAAATACCGTATCATAAGATACGTAAGTTATTAGATATGAAATACAATAATATATATACAAGATAAAACTATATAGTACTCCTAGCTAAACTAATGCTAAGTAGATACCTTGGCTTTGAACCAAATGCGATATCACACCACCTACACACCTATCTTGATACACAAATCCAATATCTTGAGTATAAACCAATACCTTGTCATTACCTAGGTATCACAAGGTAATCTAATATGAAGCATTAACTAAATAACCATGCATACCTCACTATACACTAACATGCACTTAAACTCATAACTATACTATACTAATATATATATATATATATATATATATATATATATATATATATATATATATATATATATATATATATATATATACACACACAAATTAACTAACTAACTTATATAAAACTATAGACTATTTAATACTAAAATCAATACCTACAATTAACATAACTAACATACCCATTGGATATTCAATATCCATACCCAAGATACCTTAACTCTCATTACCTTGGTGTAACTCAAGGTAAACTAGAAATAATACTAACCAATGCTAATACTAACTAGTGCTTATATATTTATACCCACATATATATATACTAACTTACTAACAATATTAACTAACTAACTTATCAATATAAACTAGCTTATCTTATTAACTTATCTACAACTTAACTATAAGTACTGTGTTATATACTAAAGCTATCGCTGCTTATTGCTGTTGATTCTGCTTATCGCTGCTGCTGCTACTACTGCTTATCGATGTTGTTGTTGCAGCTTATCACTGCTTCTGTTGCTGCTTATCTACTAGTCCTGCTGCTGCTGCTGCTGCTTACTGCTTCTGCTGCTTATTTTCTACTACTTATTTTCTGCTTATTCACTGCTTATGCACAACTATACACACATACACTCACTCATATATATATATATATATATATATATATATATATATATATATTCTACCACATAATTATATATATACTTATATATTATATAACAATTATAATTATAATACTACAATAGCTATAACCAAGGTAAATTGAATTAAAATGAAAAGTATCAAACACGTGGAGTGCACCACACCCGTATCACACTCATTCTATGATACGCTTGCAACACGAGTCCACCACACCACCAAACGTACCCCGAAGGACACGAGCAAATCTAGAATCATAATTAGAAGCAACACGAAGTGGTAGCTACTCATCTACGTGCCCGTGTTAAAATGTGACATGCTCAAACCCCCCGTGTCGAAAAAAAAATCCAAATCAAACTGTATCGCCAAATTATCAGAATACGGCCTACATGTATCCAATAGTGGATATGACACTAGTCACACACAACCAAACGTATGTCAATTTGGTCTAATTAACCTATTGACAAACACAAGATGTGCTAATATCGGAATTCTCCCAAAATTGACACAAAATACCACATAAGTTTCTCTATAGGCTTCCTATGAACCTAATTCCACTTCATATGGGTAGCCTTAGTATATGGGAGGATTCCTAATGATTAAATTACAGATATAGAGTCTAATTAGGAGAAAAAACTGAATTATACCTATTAGGAGATGGATTTCCAATAAAAATTTTAAATTGAGTGTCAAGAGCCTTCAACTTGTAGATCCTTGCTCCTCCTTGTAGATCATTACTTTCTCCTTATTTTAATAGCCTCCAATAATGATTAGGGAAGGAATTGGGAAGAAATTTGGGTATAAATTGGTATAGGGATGAAGGAATTTGGAAGAGAAAAATTCTAGATCTAAATTTGGAATTAAAAAAAGAGAGGAGAGAGAGTCTCCACCTCCTTATGTAGTAGCCCGACCTTGCCCACTCTCCAATGCACTATAAAATATCCACAATACCCCTTGGGGCTTGTCATGAAGAAATTAATTATGGAGGGAATGTTGTAGTTCAATTGGTTTAACTAATTAATCTTTCTCCTAATGAATGGGCTTACTATTGGGCTCAATTCTAACTAGAATTAAATGTTGGTCCATAGATCTAATCTAAACTAGTTAGGTCCACTAACACAAGTCCAAAATAAAATTTAACATCTAACAATAAATAAATAATATAATAAATAAATATTCAACATGCACAATATTTAATTAATTATAAAATAACCAAAATATCCTTTCCCAGAAAATATGGTAGTGACACACCATGCAGCACCTCATGTGCTGGAAAGTCCCTAAATTGAAGAGACACCAAATTAGCGGTAACCGTCTTTCCATCATTGTGAAGCGTTAAAACTTGGGAGTCTATCAACTGCTGGATCTTCTTCTTTAATACATAATAAGACCTTATGGGGTGATGCACGTATCGGTGGTACAGACAATACTTTGGATTATCTATTTTGCCAGCTTCATCTGGTCTTTTGATGTCAGACAACTGTAACTTATTTCTCTTTATCAGGACGTCGAAGATGTTGATTATGTCATCCTCACCAAAGAAGTACTCTTCTTTCGGCTTCGAGGACTCTGTAGCTTTCTGCTTTAGCGAAGAAGTCGGTCGCTTCGACACATTCACGACAAGGGCCTCATTTTCTTTGTTATTGTGGTTGTTATTGTTGTTATTGTTGAGACTGAAAAGGTGCTTGCCTTTATCCTCTGAGCCTTTGAGCCTCAAAAAATCGAGGTTGATATCTTTCGCATTCTTCTTAGCAATGTCTGCATTTATGATAAACGATGTTCAATCTTTAAATTGGGCCATGCCAGCATAGAATTTCATCCCTGGCAGCAAATTTTTCCTCCAAGTATCCATTAGATGGGTCTCAGGAATGCCAGGGGATATCTTCAGAGTTTTCTATCTGAAGTGCTCAATAAAGTTGCGAGCAAACTCTTTCTCCCTTTGCTTAGTGTCGATGAGAGTTGGCATTGTCATATCCATGCCTCCATCATAAAATCAGGAAAGGAAGAGGCACCGCAGGTCTTCGAATAATGAGATATAATTATCAGGAAGACTATAGAACCAGTCATAAGCTATCTCGGACAGGGCTTCAACAAACAGCTTAGTGAGCAAGGCGTCGTCCTGTGGCAGATATCCTGTCATCATGTCAAAGTAGTTCATATGTTGATGAGGTAACATCTTTCTGTCAAATGGAGTTATGGATAGAGACTTATATAGGCGAGTAGACGACATGATGCCACTCGGAAGAAAAAAATAGTCTGATCCCAAGTTTCTGGAGATTGTCCTGATTAGCTATAGCATTGAACTGGGTACGTAGCTCTTTGATAGGCTGCTGTGTCTCATCAAGCTGATGTGGTACGACTAACTGAAGAGATGTCGGCTGGACTTGTACAACCACAGATGGAGGACCACCTCCAGCATTAAGAGGGTTGAGATGTGGGGCTACTAACTCATTATTGAGACCCAGATCTGGGCTTATAATACCGAGAGGCAATTTTACTTATATTACCTAGAGGCGGTTGTACTTGTATTACCCAGATTGCAGCAGCATGTACCAGTGCTGCCGTAGCGGCCTGCTGAGTCATGATAATTTGATGCATATTTTGCATCATGGCATGCATATCCTTGAACAAAGCCTCAAGAGATTTGAGGCATTATTCAGTATTTTGTGAGGTAGCAGTGTCTTGCTCATCATCGATGGCATGACACTGACTTCTCTGTGGTCTATAGAGGGATTAGTGGACTGGATGGTTTAGCTAGAATCCATAATGTCTGTCTCAGATATAGAAGGATTGTTACCCCCAGAAAATTTGGCATCAGATTCTGAAGAATGGCCCTCCCCTGTTTGAGGGAATTCTCTACTTTAGGAGTGAGTATTACAGTATACTCCTTCGAAGGACTTGACAAGCTGGTCAAACCTCCTTTGGCTTGAAGATGTTGTAGCACCACTTCTTGAACGCTTCCTAATGTGAGAAAGTCTCGATGCCATATTAACAGAAGCAAAGAGTAGTTCTTTGTCTTCATCTTGTGAATCACCTTGTTTCTTAGAAGACTGCCTAGTAAATGAGGTATAGTACAACCGGTCAAAAATAGTCCATTTAATAGTTGATTCAACTGCCTGTGTATAATAGCAGTTGATTATAATTTGATGATAGTGACAACGATGATCATTTGGAAGCACAGTAGCTAAGATAAAACTTTCTCTCTCCTTACGCTTTTGTACAATCACATTACGTAAGTCAGAGGAAGGAGGAAGAGGAGGCAGACTCTGCCTTTCTATACTGGACGTATTTGACTTGGAATGTAAGTTCCTAATGCCCTTCGTATAAAATGCAGCACTGAGTTGGGCAACAGTCCTCTATGGTGTACATTGGGGTGCTGGAGTGAAAGAAGAAACATCATGCCTTTGTGCGCATAACTTTGCAAGTAGGTCCGGAGTCTTGCACGTACTCTGTGCATCTTCAGGATGGAAGGCACACAACTTCTCATCTGCAGTGCATGTAATTTGAACATGTGGGAGAGGAGCCTTTATCTACTTCTCTTTTGTATGTCGATAGAAGTCAGGGCATGGTAATAGATTTGTACGCCCAGAGTAGTCAGGATGTTATAGTTTAGCGATGTCAAAGGTGCTGAGTGCAAGTACGTACGTACTTTTTCTTGCCCGCGGGTCGGCAATAACAACATCCTTGCCTTGTACATTATACTGAATATGAAAAGGATCGATATCTTGGGAATAAACAACCCCCTTGATATTATAGTGAATTCCTCTGCCAAGAAAAGATTGGTTCACCCCTCACTTTTTGTTGCGAGAGATCTGCGGTTTGTTCCTCTTAGTTGGCACAATGGCATGGTTGTCATGCCCCGGTTCCATAGGTAAGGAACCGAGTCACGTGGCAATGGCCAGTAGTGTACTTCGGCGGACATCCCAATCTAATGGACCCGTCGGAGTACACTTAAGGTGTAAAGTACAATGAATAACCCAACACATATCAAATAAGTAGTCTATCTAAATCTCATCCACAGGCAACAATATAAGAGCACAATAGAGGTAAACACAACAACTAATGTGCAGAAAGGAAATATCCAAGATAAGTATCAAGTACAAATACTAGAGTAGTCATACGGGAACAAACCCGCTAGCACAAAATACTGGAATGAAAGTAAGCAATATGATAACTCGAAATGACATCAGGTAACTAGGTAATGATGTCGTCCCAAGGAAAGAGTCACTACCAGCGATCAGGCGAAGTCCTCAGGAGTGACCTCGTCCTCGGCAGTAAGTACAGTTGCTGGATAAATGCCCGGTCCGTACTCCTCCGGGTAATCCTCGTCTCCTACACCTGGAAGGGAACCAGGTCCTCAGAGGGACGTAATAAGGTACAAAAATACAGCAATGCCAAGTAAACAGAAAATACAAGTGCACGACAGGGTACTCTATCATATCCAACTAGTGTAACACAGTTTAAAGACAATGTTCGATGCGTGGGCTGTCCAAAATAAAACTGTAGCTCTGAACACAGAGACACATAGGGCGTACCGTAGCTCCGAGCACAGAGACACACGGGTGATACACTACTCTAAAATACAGGATTACTACATATACATATATAAGCACGTGCACAGGAGCCCAAACATCTAGTAACTGTCTTCCCCTTTCTAAGCGGTCAACGATGGTGCGCTGAACCTGAACCTCTATATACAGTCTCGACACACAGAAATAACTCAACAGACACGATCCTAAGCTCATCCCAGTCTCTGGTCATGATGTTAGTATCAGGATACAGGAATCTGGCACGATCACAGTGTATGAGTGTGTCCTGGGGTGTCGATGTACTCAGGTATGTGCATCGAGGTACTACAAAGCATCTAACAATTATTCTAAGACATTAAGATGAACGTCAACACCCGGTTGTGATCCGAACGCGAAGTATCGAACGTCAACATAAATACGTGCACAATGTACATAAAGAACAATAATATTTGTAATCTGAAATACAAGCTGGCAAGGTACACATGCCTACGTACGGCTACTGATGACGGGGATCCGGTACCACGTCCAAGTCCTCAAGTCCCGCAGTACCTAGAGATAGATACAAACCATAATCAATAATCTATTCTACGTCAAACAGGGATGCGACACACATCTACACCTAAACTTAATCTCAGCTACGACTCACTGGGACAAGACACTAGGGGGGTTGACCACAGTTGACTATCGGTATGATATGTCAAATCACCTAGTCATCTGTACACTCTCATCGACCAATCCTCATTCTTACCATATTTATCACATGGTTCAGTAGTCCAGGTATGATCAATCCCTGACAGTATTTACTTATTAAGTATTAGGTCTTCCTCAACCCTCAATATTATTTTACCCACAATCACTGCTCATCCATATAGATTACCATGCACATAAATAAATATGTTAAACCCAAAATCTCAATGTCTATCATTCAAATCCATTTTAATATACTAATGACGAATAAACCCCAAGTTCACCATTAAACCCTAATCTCAAGTCATTATAATCAACATTCACCTTAATCATCATTGTTCAAGTTCTAAACTACACTAACCTTATATATGCCAACTATATATAACCATTAAAACCTAACAACTATATATACACATATGCTCAAAACACTATATCTTATACAAAAATTGATACCTAAACCCTAGCTGACATTAACACATGAATATATATAATTAAAATCCTATCTAAACACTAACACAAATATGGATTTAATCAAGAGAGGGGGAGAGTCGACCTCGACGAGGTGGTTGATACTGGCCGGAATGAGATGGTGCAGGGGTGAATATGATCTCGGGGTGGTGGTGGTGGTGATGATGATCTCAGGATGGTGGTGGTGGTGATGATAATCTCGGGAGCTTGTGGTGGTGGTGATGGTGGTGATAATGGTGGTAGTGAAGGTGGAAGCTGGTGGTGGTGGTAATGGTGGCTGGAAGAGTGGAGATGGCCGGAAGAGGGAGGCCGCACGGGAGTCGGGTGCAGTCGGAATGCTGCGGGTCAGGGATAGCTGCACTGGCTGGGCGGGTCACGGGGGTGGTCTGAAGTCGAACCGCGAGGGATTCAGCCGGTCGGACGGGGAGCGCAGGGTACTGCAAACCAGAGGAAGAACAGTGTTGGCTGCTCAGCAGGCCGGAAGGGGGCTGCTATGTCGGCGAAGTGGCAGAGTCTAGGTCAGTGCCGCCGGACGGGGATACTGTGCAAAGCCGGAGTCAGGGGTGCACTGGCCGGACCAAGTTGGTCGGCCGGCAGGATGATTCTTCGGGAAGGAGAAAGGAAGAAGAAGAAATGAAGAAGGAGGATTTTGTATGGAGAATAAAAATGGAGGAGGGAGGAGAGAGAGAGAGGGGGGTTTTCTAGGCTCCTTGGAATTAGGGCCTGCTTGGGAGTTGTGAGGGTGATGGTGATGGTTTTATAGGGAGGGGTGTGTTGGATGGAGGGTGTAGATTAGCCCATTTCAAATGGAGGGCTAGGATTTCACATGAGTAAAATTATTTCTTCATGAGGAATGGAGTGGGAGAGATGTTGACTACGGTCAACAAATGGTAACCTCTCCATTTGGCCTTGGCCAATGAGGTGAGGACACCTAAAATCACTATATTGCAACTAAGCCCCTTAAATTTGGGAAATCTCACGAACACATAAAATAATACAAAAAATATGGAGAAAATTGTGTTTGGTGATTTGCATGGTGAGGGGGTGTTGGGTATTTGGCATGGGTTTAATTTAATGGCCATCGGGATTAATTAGAGATTAAAATAGGATTAGGCAAAATTGGTATCCCCGATTAAAATAGAATTAAAGTGTCCCGTGCTTTTAAATTAAATGGAGGCACTTGGGGCTAAAATTCGGAAATGACACAAAGGTCAAAAATGGTGGGGGCTTGGAGTCAGTCTTGGACCCTTTAGTTGGTCCGGCTCAACGGGTTAAGTTGGTATCTCAAAATTGACGGTAACGACACAGGTGTCCGACACAGAATTAAATATGGATTTTAGGATACGGGAAGTTGTGCAATTAATTTAGGACACAACGAATTTTATTTTGAGTGACGAAAAAGTCTAGTGCCTAAATTGGCGAGTCAAGTCAGAAGTATAATAGTCCGATGGAATTTATGGGCTGATATTGGGCTCCGAATAAAATAGCAACGGTAGGGTGCGCCAAAGGTTTAATTTAAATAAAATAATAGACGACTCAACTCTAAACCTCATCATCTTCTAAAAAATCCAAAATTTCCTAAATCCAAACCTGACTATCTAAAGAATTAATCGAGGGGGTTTACATTCTTCCCAACTTAGAAAAATTTCATCCCCAAAATTAAAAGTAAAGCATGATAATAGCTAAAAGAGTTTTAAAACAACTAGTAATCAATTGTCGTACGTAAATTCGTACCTTGCTCCTCAAATAAGTACGAAAAACACTACCGAATAGAATCCTCTCGCTCCTAAGTAGATTCGCCGGGTGAATGGTGCTTCCATGCAACTCTAACCAGTCGAATAGTCTGCCCTCTTAAAGTCTTCTCGCTGCGGTCGAGGATCTCAACTGGCTGCTCTACATAAGATAGGCTGGGCTCGACTGTAATCTCCGAATGATCAAGCACGTGGCTAGGGTCTGTGTCATATCTCCTAAGTTGCGATACGTTAAATAAGTCATGCACTCCCTCTAATGATGGAGGCAATACAAGACGGTAAGCCACTTTGCTAACTCGTTCCAAGATATCAAAAGGCCCGATGTACCTCGGACTCAGCTTGCCTCTGCCTCCGAATCTGATGATACCCCGAGTAGGCGATATCCTCAAAAATACATGGTCACCCTCCTTGAACTCCAATGGCCTGCGGTGTGCATCTGTCCAATGTTTCTGTCTGTCTTATGCTGCACGCAGGTGGCTCTGAATCTGCTTAACCTTCTCCACTGTCTGTGTCACCAACTCTGGACCAAGTATCTGACGCTCTCCCACGTCACTCCAACAAACTGGCGACCTACATTTTTTGTCGTACAGTGCCTCATAAGGTGCCATCTGTATGCTAGCCTGATAACTGTTATTGTAGAAGAATTCTACCAAGTATAGGTGGTCCTCCAAAGATCCTCCAAAATTAATCATGTACACTCTCAACATATCCTCTAATATCTATATCGTGCGCTCTGACTGACCATCAGTCTGTGGATGATATGTAGTGCTGAACTTGAGACGAGTTCCTAGGCTCTCCTGCATACTCTGCCAAAAATGTGACGTGAATCTGGAATCACGATCCGATACGATGCTGACAGGCACTCCATGTAATCGTACTATCTGCCTCATATATATGTCAGCTAAAATCTCCGTGGATTGCCCAACTCTGAAGGGCAAGAAATGTGCAAACTTGGTGAGTCTGTCTACGATAACCCAAACTGCATCCTTCCCGCTTGGGCTCCACGGGAATCCTGTGACGAAGTCCATGGTAATGTGTTCCTACTTCTACTCGGGAATAGGAAGTGGCTGAAATAAACCTGCAGTCCTCTGATGTTCAGTCTTGACTTCCTGATAAACTAAATATTTTGCCACGAATCTTGAAATTTCTCTCTTCATCCCATGAAACCAGAAATGCTGCCTCAAGTCCCGGTACATCTTCGTACCCCCGGGATGAATAGAATAAATTGAGCTATGTGCCTCGATCATCAACTCTTGGCGTAGCTTGCCACTCGGAACATACAGGCGATCTCTATACCTCAACGTTCCATCTTCATGAATCCTGAGTCCCGTCTGCATACCGGCCTCTGTCCTCTCTCGTAGACGTCGAAACCTCATATCTGTAGGCAATGTTGCCTTGATCCTCTCAATCAAAGTAGACTGAACCACGAGACTCGCCATCTGTCTATCCATGCCTGGCAATACAATCTCAATCCCAAGCTCCTGGGGATCCTCTAACAATTGTCGCTGAGTCGTCAAAAACTATGCCATGGGCTTCCTGCTTAAGGCATCTGCTACGATATTCGCCTTGCTAGGGTGGTACTGCAACTCAATGTCATAATCTGTCATCAACTCTAGCCAGCGTCTCTGCCTCATGTTAAGCTCCTTCTGCGTGTAGACGTACTTCAGGCTTTTATGATCTATGTAAATCTTAACATGCTTACCATAAAGGTAATGTCTCCATAACTTTAGTACAAATATCATTGCAGCTAGCTCCAAGTCGTGCGTGGGATAGTTCTTCTCATGAACTCTCAGCTGTCTTGATGCGTAGGCTATCACCTTGTCGTGTTGCATCAGTACACATCCTAATCCGCTCCCAACCGCATCACTATATACTACAAATCCTCATAATCCTGAAGGTAGTGTCAAAATTGGTGCTAATGTCAGACGCTTCTTCAGCTCATCGAAAGCCGCCTGACACTCGTCAGTCCATATAAACTCCTCGCTTTTATGCGTCAGTCGCATCATAGGCGCAGCTATCCTCGAGAAGTTTTCCACGAACCTCCGATAATATTCGGCAAGTCCAAGGAAACTCCTAACCTCTGTAACTGATGTAGGGGTAGGCCACGTCTCAACTACAGCTATATTCTCCGGGTCAACTGATAGTCCATCTCCGGTGATTATGTGCCCCAGAAATGGTACTCTATCCAGGCAGAACTCATATTTACTGAGCTTGACGTACAGCCTCTCATGTCTTAGCATCTCCAATATGATCCTGAGATGCCTCTCATGCTCCTCCTGGCTCTTGGAATATACCAAGATATCGTCTATAAATACCACCATGAACTTATCTAAGTACTGGTGGAAGACGTTGTTCATTAAACACATAAATACCGCTGGCGCGTTGGTTAAACCAAACGACATAACTAAAAACTCATAGAGGCCATACTTCGTCCGAAAGGCCGTCTTCTTGATGTCCTCTTTCCGTACCTTGATCTGATGATAACCGGATCTGAGATCAATCTTCGAGAATACACATGCACCGCTAAGCTGATCAAACAAATCATCGATGTGCGGCAGTGGATACTTGTTCTTTATCGTTACAGCATTTAGCGCCCTGTAATCGATACACAAGGGTACCGTCCCATCCTTCTTCGCTACAAACAGAATGGGTGCTCCCCATGGAGATACACTAGCCCATATGAAACCCTTATCTAAGAGATCATCTACTTGGACTTTCAACTCAACCAACTCCTTCGGTGCTAGTCTGTAAACGGGGGAAGTAATTGGCTTGGCTCCTGGAGTCAACTCTATAGTGAACTCAATCTCTCTATCAGGTGGCAGTCCTGGGAGATCCTCTGGAAACACATCCTCAAACTCTGCTATAAAGTAAGGGTACATCGGTTCACCTTCTGCAATGTATGTCGCTAGGGTAGGTTGGACACCATGCTCTCGGGCTCTCCGAAGAAACTCAAACTCTGGGTGATCTGGGGGTCTAAAGATGACACAACCACGATGGCAATCTAGCGTTGCGTGGTATTGGCTCAACCAATCCATGCCTAGGACAATGTCATAGTCCGACATGGAGAAAACTAGAAATTGGGCACGCATCTCTCGACCGCAGACAACTACTGAACATGATCTACAAGTGTCGCTAACAGGTATTATTCCACCTCCCGTAAGAGTCCTCTTGATCTTCGGAAGGGGTGCGGTGGCTATTCTATAGGTAGCCACGAAACTAGCAGCTATAAAAGAGTGTATGACACCAGAATCAAATAGGACTAATGCTGGTAATAAAGCTACTAAGATA
The DNA here is from genome assembly GCA_036927795.1 of Iris macrosiphon. Classification (NCBI taxonomy): domain Eukaryota; kingdom Viridiplantae; phylum Streptophyta; class Magnoliopsida; order Asparagales; family Iridaceae; genus Iris; species Iris macrosiphon. Next base: position 34,437,132 of record JAYESA010000003.1, read on the forward strand.
GTACCTGCAATCACTTCTCCGGCTGTCTCTGCCTCCTCTATAGTCATAGCATAGGCCTGACCATGTCGCAGTACCGGTGCCCTCAGCTGCTGCTGTCTAGCCTGCTGGAAGCGATACTCCTGTGGGGCCAAGGGTGGCCTCCTCTAATTTCCTCCTGGTGCTGGTGGTCGCTGTGCTCCAGCTCCTGCGTAAGGCATCCTCGGTCCAGGAGGCTGCTGATAAGGCCTCGGTGCTGGCAAGGCTGGCCGATGAACCATCTGTACTGGATCTCTTTGGTCAGGACAATCTCGGATGGCATGCTGGTCCGATCCATATCTCAAACATACGCCCAGTCTCCGTCGACAGTCCCTCATCAAATGTCCCCTCTTATCGCAGAAATGTTATATGGGAATGACAGCTCCCTGCTGTGGTGCTGCCCTCTGCTGCTGCTGATGTACTAGAGGATGCTTTTCAGGTCCTCCCTGCGGGGCTCGTACTGCTGATGACGACGCATAGGAGTGCTTCTGGATGGCCTACATCTTGTTGATGCGGTCCTGGCATCGTGCTGCAAGTAATACCTCAGAGTATGAGGTAGGAGCTATGGACCCAATAAGCCTCTGGGTCTCGAAACTCAGGCCCTCATAAAACTTCTCTGCCTTCGCTTCCTCGGTGGGGATCAGGTATAGTGCAAATCTGCTCAGGCGAAGGAACTCTATATTGTATTCCTCTACAGTCATACTCCCCTGCCTGAGGTTCTGAAATCTGTCCCGAAGCTCTGCTCGGGCAGTAGAGGGTATGTATATCTAGAGGGTATGTGGCACGATCTGGTCCCAAGCGCTGCTCCTCGGAAAGCCACCAGTGATGTGCGTTGCCGGTGAGCTGCATCCTAACGGCCGTCATCCATCGGTGTCGGGGGAGGTCGGTAGCCTCCAGCTGGTGCTGAATATTGGTGAGCCAAGCGTGGACCTCTGTCGGCTCCTCTGTGCCCGTAAAAGGTTGCGGCATCAAACGACAGAAGTCTATGACGCCTGCCCCAAGGCCGTCACGATGCCCTCTCTCAGGGTTTCAGCCTGGCGCTGCTGGGCCTGCTGTTGAGCCTGTTGTTGGACCTGCTGCTGGGCCTGCATCATCGTATACATCATCTGGAACATCTGTGTTCCATCCATCGGTTGCCCTATGGGGAATGGCATAAAGGGCATCTGGGGCGGGAATGGTGGAGGTGGTGGAAGCTGGTGCTCCTCCTGACTCGGGATCCTCTGATCCTCAGGTCCTGCCTGACGTGGAGTCTGGTGCCCGTCTGAAGGCACCTCGGGCTGTCCTGATGACTGCCCCATGGGAGCTGGAGTCAACAAAAGGACCTGTTCCAGTTCCGGTTCCCCGGAGGATCCTGCGTCTCGGGGAACATCGCCAGGCTGCACGATGCGTCCACTACGGAGATTCATAACTCTGAAAAGAAGTCATGACTGCGATCAGCGTTGAGGGAAAAATAAACAAGATGCAATTTGATAAAAGATATCGAGATAGAGGTGTCATGTGAAGGTTTCAAACTTTGTAGATAAGATTCCTAATATCTATTCCTAATTTGCAGGCTCGCTTGGCACAGTCAGGTGACCAAGACAATTTAAATCGGACCAGCATGGGCCACCACAAAAACCTTGTCACGCTCCGGTTCCATAGGTAAGGAACCGAGTCACGTGGCAATGGCCAGCAGTATACTTCGGCGGGCATCCCAATCTAATGGACCCGTCGGAGTACACTTAAGCTGTAAAGTACAATGAATAACCCAACACATATCACATAAGTAGTCTATCTAAATCTCATCCATAGGCAACAATATAAGATCACAATAGAGGTAAACACAACAACTAATATGCAGAAAGGAAATATCCAAGATAAGTTTCAAGTAAAAATACTAGAGTAGTCATATGGGAACAAACCCGTAAGCACAAAATACTGGAATGAAAGTAAGCAATATGATAACTCAGAACGGCATCAGGTAACTAGGTAATGATGCCGTCCCAAGGAAAGAGTCACTACCAGCGATCAGGCGAAGTCCTCAGGAGTGACCTCGTCCTCGGCAGTAAGTACAGCTGCTGGATAAATGCCCGGTCCGTACTCCTTCGGGTAATCCTTGTCTCCTACACCTGGAAGGGAACCAGGTCCTCAGAGGGACGTAACAAGGTATAAAAATACAGCAATGCCAAGTAAACAAAAATTACAAGTGCACGACAGGGTACTCTATCATATCCAACTAGTGTGACACAGTTTAAAGACAATATTCGATGCGTGGCTGTCCAAAATAAAATCGTAGCTCCGAACACAGAGACACACAGGGTGTACCGTAGCTCCGAGCACAGAAACACACGGGTGATACACTACTCTAGAATACAGGATCACTACATATACATAAATAAGTGCGTGCATAGGAGCCCAAACGTCTAGTAACTGTCTTCCCCTTCCCAAGCAGTCAACGATGGTGCACTGAACCTGAACCTCTATTTACAGTCTCGACACACAGAAATAACTCAACAGACGCGACCCTAAGATTTTCTCAGTCTCTGGTCATGATGTTAGTATCAGGATACAGGAATCTGGCATGATCACAGTGTATGAGTGTGTCCTGGGGTGTCGATGTACTCAGGTATGTGCATCAAGGTACTACAAAGCATCTAACAATTATTCTAAGATGTTACGACGAACGTCAGCACCTGGTTGTGATCCGGACGCAAAGTATCGAACGTCAACATAAATACGCGTATAATGTACATAAAAAACAATAATATCTGTAATCTGAATTACAAGCTGGCAAGGTACACTTGCCTGCGTGCGGATGCTGATGACGGGGATCCGGTACCACGTCCAAGTCCTCAGGTACTGCAGTACTTAGAGATAGATACAAACCAAAACTAATAATCTATTCTACGTCAAACAGGGATGCGACACACATCTACACCTAAACTCAATCTCAGCTACGACTCACAGGGACAAGACACTAGGGGGTTGACCACAGTTGACTATCGGTACGATACGTCAAATCACCTAGTCATCTGTACACTCTCATTGACCAATCCTCATTCTTACCATATTCATCACATGGTTCAGTAGTCCAGGTATGCTCAATCCCTAACAATATTTACTTATTAAATATTAGGTCTTTCTCAACCCTCAGAATCATTTCACCCACAATCACTGCTCATCCATACAGATTACCATGCACATAAATAAATATGTTAAACCCTAAATCTCAATGTCTATCATTCAAATCCATTTTAATATACTGATGACGAATAAACCCCAAGTTCACCATTAAACCCTAATCTCAAGTCATTATAATCAACATTCACCTTAATCATCATTGTTCAAGTTCTATACTATAATAACCTTATATATGCCAACAGTATATAACCATTAAACCCTAACAACTATATATACACATATGCTCAAAACACTACATCTTATATAAACATTGATACCTAAACCCTAGCTGACATTAACATATAAATATATATAATTAAAATCCTATCTAAACACTAACACAAATATGGATTTAATCAAGAGAGGGGGGGAGTCGACCTCGACGAGGTGGTTGATGCTGGCCGGAATGAGGTGGTGAAGGGGGTGACGATGATCTCTGGGTGGTGGTGGTGGTGATGATGATCTCGGGATGGTGGTGGTGGTGATGATAATCTCGGGAGCTTGTGGTGGTGGTGATGGTGGTGATAATGGTGGTGGTGAAGTTGGAAGCTGGTGGTGGTAGTAATGGTGGCTGGAAGAGTGGAGATGGCCGGAAGAGGAAGGTCGCACGGGAGTCGGGTTCAGTCAGAATGCTGCGGGTCAGGGATAGCTACACTGCTGGGCGGGTCACAGGGGTGGTCTGAAGTCGAACTGCGGGGAATTCAGCCGAACGGACGAGGAGTGCGGGGTACTGCCGACCGGAGGGAGAACAGTGTCGGCTGCTCAGCAAGCCGGAAGGGGGCTGCTGTGTCGGCGAAGTGGCGGAGTCTAGGTCAGTGCCGCCGGACAGGGATATTGAGCAAAGCCGGAGTCGGGGGTGCACTGGCCGGACCAAGTTGGTCGGCCGGCCGGATGATTCTTCGGGAAGGAGAAAGAAAGAAGAAGAAATGAAGAATGAGGAGTTTGTATGGAGAACACAAATGGAGGAGGGAGGAGAGAGAGGGGGGGTTTCTAGGCTCCTTAGGATTAGGGCCTGCTTGGGAGTTATGAGGGTGATGGTGATGGTTTTATAGGGAGGGGTGTGTTGGATGGAGGGTGTAGATTATCCTATTTTAAATGGAGGGCTAGGATTTCACATGAGTAAAATTATTTCTTTATGAGGAATGGAGTGGGAGAGATGTTGACTACGTTCAACAAATGGTAACCTCGCCATTTGGCCTTGGCCAATAAGGTGAGGACACCTAAAATTACTATATTGCAACTAAGCCCCTTAAATTCGAGAAATTGCACGAACACATAAAATGATGCAAAAATTATGGAGAAAATTTGTTTGGTGATTTGCATGGTGATGGGGTATTGGGTATTTAGCATGGGTTTAATTTAATGGCCATCGGGATTAATTGGGGATTAAAATAGGATTAGGCAAAATTGGTATTCCCGATTAAAATAGAATTAAAGTGTCCCGCGCTTTTAAATTAAATGGGGGCACTTGGGGTTAAAATTCGGAAATAACCCAAAGGTCAAAAATGGTGGAGGCTTGGAGTCAGTCTTGGACCCTTTAGTTGGTCCGGCTTAACGGGTTAAGTTAGTATCTCAAAATTGAGGGTAACGACACAGGTATCCTACACAGAATTAAATATGGATTTTAGGATACGGGAAGTTGTGCAATTAATTTAGGGCACAACGAATTTGATTTTGAGTGACGAAAAAGTCCAGTGCCTAAATTGGCGAGTCCAGTCAGAAGTACAATAGTCCGATAGAATTTATGGGCTGATATTGGGCTCCGAATAAAATAGCAACGGTAAGGTGCGCCAAAGGTTTAATTTAAATAAAATAATAGACGACTCAACTCTAAACCTCATCATCTTCTGAAAAATCCAAAATTTCTCAAATCCAAACATGACTATCTATAGAATTAATCGAGGGAGTTTACAATAGCTAAGGGGAATATCCACCAAGTCACAGACTGGGGATAAAGTAGCAAAAGTATCCACCAGTCACAGACTGGGGATGAAGAGACAACTAGCGGGTCCTTGTTGGTCATGGTCAGGACTTCCTTCCCCTTGTTGATAACAACATTATGATAGGAAGAGTGAGGCTTGGACAGCCAAGTCTTGCGAGCCTTCTTTAACTTGGTTGCAGATCAGGGGCTAGGACTACCACTAGCGAGCATTTTTCTGAGTCGCTATTTTATTTGCCATAAACAAAAAATTGTATAAACTTTGTTTTAGAAACTTGAAAGAAAAGAAAATATATAATAAATCCTATATAAGAATCTAAAGTACAATAATTATGGGAAAGTATAGCTATAAAGATCCGATCTGTAGTCGATCAGTTTACTCCTTAGACCACTCGAAAGTGAAAAAATGCAAGAACACATGAATGATTAGAGAAGAAGACTCTAGCCAACAACGACAACAAGCTTCTATAAACTCTCACTCTGTTCGCCTGTCTCTGTGTAAAGGATGAACGGATCCAATATTTATAGTTGTTCAACATTGAAATGGTTATTAGAGAGTGCGTACAAATGAGCAAAATGCACTGTGTTTGCTCATTTGTGTGCATACTTTTGAAGGTTTTGTCCCCCCATATTCTTCATGGTGGATGCACAATTTACTACTAGTTTGACACGTGGTTCCCTATACTAGGAAGGCTCAGGTCGTGGTTGTAGTTAGTTATGCACGTTCCACAAGAATTATGGCATGAAATACATGTCATTAAACCGCTCGATGTCAGTTGTTGGCATACTTTTAAGTAGAATAGCATATTGGCATACTATTGTTGAAGAAATAGACGTATTGGCACACTGGCATTTTTTGGCTGTATTATAAGTATTGGCATACTCAGCGAGAAATAGCATCAACGGCGTACTCTTGTTGAGATATCAATGTTGGCGTAGTCAGGGAGGGATAGTACCATTGGCATATTGCTGCTAATGTATCAATATTAGCATATTCAGGAAGAGATAGCCTCGACGGCGTACTCTATCTGAAATAGCTCGATTAGCATACTATAGCAAAGCAGCAATGGTACTCGGACTGAGATGGAAGCATTGGTCGCTAAACGACAACCTAGGTCGGCATGCCAAGAAATATCTCCATTAATGACTCAATTTTCTCGACTATAGTGTCAGAATGAGGTGACAGCTTTTGATAATATTGGCGTACTCTACCAAAGATAGTAGCTTTGGCATACAGAGATGAAGTAGCAACATTGGTGTACTGAGAATAAGTACCATATCGGCGTACTGAGACGAAATAAAAGCCTTGGCATACTAAGATGAAGTAACCAAGGTTGGCGTACTATGGAAAAGCATGAAGGTTGCATACTGAGACAACAAGGCTGGCGTATTATGGACGAAGTAATAGCCTTCCTTGGTCGCTAAATGATATAAATCAATATCTAATATACACGATAAAATACACGTATAGGGGTACCCGCTAAACACGGTAGGGGATAACATCTCCTGACGGAATCCATGTAGTACAAGTCCGTGAAATCACTATGTTAGAATCAAGTATGCAATTCTAGAACATGCATATATACACTATTATGAATTAGAAAATATCAGAGAAATGTACTCACCTGAAGTCCTGAGCAAGGTGAGTCTCTCGATGCCCAAGTTGGTGTCACACAGACCTATATATGGTATGTTTTATCTGTACAAGGTTCAAAAATAATAATAAGTTAAACTGATACAATTCTAAGTCATAAAGCCATTTCTAAGTCAAACCGACTAATTCTAGGTTGTAGGAGTCTAACACTAGGATACTAGGTCAATATACTATGAAACTAACCTATACTAGCTAATCTACGATACTATGAAACACACAAAATATCGTATCTCAATATACGTAAGTTCAATATATAAAAATAGTAATTTGTATATATATATATATATATACAAGTCAAACATATTGTAGCTTAACTAAATAATGAAATTAGGATACCTTGGCCTTCTACCAATGCGTATTATACTACCTATCTCAATGCTCAAACCCAATACCTTGGTATCGATCCATTACCTTGATATTACCTTGGTATCCCAAGGTAATTCAAAACCTAGTGAGTATAGCTAATATATAGCTAATACCCCACCAATATACTAACTATAACCATATTTATCTACTAACATATATACCTATACTAATATACATATCTATCTAACTATATATAATACTTACTAGTACATATAGCTACATACACATAGCTTTCATACATACATACATATATATATATATATATATATATATATATATATATATATATATATATATATATATATATATATATATATATATATATATATATATATATACTAAATATTCTAACTATTAAAACTAATCAACTACTAACACACCTAAATAACTAAGTACCCATTGACTGAAACCACCAACTAACCATACCTGACACTGTGAAGATACTGACTGATACATCCCAGTGTTGCTGAATGCACTCACTGATACCTGTACTCATACTGCTACCTGTATTGCTGACTGTTGTGTAGAATGGAGTGTTCGAGCCCTCTGCAGTGAAGAACTACCACTGCTTCTCTCCTTGCTGAATCGATGCAGCTTGCTTCATCAGATTTCTGTGCAGTATGCCTGAGCTTCCTGCTGTTGTTGGATGCACGAGCACTGAGCTGCTACTGCAAGGTATTGCACATTGGGAACTGCTCCTTGCAGTGGCTCGAGCTCCCCCTCTTGCTACCACTGTGCCCGAGCTCTGCTGCAGACCCTCCTTGCTGTGGCTATTGTATGCATTGCTTGGTTCTCCTCGTGCTGCATACTGCATACACAGTGTAGTTGCTGAACTGTATAGTGCTGAAACCTGATATTGTGCAGCATTGCACAGTTGCCTCCCCCTTTGCTGCATCTAAGATTCTGTCTCAAGCTCACTCACCAACTGTTCACTCACTCACACACAACACAAACAACTCACACATATATACATAGCACACTTACATATATATATAAACCTCCATTTATTAATCGATATGTATATAAATCTCTACTCATCTATGCATATGTAAACACACATACACACACACACACACACACACACACACATATATATATATATATATATATATATATATATATATATATATATATATATATATATATACACTTATACATACATATATAAACACTCACATACACCCAACACATAGAGATCTATACACTCACCTATATACTATCAATATATATATAAACACATACCTCTCACCTATAAATATATGTATACACACACACACACACACACATATATATATATATATATATATATATATACACACACACAATTATAAATATATCACTCATACATATATATATATATATATATATATATATATATATATATATATATATATATATATATATATATATAGACATATCAACACACTTATATATATACATATATATATACATATAGATATACATATATACATAGGTATAACTATACACTTAGTTACATATACTCATAGATACAAAAATATATACATAGTTATATATATCATACATAGTATATTATACTAGTCACATAGAATTGAAGGCAATAAAGCAAACACGTGGAGTGCACCCCACCCGTATCACACTCATTCAATGATGCGCTTGTGACACGGCTCCACCACACAACCAAACGTATCCCGAAGGACACGAACAAGTCTAGAATACTAATTATGTACTATATAAACAATAATAATATCAACTACGTGTCGGTTTCAAGAAATAATATGCATAAATTCCCGTGTCGAAGGAGAACCCCCAAAAATAACCCGTATCGTCAAATTGACATGATACGGCCTACACGTATCCAATTGTGGACACGACACTAGTCACAAATATTCAATTATATGTCACATTAATCTATTTGACCAATTGACAAATACCACATGTGCCAATCTCAGAATTCTCCCAAAATTGACACAAAAACACACATAACTTCCACTATAGGTCTCTTATGAACCTAAAACCAATTCCTATGGGTAGCCTATGCATGTGGGTGATTTTTCATAGTTTAATATCATATTTAGAATCTATTAAAAGAGGAAAAACTGAAATGTACCTATTGGGAGATGGATTCCCAATAAAAATTTCCAAATATAGAAATATAGCTCCTCCTTGTAGATCTTGGCCTCCTCCTTGTTGCTCCTTGCTTTCTTCTTATAGATCCTTGTTGTAGTAGCCTCAATTAAAGAATAGGGAAGAAATTTGTAAGAAAATGATGAGGAAATGAAGGAATTTGGAAAGGGAGAAAACTAGATCTAATTGGAAGTAGAAAAATAAAATGAGGGACATTCTCTCTCCTCCTCTTGTGGCCGGCCATATACCCCTCTCTTAAGCTATTGTGAAATGTCCAAAATACCACTTGTGGCCTCTCATGAAGAAATTAATTAAGGAGAAAGGTTCTAGTCTAATGGTTTCACTAATTAATTCATCCTCCTAATCCATGGGCCTAATTAATGGGCTCAATCTAAACTAAACTAAAATGTTGGTTTCATGCATCTAATTTAATTAGTTAGGTCCAATACAGAAGTCCAAAATAATCTTGCATCTAATAATAAATAAATAATATAATACACATGTACAATATTTAAATATAATAAATCCTAAAATTAAAAATACCCGAGTCAATTACCAAACTACCTTTGATTGAAAATATGAGGGTGACAACACATAATACCTTAGTTAACTAATGCAAATAGGATACCTTGGCCTTGCACCAAAGCGTATCACACTACCACACACCTATCTTGATACTCAAATCTAATACCTTGAGTATCGACCCAACCTTGACATTACCTTGGTATCCCAAGGTAATTCAAATCCTAGTGCATAGCTAATATATAGCTAATACCCAATACACTAGACTATACTAACATAACTAAACCATATGCTAACTTATAGCTATTAACCTATTACAATACTACTAACTATCAACATATCATACATATCAATACATAGATACATATACATATATAATAACTTACTACCAATACCCACATACTATATAGATACATATAGTTAAGAGTCTAAATTGTAGGGTATATATATCGAACTATTTAAATAACAAAGTAACTATATACATAATTATTATACTAACTTACCAATAAAAAAAACTAACTAAACTACTAATAACTACTAGCTAAGTTTACTTAACTAGCTGAACCTAACCTCACTTATGAACCATTACCTAACTGCTAAACTCTTACTTGCCTCACCTTACTGTCTGCATGCTGAAACTGGAAACTTTATGTGCTGACCTTGCTGCAACTGGCTGCTGTTATGCTGAACAAGCTACTACTGCTCTTTACCTGGCTTGTTGCATTATTGCAGGCTCTACAGCTACTCTCTCTTGCCTTGATGCTTTTACTGCAACTGTTGCAAGGCTTCAGTTGGACTGCTCTACATAGTTTGCTTTCTGTAGTGATGGCTACTGCAGTGGCTCTTGATGCAGGCAGTTTTTTGTGAAGTTGTTGCACCAATTGCTGGGTGTAGTTGGCTAGTGCTACTGTACTGGCTACTACTAGCTTATTGCTGCACGAGTTCCTAGCTGCAGGTTGCTTGCTGCTCACTGATTAAGGGCATTGGCTGTTGTAGTTGCTGATATGCTATTGAGGTTGCTGCATTTGATGCTGAAGTCGAGACTTGCTGCTGTTGATTCATAATGCTGCAGTGGTTGTTTGCATTTGCCAGTTTGCTGATACTGCTATGTCTTCTCAGTATGCACACTACACTGCTCTCCCTGTGCTGAACTGCAGTTGCTGCCTAGTTGCTGAAATGGTGCCCGGCCTTATTATAGTAAGGTTTGCATCCTTGCTGTGTAGACTGAGCTGCACACATTGCTACTCTATGCAGGTTGATGAAACTGCATCCCTGATGATATTGTGCTATGTGCATGTTGATGTGGAAGCTACTGTGCTACTATGCTGTTCAGTGCTCTTACTGAGCACTACTGAACTTAATGCTAATGCCTGCAGGATGCACTCTCTTGTTATTTTACTCTTTAGGGGTTGTTGTACTGCTCAAGGCTGTTATATGCACTGGCTCGATTTGAACTTGCTGATGCTACTGAGCTGACCCGAACCCCTTGCTGTGAATGCTATGCAATACCACAGCAACTTACTGATGTAGTGGCTGATGCCCTCAGTTGCTGATGTATACGAGCTGCTCAAGAACTACAGCTAGCTACTACTGCTCTCCCTCTGATGATCACTGCCTTGGCTATTGTGCTCCTTGCTGATTTGAACTTGCTGAATGCCACCCTGCCAGTTTTTGTGCACGAGCTGAATGGCTTCAATATAGAAATCTGGTTCTACTATGTCTTATTTTGCTGAGCACAGCCCGACCCTCTCAACACTCACTCACAAACACATAGCACATACACACACACACACATACACACACATATATATATATACATATATATATATATATATATATATATATATATATATACACACACATTTATAGATATATTAACCACTTTTACATATATACATATAGATATACATAAAAACTTATACACATAGACACATAGCTATATATACCTAGCTACATTTATCAACCTATGTATATATATATATATATATATATATATATATATATATATATATACAACCACGTATACACATATATATTTATATATCATACATAATATATTACATAAGTCACATAGAATTATGATGCCATGAAACAAACACGTGGAGTGCACCGCACCCGTATCACACTCATTCTATGATATGCTTACGATACGGCTCCACCACACAACCAAACGCATTTTGAATGATACGAAAAAGTCTATAATACTAATTATGAACAATATGAACAATAATTAAATCAACTACGTGCCCATGTCAAGATGTGACATGCATAAATTCTCATGTCAGAGAAAAACCCCCAAAAATAATTTGTATCGCCAAATTGACGGGATACGGCCTACACGTATCCAATTATAGACACGATACTAGTCATAAACAATCAAACATACGTCAAATTGATCTAATTGACCAATTAACAAACATCACATGTGCCAATCTCAGAATTCTCCCAAAATTGACACAAAAATACCCATAACTTCCTCCATAGGTCTCCTATGAACCTAATTCCAATTTTTATGGGTAGCCTATTTATGTGGGGTAGTTTTTCATAGTTAAATATCATATTTAGAGTCTACTAAGAGAGGGAAAACTAAAATGTACCTATTTGGAGATAGATTTCCAATAAAAATCCCCAAATAATGAATATACCCTCCTCCTTGAAAATCTTGGCTCCCTCCTGGTAGATCCTAGCTTCCTTCTTGTAGATCTTTGTTGTAGTAGCCTCTAATGAAGAATAGGAAAGAAATTTGGAAAGAAAATGAGTTGGGAATGAAGAAATTGGAAAGGGATAAAAATTCTAGATCTAATTGAAATAGAAAATGAGAAGAGACTCTCTCTCTCTCTCTCTCTCTCTCCTCCCTTAATATGGCTGGCCCTAGCCCCTCTCCCAAGCAAGTATGAAATATCCAAATTACCCCTTGGGGCCTCTCATGAATAAATTAATTAAGGAGGCAAAGTTCTAGTATAATTAGTTTCACTAATTAATACATACTCCTAATGAATGGGCTTAATCTATAAAATAAAATGTTGGCTCCATGGGTCTAAACTAACTAGTTAGTTCCACTACACAAGGCCAAAATAATCTAGCATCTAACAATAAATAAATAATTACACATGCATAATATTTAATATAATAAATCCTAAAATAATACCCATGCCAAATTACCAAACTACCCTTAGTTGGAAAAATGAGGGTGACATTTATCACATAGAAGTTTAAGCATCAAAGCACCAAAATCTGACAATTATTATCTTCATCAATTGATTAACATCCAAACCAATTCGCTAGTCAAGAAACCTACCCACCTTAGATCAAACCATCTTATCAAAAGATAATATTATATCCTAACATAAACTCACTCACATACATCTAATAGGTTTACCCATCACTTCTAATTTAAGCAATTGATAGAGTCCATCTTGTTTTAGGTTCCTACTAGTAATGTCTTAATCTATTCTCACTCTAATATCTAAAAATTATCTACCATGATCTTCACTACTCAGATAACCATCAACTTATAAATAATCTGTCAAATATGACTTTTTCGTCTTGACGAAAATCTTCTCTTGGAGAGGTCAGCACGCACGAGTGTTCATCTCTCTAAGTTAGAGAAAAATAAGAATAAAAGAATAAGAGTTCAAAGAAAGTATGGATGATTATAATTTTGAGGTTCAAGGACGATATTAAAAATCAAAGGAAGTTCCAATAGCAATTGTGGATTGAGATCATAACAACATTATCCTAACTGCAGGCTCGCTTGGTATAATAATATAACCGAAATGATATGCTCTGACCTGCATGGTCCACCACAAAAATATGTCATGCCCTAGTTCCAAATACGTAGGACTAGGAATAAATAACATGCCAACTACACATTCGACCAGACTCTGGTCTGACTCAAATACGTATAAGCTGTATAATAAGGGTAACTATCTAAGAATACTGAAAATATCTATGTTACAATCCACATAAAGAATAAAATATCAAGAATGAACTACATGTGCTAAAGTCGGCCGCCCAAAAACACATAAGCTCGAATAAACTCGAGAAATAAATATGAGTCTATAAAAATTAGGCTACATCAGCAGATGAATTAACAATATGAATAAATAACTATAACTCCGGTAGAAATGATATAAGTACCTGGCACCAACGTTCACATGACAAGCAACACACATCAGCAACTCCAAAGGCTCCATAATTGTTTATACTGTAAAAACTGGCAGGGGACAAGGTCCTCGGAGGGACGTAACAAGGTACAAGAAAATAACAAGCCAGAAGTAAACAGTATAATGTTATAAAAATGGGGAAAGCTACTACGACCAACTATGTGATATGCAAATGAGAGTATGGTATCGTACCCCGGGCTAGTACTCATAGAAGATCTCAAGGGACACTATTGTAATCTAATAGTACACTCAAGGATCCTTGTGGGGGAACTAGGAGGAAGCTGTATATATATATATATATATATATATATATATATATATATATATATATATATATATATATATATATATATATATATATATATATATATATAAACCTTAGATTCTGTATAGGGAAGATAAAGCCTAATATACAATAAATAGTAATAAATAAAATATGTCCAGAGCATGAGGAAGACTCTTCCCACCCAATGTAACCTTACGTCTCAATCAAGACATGCAAGCTTATGACCTCTAACTATTAGCACAAGTCTTAGTCACCATGTATCACTATAATCATCCCTATATCATGCATCATGTAGTCCTATCCAGAGTCCAAGTACCTCGAACAAGTCGAGAAAGACTCTGTCACATGAATATCGTGTCCAGTGTCCTATGGGTGGATGTGCGAATAATGTTTGCACCAACATCTGTTCGTAAATATGACTCTCTGAGTACGCTACTCGACTCTGCAGGGGATGTCGGTACCCGAATCTTGTTCGAACACAAAGTATCGTATGACGGCCCTAGGCTCAATAAGTAAATCAACCAAGCCACACAAATATAATGTTTAATGCATAAATAATATCAAATAAACAATTTAGAACTGTAAATATCTTGGCAAGGTACACTTGTCTGATTCTGCAGTCAGTGGTGGTAAAGATGATCCCGCGTCCACTTCTTCGGGATTCAATTGACCTATCAATCAATTAATACGCCTTAGGTTCCAATCACAAATTTGTGTAATTATAATAATTATATAATTTATTCGATGCCATGAAAAATTAAGTCCGTTATTATTTCTAACAACTTTGCTTACTTTTACAGGATATCGGAACCTAGTTTCTTAGTTTTGACTTCCAAAATTTAAGTTTAGTCCTCAATTAAAGGACATGAACATAAATTATAATAAATTATATAATCTTGGTTTAGATATAATTTATATTCATTTTAACAATAAATTCTCAAATTTGACAAAATAAACATATTTCAAGGTTATGGCTACTTTAGGTTGACTAGTTTTGTCCGAAACTTGTTCGGAACATTGTCAGTCCATTAGTATGGTTTATATTTATGAAAAAAAAATTATATCATATTATATTCTGATTTAATCTCATAAATTATTTACCTCTTTATTTCATCCAAAATATCCTCTATTTACTAGTAAACAATGCCACAAAATTACCCAAAAATTTAGGCTAGCGGCCCTTAATTATAGGGTACAGATCTGACATTAAAATAAAAGAAAATAAATTTTAAAATACTTAATTTCCAGCAATTAAACACCTATTAATTCAATTTTAAAAATTAATATTGATTCCCTCAAGTAATCGTATTAAAAGTCTCAAACTAGTTCTACCGACAAGCGAATTATCACCAACCTATCATAAAAAATTTATATTTTCTAATATGAGAACAAGATAGCAAAGGATGGGTTCTAAATCAATAATTTTACATAATCTAAAAGGAACATGCCATGGGCATGCCATGGGATTTGAAAAGGAAGGATTTAAGATGTACCGAAAGAGGGTGCTTCTTCTTGTCCAAGAAATACTCCTTGTTTGTGCTTGGCTTTCTACTCCCTTCTTGATGGGTTGGTGATGATGATAATTATTTATGGATATATTTATGGGGAAGATGGGGTTCTTCTTGGAGGTTTAATGGTGTTTGGATGGAGAGATGGTGGAGGGATAATAAAAAGTTGGGCTTTTGGAAGAGAGGAGGAGATTTTTTGGTGAAGAAGATAATATTGTGAGGGAGAGATGGTAAGGGGCTGCTCTTACATGTTGGAGACAGGGGAGGGGTCGGCCACAAGAGGGGAAAAGAGGTTTATTATTGTTAGGGTTAGGGTTTGGTGATAAGTTGATATATATATGAGCTTTTTAAATAGATTTAAATATAGGTGGGGGTTTCCTAGTGCTAATAGGATTCGGCCACAAGGGGGGATGTTCGTGGCCGGATATGAGAGGGGGGTTGGTTTTTATGGTTAGGATTGGATAAGGTTTGGTTGTTGGGTTGGTTAGGGAATTGGTTAGGTAGTTATTTGTCGACTATGATGACACATATACCACTTTCTATAAATAGAATTCCCCTAAATAGAAATAAATTAATTTAAATAATATATATATAATATATATATTTATAGGAGAATATTTGGGTGCACTACTTGCCTACATGTGCTTGGATTTGGTTTGGGTCAAGTTCTAGTCTAATAAAGACAGTTTTACGATAACCGTGGTTCTAAATAGTTGTTAATATTTTTAGAGAATGGGGGACATGAAAATAATGCAACATCTATGACCCAATTATACTAGATATAATCAAGATTAGTAATATAAATTTTTTTAGAGGAAAAAAGGTCGTGCATTGCTCAAAATATGAAAGCCATGGCAAAGTGTCATATATATTAAAAAGTATTTTAGAAATTAATTCTTTAAATCTATATAATTAAACAAAATAATAAAAATAATTAAAAATTACCAAATTACTCAAATTCTAAAATGATGGGGTTTACAAGACTTAACGTTGTATTTTACAAGACTTAACGTTGTATGCGCCTGCAGTGCCAACATGCAGCCCGTGTACATGTGCCTATGTAAAGCCTTCCTAAAGCTATAAATAGTAGGCGTCTCCCACATACAAGTAGTAGATGTATCTACACGTAAAAGAAATACACGTAGAGGCAGCGCCCATACGTGAAAGAAGAGGAGAAGAAAACAGAAGCGCCGCTAGAAGGCTCGTCAATCTCCACCGTCACACTTATCCCGATCTTTTTTTTACTTAGATCCTCTTGTATAGGGATTCTCTTATACTTTTTGTCAATTCGTAATAAATAAGAGTTTTACACCCTCCATCCAAAAACCTATTTTTGTGATATCGACAAAAATTGTGACTCTACTGGGGAAGAGCTTATCCTCCAACGAGAAGCTGTTGACGCAATTCGAGGTGACCAAGTTAGGTTCGACTCAGAGGATGTTGGTCATTTGCTTCGACTAACAGACATTCAAAGATATGCTGGACAAGTAAATCTCGCCAACGAGGCCCGTACAACCTCGCAAGACTCACAAAATTTGGGTCGTTAGTGCCACTGTGCCAAAACTGAAGTCGGTGTCAGATGCATTGTCAACCCACGTCGTAGTTGCACCAGCGGTTGACCCATACTCTGCCGACAAGATAAGTCCTTTGCCGAATCCAGTACAACCTCAAAAAGTTCCAAGGATGTGGGTTGCTAAGGACGATGTGTTAAACCCTGAATCTGCTCCAGAAGTGCCGCCAACCTTCGTCGAAGGTAAACTTAAGGTTGGCGAACATCCTATCTCTGTCTCTGAAGCTGCACTCAAGATGAGTCATGTTAAGTCCGATAATATGCATGCGCAGCGCCGTCTATGCTAGAAAAGATGCACTGATCATAGGCACATGGAACCTCCTTAAAACAAAGTTGCTGCTAACAAGGGCTCGTGTATCCCTAACTTGGATTCCCTGTACTATATGCCTAAAGAAGCTAGCGCAAGAAAACCTAAAATATTCTGAGCGATGCATGCTCGAGAGGCTGATGTCACTACCATATTCTAAAAATAGGGGTATTTTTTACTTTTATATATTATTAATATTATGTGTAGTTATTTTAAATAATTGCATGATATGTGTATATATATATATATATATTATATATAGTATTCTCTAATATTTGAGCTAGTAGACTTGACCTAGAAGCCCACTAGATAAACCCATGGCCGAAATATAGGGTTATGAATTTAATTTATATTATTTAGGATTAATTTATTGAGGTTGTAATTAATTACCGTTATTTTATTTCATTGTTGTGCCTTACCGTTGCTTCGATATTTAGAGCGATACCCTAGCTTTTGCCTTCCAACAAATTTCACAACCTTGTCCTAGACGTGCCCGCCTTTTATTCTGACCTTTGTGTAACTCATAATAATGCTCTCTTGTGCTTCATTTTAGTTACACAATATTCATCGCAGACGTTATTATTTAATTCTAATAAATTTGACTTTTGCACCGCTGTGCGTTCCAATCGAAATTGAAGACACAATCTCGACCCATTTTTAGCAACCCAATTTAGGATAATATTATATTCTGAGTCTTCTTCATTCATGACACTAGTGTTCCACTTAATTTTAGCCCCATGTACTTCTAATTAATTTTAGAACAACCAATTATATTAATTTTAAATAAATAAAACCATGACCAACTTTGTGCAATTTTCTAATTATTGGGCACTTTTATGCAAAAGTGCATAAAGGTGTCCACCCCGTTGGATACGACACATGAATAAACCCATTTATCCTTCATGTGAATTTTTCTATAATTTTTGGGAAAGTGTAATTCAACATCAACCTTCTTAAACCATGGCCCTCCCAACCTTGAACCAAATACAATTATAGCCATTCGTTTTGAATTTATTTTGAATCCTAGCCCTTAAAAATCTTAATGGAAAGCCCTTTTCCCAAGGATTTGACCAAGCCCTAATTCTAGGTCAACCCAATACACTATATACATATATAAATATCCCTTTTTTTCCTTTCTTTTTTCCTTAAACCAAACCTAGCTACAGCCGACCATCCCTGTTCATTCACCTTCATCATCTCTTTCCCTTTAACCTCGACCGAAACTTCACCCACCAGACGAACCCCCTCGTCGAACCGTTCTCCTCCATACGATAACTCGCTGCCCATCCCTCACAAACCGTCGTTCTTTTCCACACGATAATCCGTCGCTTTGTCATCCCACTGAAACTGTCGCAAACTCGCCACCCCTCGTCGACTCTATCACCCGCTGCACTACACAACCTGCCTCTATGTCGAACAGCACCCCACTGACCAGTCGGAGCACCTGAATGTAACCCTTCCTGTCTGCCACCTCGCCATCCTTCGCTCTACCAAAACCGATCGGATCATGACCCATCAACTGCTGGACCGCCTGTACTCGACTGAAGCCGACGTACTTCGACTCCCTCGTCGGACCAGAACCCGACTTGGACCTTCGCCTGCCCCAGAGCCGCTGCACAGCCTGTACTCAGCCGGAGGGACACCGTTGTCCACCTGAACGCCTGAATCGACCGGAGAACCCCCTGCACCTCGACCGCCTGACTGAACGCGAATACGCCGGACTCTTTAACACAGCAGCAGCAGGAGCAGCCGAGTCTTCCCTCACCTCGACGACGAACGTCTCATCCCGCGTACACAGGTTCGAGTTCTCCCTCTTGCGTACATGTACACGTACGCGCATACGCATATTCTTCACTAGTATACATACGTATATTTAGCTATGTTTAGTATATGCATATTTTATGGTATATGGGTGTATGTATGAACGTATTAGTATATGTATTTAGTATATGTTTAATATGTATGTTGGTATATATATACATATATATATATATATATAGTATATGAACCCAATTGGTATATATGTATAGTATATGTATTCCCTAGTATATCTTTAATATATTTATAGTATAAATTCTATTAGTGTATACACATATATATATATTATATATGTAATTAATTGGTATACATATATATTATAAGTATTAATGTTATATACTAGTTAAGACTATGTATGTTATATATGTACTAGGTGACCCGAGCGTAATGACGGATATTCCGTAGTTACATTAACCTGTGACCATGTGATATGTTAGCAGACTGCCATATATACACTAACGTACTGGCAAGATCGGTATTATTTTTGACAGTCTGATCTTGCACAGTAATTGCAGACGTGACACCCGTGCAGCTAAATGCACGCTTGACCCTGTTAGATGACTAGGATTACCCCTAGAGTACCCCTAAGTTCAGTGTAATTATGGTTATATATGTGCTAGTGTTTTGGCTGATGTTGTATTATATTATATTATATGTATATAGGACCATTGGATTATTTTGTAAGACTTCAGGAGTAGGACATTGGTATTGCCAGCAAAGGACCCCAGGCGAGTACATTCTCTGATAATTTTTGTTATTTTAAAATTTTTATAATTCAATTATTTAGAAATATTACATCTGACTCTTGACATTATGCTACATGGACTAGTATATAGATTGGATCTTTAGTCATGAGATGTTACATTCGTTATCGTATTGACATTGTATACGACATTGATATTAGACATCGTACATGATATATTGGACATTGATCCTGTATCGTAACGTGTCATGGTTGGATTCACTGTACTAGTTAGGGGTGGGGAAATTGCTAGTGAGAGATGTGATCAAATCCATATCGTACAAGTGTAGACATTGATGGTATTAATCTTACACCTCACGTATGATTAGCCAGGCCATGTAGCTATCGAACAAGTTCCCAAGCCGATCATATTTCGAAACTACTATTTCAAACACTTAGAATAGTTACAGTTCTCTATTTTAGTTCATATACTACATCACCCGTATATGATATTATACCTCATTCTTTTCATTTCATATATGCACTGACTATACCATATTGCCTATATTGCATGTTCTCTTTATTTTGCCATTGTATTTATTTATTGTCTTCTCTCAGTATATAGCATCATCTATTTATTGTTTTATAGTCCTTATCAATTAACTGGAACTGTTATTTGGGTTGTACTTCGCTCCATCCTGACTGGAAATATTTTTCCAAACTGTGCCTTAGAGGACTGGTGTCCGACATTTTATGGACCACAGGGAGAGTAGCTGCAGACTTGGACTTTGTAGCACAGGTGTAATTCCCGGAAGGTCTAGTCAGGATCAGTAGTTATATAGTTAGTTTCTTTTAACACATTTTTGGTATCAGATTTGTCTCCGATATATTTTGTTGAGACTTGGATATTATTATTTGAGTTAGATTATTTCTATTTTAGACTTGTGTTGCATTTTGATTTAATTATTTCTTTGATATCTTATCGTGTTTTAGCTATGTGATTGAGTATTGTTCATATTATATGGTGATATTTGTGACTCCTTATGGAGTTGGATGCTCGTGTGAGATTATTTAGATAGTATTATGACCTAGACAGCGTTCTACCGCCGATGCTGCGGCGTAGGCTGGACGTACCCACGTACTCGTGCCCCAAATTCTGGGTACGGGGCGTGACAGCTGCGCCGTCAGCTCTCCAAAAGCATGCGTTATTGCTCGTGACACACGCTGCTAATGGAAGACTCTATAGGGAAGAACCAGGTGCTCATATACCGAAAGTGGGTCAACCCTTAGAGCTTTTTCGAACCTATTTGGATGTCGTAGTTGCACCTAAACCAAGTCAGGGAACAAATATTGAGATAACAGATTAGTCACAAGTCTTCCATAAATGAGCCTAGTTTACCAGCACGCATATAGTGGGTCCATCTCGCCTTAAGTCTTCCATTAATGATCCAGTTACAATTTTTGTGAAAGAACTGGGTTAGGAAGCAAATATACCTCTCGTCTCCATGCGCAAAGCTCGCCCGAGGGCATAAAATGGGGGTGAAAGTGAAGCTTCCATCGTCTGATTTACCCAACATGATTAGTCACAAGCTTAAGACGAGAGAGGCGACCCTCACACATGATATGTCCTCTCGTAGATACACTTGTGCCAATATTATCATCAACTGTTGTTGCTCCAAAGCACCAGTTCCTACAGCCAGACATTCAGTGTTCCAACGGCTATAACCCGCGAGGCCTACCCGATAATATCTCCGGAGAGCTGTAGATGATAAGGAGGAACTGTCCGTAGCCTCATGTTGCTCAATATGGAGGTCTTCTCCCTTGAAGAATATCCCAAAAAAGGTTCCACTTAATCTAAAGGTGACGGTTAGCAAAATATGAAGCTATCTGAGGAATAGCAAACAAGTACGCCACAGTGGTGGTATTTCAAGGTATATGCTCGAGAACAAGGGCTAGGGATAGCCATGCCTCCCCGAATCAAGTTGCAGCCAGAGTTGGAGGTAGCAGTCCCCTGGTGTTTCATAATAATCCATCTTTCCAAGAGGATAGTGAACTGATGAAAGCTTAACTGGGGGTAGTCATGCCTCCCCGAATCAAACTTTAGCCAGATCTGGGGGTAGCAGTCCCCCGGTGTTCTATGATAACCCATCCTTCCAAGAGGATAGTGAACCTCTGCACACGGATGACATCTTAGCTAGGGGTTGCTATACACACCAGGATAAGCCCACAACTGAAACTGGGGTGGAAATCCCTTTAATAATAGAAGTGATGCAATACTACCCACTCTCCCTAAGGATAGTGATACTCAGACATCGGAGGCAGAAAGTGAAGCATCTATCTTTTTATCCGTCTCCTCCCACTTAATGCTAGTATACATGGCAGGAGATGAACATGGCATCGAATCTAGTAACCAACAATGTCTCTAGACACTCAAAGCCATGATGCCGGCTTTGAGTACTTCAATGCAGAATCTGACTCACACAGTGCTGGAGCTCAGAGAAAGTATCGTCCCAACATAGTCGCAAGTGTCGGGACGAACAAACGAGAAACTTGATGTGCCAGATTCGTCTTCTCAGGTTGCAATCAGTCATACAATACCTCGAACCACTTCTCCCCTTTGGGCAAACGATATCCAGGAGACTCTCAAGGACATGCGTGCCTGCATCAATGCTCGAGACAACTAGGACAGGCTCCAGAAGCTCAGGATCCGGCAACCTTATCCTCTTGAATGGGACAATGTGGTATACCCTCCCAAGTATAAGCCATTATCTTTGGCTTTATTTGATGGAAAGACCTCACCTCGTCAATACATGAGATACTACCAGTCTACCATAAGCCATTTACCTAGGGATGATGCCTTACTCACCAACTTTTTCGTTGGGGCCCTATCCGGCGTCGTCTTTGAGTGGTTTTGTAACCCCCCTCCAGCCCGAGCAGATGATTTAGCTTCTCTCACTACTCTAAGAGTCAAAGTCATATGGGTCCATCCAGACCTCATTTCTAAAATGATGCAGTAAGCGGTGCCTTCTATGTCTAAATCCAGGAAGACCAAGCTGTGTCACATGGTCTCTCCGTCAACTAATCTGAAAGAAGATAACGAGTGTCCAATCGTACTCTTTAAAATTGAACCATGGGCTCAAAAACTGGAGTCACTGTTGGAATTATGATTCGAACAGCGGGAACCCCTACTGAGGATGAAGTCATACAAGTCAATTTGGGTAACGATGGTGCCCCTAAGCCTATCTTCATCAGCAAGAATATCTCGTCAGAAGAACGTGAATCCCTTGTCCTGCTGGCTTGGATCCGCAAATTGCAACGCACAGACTCAATATTATGTCCAATGCCAAGCCAGTAAATTAACAATAACGACAGTTCTGTCCAGACGTGATGAACGCCATTAAAGCTAAAGTACACAAGCTAATAGCAAGCGAATTTATTCGTGAAGAATAGCCCCCGGATTAGGTAGATAACATTGTCCCCGTCATCAAAAAGAACGGTAAAATCTGAGTCTTAATAGACTTCTGTAATTTAAATATGACTTATCCGATGGACGAATTCCCTCTTTCAATCATAAACGTAATGGTCGACAATACTTGTGGCTTCGAGCATATATCATTTATGGATGGGTTCTCAGGCTACAACCAGATCAAAATATTTCTAGATGACGAGAAGTTACATCATTCTGGACGCCTATAGGAGTATATTACTACAGTGATGCCCTTCGGCCTGAAGAATATGGTTGTAACATACCAGCAAGCTAATAGCACTATCTTCTGCGATCATCTACGCAAGATAGTAGAATATTATGTCGATGACATCGCTGTTAAAAGTTATTTTCAAGATGATCATCTCCATGATATAAAGACAGTGTTCTTGTTTAAGAGAGCCCACCAGCTCAAGATGAACCCCACTAAGTCGTTCGTGGGAGTCTCCAACGACAAATTTCTTGGCTTCATCATAACTTCAAAGGGCATCCATATTGACCATAGAAGACTAAGGCCATCCTGGACATGCAGCCTCCAAAGAACCTGCGATAACTTCATGGACTGCAAGGAAGACTGGCATACATTAGAAGATTCATAGCCAATCTCTTCAGGCGATGCGACCTTTTACGCAAATCATGAAGAAGGGAGTCTCTTTTGCTTGGAAGGAGAAATATCAACAAGCATTCGTTATATTAAGAAGTACCTCAGGAACTCCCCGATGTTGGTGACTCCAATCGTGGGAAAACCCTTCCTACACTATGTCCGCATAATGCACCATTCCCTTGGCGCTCTTCTCACCCAAAAAGTGATGAGGGATATGAGTGAGATATTTATTATCTAAGCAAAACAATGATGTCACAAAACATAGATATAGTCCGGTTGAGAAAGAATGTCTTGCTCTGGTGTTCGCCATTCAGAAGACTCGTCACTACCTGACAGGGCAAACTATTCATATGATCTCTCGAGTAAACCCCCTCAGGGTCCTCATGACCAAGTCCGGGGTACTTAACTCTTGCCTACCACATGGGTAATCCTATTGTCGCCTTAGGACATGGTGTTTGTCCCACAAAAGGCTATCAAGGGCCAAGCATTAGCTAATTTTTTATAGCCCATCTGATGCCGAAAACTTCAAAGCTCTACGACAAAATCCTTGATAAGGTGACTCTAATACTGCTACAACCGCAGGATCAATTTGGTGAATGTTCTTCGATTGTGCTTCCAGAACAGGGCCCAAGGGGAAAATTTTTGTCGGGATGGGGATAGTGTTGATATCTCCCGATGACCTAGTCATCCATTACGCATACTTGCTTACAGAGTCATGCTCCAACAAATGGCAGAATATAATTCCCTTATCATTACACTCCAGCTAGCTAAATAATTGGAGGTTGTCTTTCTAGAAGCCTATAGCAACTCCAAATTGATAGTTAGCCAAGTCTGTGAGGAATACGAGGTTCGCCATGAAGATCTACTCCCTTACCATCAAGCATCCATCGACATGATTTCTACTTTCACAAAATTCTTCATAGAACATGTGTCATGATTGCAAAACATTCAAGCTGACATACTCGTCGGCCTCGCTGCTTCTTTAGCAACTCCAATCAAAATCCACCTATTGGTCACAGTAGTGGGACATGAGTTGATCTGTCTGAGGAACAACCTATGCTTGAATCTAAGCCATTTTGCAGATATAGATATCCCTGTTAAAGATTAGAGGGCCCCATTTATAGACTACGCAGTCAACAAGATCTTTCCAGATGATGTAAAGGAGGACACCTCCGATAGAAGATGATCCCTTCAATTCTACTATGACATATTCACTAAGATGCTATATCGTCAATCTTATGACGGGCTCCTGCTATGATGTCTATCAGATACGAAAGCAAAACAAGCTCTCCATAAAGCTCACAACGGTGTTTATGGTGCTCACATGCTCGGTCCCAAACTTCAAGATTGCCTCAGATGTCGTTGATTATGCAAAGAAGTGTAGGATTTGTCAAATATATGTTGACTTCATTCACCAACCATCGGAGTTCCTACACTCGATCGTTGAATCTTGGCCATTTGAAGCCTGGGGCGTGGACATCATAGGACCGATCAGTCCACCCTAGTCTAAGGGGCACTGGTTTATCTTGTCCATCACGGATTACTTCTCTAAATGGGCTGAAGTTATTTCACTTGCAAAGGTAAAAACTTCCAACGTCGTTAACTTTATAAAGCATCACGTCATCTACCTCTTTAGCTTACATCGAAGGATCATTCATGACAATGGTCCACAATTTGTAAGTCACGCTTTCTTCTGATTTTGTGATAAAAATCGAATCTAAAATATAGCTTCAACTGCCTACAACCCAGCAACAAATGGGTTAGCTGAAGCATTTAATAAGACCATTATCAAGCTCCTCAAAAAGTTTATTTCAACCAATAAATATGACTAGAATGAGAAGTTCAAAGAATGTCTATGGCCCTACCGTACAATATTTTGAACTCCAACTGGCAGCACGCCATTCTCCTTGGTCTACGAGAGCGAAGTCATACTTTCCTTAGAGACACAAATTATATCTCTCCGAGTGGTACTCTCTAATCAGCTATCTACTAAAGACAATCATCATCGACGCATGAAAGAATTAGAAGCACTCGATAAAAAATATCTCGTTGCTCAACAGCGCATTGAGCTATGCCAAGCACGACTTTCCGGCGCTTTCAACAAAAAGGTAAAGGAAAGGATATTTCAAGTGGGCGACCTAGTCCCCGTAGTGAGAAAACCAATGGTCATGACTGTGGTGCCCCGTTCCCCCTATTCGGGGAGCGCGGCTAAGAAATACTAGACGGTATCGTTCGATCGGGATAGATTGAATCAAGAACTCATCCTTGTTATGGATTTGTCTCTTCGGAATCGATTTCCATATTCAGTGGACCGTGCCCCAAGGATCGACTTAGCGGCAGAGTCAGGAGGGACCTCTCCGCTGCATTCTTTGTTGCCTAGTTTTCGCTGTCGCTTGTTGCTTTCGTGCCTTGAGTTGGTTTTCGGATTTGCTTGGGTTTTCTTGAACGGTTTCGATGGATTTCATTGCTTTCGTTCTTAGGACTGCACTTCAATTCCGATAAGGGAAAGAGAGGAAGAAGTACTGATCAGCTATTCATGTCAATACAGGTGAACCAGCTGTAGTCGTCGCTCGAGCGGACTCCTAAAGCACTTCTTTTCTTTTCCTTCCAACTACCAAAGTGAGTGGCTACCAACCCGATTAGCTAGCCCTATTTGCTAGTCTTCACATCTAAATCTTGTGTTCGTGCTTGCCCCGATCAAACGATACCAAGTAATAACTAAAAGATATCAAGATAATAAGGGATAGACATGGACCTGTTTGCTTGTCATTGAAACTTGTGAACGGTTGCTTACTTACTACATGCTTGCTTATTCAAATGTTTACCATATGCATATATACAAGTTATAATGCTTACTTCTTCTTCTATAAATATACTATATGTAGAACACCCTTTGCCATGCATCAATTATTCAGGGAGACTATGCAAAATACATCACACAATGCTACATATCCCCTGGATCACAAATGACAAACTTAACACAAACGCCGTTGATCACGGACAACTTGTGCACAAGGCCTCCTGGTTCCTGCGGACGGTCGCTGGGGCACTGGCACCGATCCGATCCGGACGGAACCTCAAGATTAGTCTCTCCCATAGGCGGGGTGGCGTGTAGCGATACATGTGCCTCCGTCACCGTAGCCCGAGACTAAGACCGTCCATTATGGCATCAAAGCCAGTGATCCCCTCGTATATTTAAACCTGTTGCAACTAACTTGTGTCTTTTTGGCAGGGAAGGCATGGTAAGTAATGGCAGGTGGTTCAGACGGACAGGTAAATATCACCGAACGGTGGCGGGTTATTTCAATAATTCTATATCTATGTCTTGTTGTAAAATAAACTAAGGCAAGATAGAAACCCACAATAAGTATGCATGCTCCATTAAAACAACGTGTTGATTGGTAAAGTTGGGTTAGCTTGCCTTCACCAGTACGTTTCGATGTACTGACCCTCGTTGAAACAGGTTCCCCGCGCTAGGAAGAACCGAGCGAGGAGCAGGAGACAAACCCCCAATCCAGTCCAGCTGTAGGCACGCCTCGACCGTGCTACCTTTGAAGCATTTTGAAGAAGAAGAAGAAGAAGCATTTTGAAGTTAGAAGCTAGCCACCATGCAACCATGCAACTTTGTGGCAAAGCAGTCGTTCCGACCCAAGGTCTTATATTTTGAGTTTAAGTAAAAGGATGTAATGTAAAGGACTGCTATCTCATTTTGTGTCAACACTTTTGTAAGCCCATAGAGGCAATCCTTATGACTCAGTTCAAGGAGTTTGTAATAGATGTTCATATTATCAATAAAAGAGAACTTTTCCATGTTTCAATATGTGTTTCAATTATCTGCGTACTCTGAATATGTGCTCGCTATGCGAAACAAAAATACTTAGCCTTGTGCGGTGCGCAACCTAGGCCCGCACGGCGGTCACGCTCGGGGGACGACTAACGATTCCACGGGATCGGGGCGTGACATGTTGGTATCAGAGCACAGATTCAAAGTTTCTTTCACTCTTAAACTGGAAAAGTTCCCTTAACGATAAATCCCTGTGCGAACTCCTGAACTCGTTAAGGCCAAAATGAGATACGTTCATGCAATAAGTCCATAATACATTATGATCCTGATGTAATTTACCTTCCTTTCAAGGAACGACGCAAGCGCAACCATCAGCGCTGGCGCCAGGCGAGACAAGGACTCAGGAGAGCAGTTCCGGAACTTCAGGAAGCTCTCGGAGCCAACGGGGCATGTCTCAATCAGATTCCCTTCAGCAGGTAGATACCCTGCAATAGCTTGTCCAGACCCTGGCCTCCAACCATTCTGCCGCAACGACAGCTACACCAGTGGAGCAGCCAGCGCTTGAAGTTGAACTACCGCCCGCGCCAAGGATGAGGGAAGTGACTGCCTTCACCTTTGGCAACTTCAAGAAGGTCTGCAACACGCCGTTTAATGGGACTGAGGACCCGATCGTGGCCCTAGATTGGCTCGTCGAGCTTGAAGATTATTTTTCTCTCCTAGAAGTGTCGGAAGACAAGCGCGTCACCTGTGCCCAACTATTGCTTCGCCTCAACACGCACGACTGGTGGGACGTGCATCGACGATCTCTTCAACTTGGCCATGGAGAGGAGGCGATCGCGTGGACGACTTTTCGTGCCGCGTTCGAGGAGGAGTTTATACCCCCACCTCTATGACGTCAACGGGAAAACGAGTTCGTTCAACTCCGGCAGGGCAGTATGACGGTGAAGCAATACTCGGCAGAATTCAACAAACTGGCCAAATTTGCTACCGCTTATCTACCGGATGCATCGAGTCGAGCCAGACGATTCAAAGAAGGGTTACATCCTGGTATTCACGGACACGTGTCCATTCCGCAGTATCAGACAATACAGGAAGTATTAAACCATGCCCTCTCCCTCGAACCGCAGTATCCTCACGTTGCCACCGGCGCTGTGCAAACCCCCAATCACAAACGCCAAGGCAATGATAGAAGAAACACAGCTGCAAAGCGCCCTAACAACGGCGGTTCAAAAAAGGGAAACTCGGGGCAACGATGTGATTTCTGTAGAAGGACAGGGCACGTCGAAAGTGAATGTCGCCGGAAGCATGGGTTATGTCTCATTTGTGGAGCTTCCGATCACGCCCTTCCCAACTGTCCAAAGTTCACCGAGCGCCGTCCTCTCCAACAAAATCAGACTCCGGCACCTCAGGCAAATCGAGCGGCGCCTCAGCAAGGGCGTAATCAAGCTCAAGGCCGAGTCTACACCATGACACGGGAAGAAGCATTAGCTTCGGATACCGTCGTGTCAGGTACTTTGCTTTTCAATAATATACCTGCTCGCGTTCTATTTGATTCAGGTGCAACCCATAGCTTTATTTTTACAAACTTTGCCACGGAGAACAATATAAAAATGACTCCGTTGCATTTAGATTTAAGCGTTAGCACCCCGTCTGGTACAAAAATTCCTGTCTGTTCAGCATGCCTAGGCGGTTATATCTGTATTGGGGAGAGAAAGCTGTCACTTGATGTTTTAGTTCTTGATGTACGGGACTATGATATCATTTTGGGAATGGACTGGCTAGGCGCGTGCGCGGCAACTATTGAGTGTGCAGAGAAGCGAGTCATTTTCCGTCTGCCCGGAGAAGCCGTGTTCTGTTATACCAGTAGTCCAGCGAACAATGCGACCAGGGCCTGCATGGTGATTTCGGCAAAATCTGCTCGGCGAATGCTCTATACAGGCTGCGAGGGATTCCTAGCATCGGTTCGGGACACACGACAGGACTACGCAAACGTCGAGTCAACTTCCATTGAGGCAGAGTTCCCCGATGTGTTCCCGAGCGAACTACCCGATATGCCGCCAGACCGAGAGATTGAATTCACTATAGACACATTTCCAAATACACAGCCGATTTCAAAGCCTCCGTACAGAATGGCACCTGCAGAGCTGAATGAATTAAAGCGCCAACTCCAGGAACTACTTGATCGCGGGTTCATCCGTCCGAGCGTGTCTTCTTGGGGCGCTTCCGTGCTCTTTGTGAAGAAAAAGGACGGAACTCTACGCCTCTGCATAGACTATAGGGAATTAAACAAAGTCACAATCAGGAACAAATATCCTCTGCCACGGATAGATGACTTGTTTGATCAGTTACAAGGGGCAACGGTGTTTTCTAAAATTGATCTTCGCTCGGGTTACCACCAGCTGAAGATTAAGCCAGAAGACGTGCCCAAGACTGCTTTTAGAACCCGCTACGGCCATTACGAGTTTTCCGTGATGCCGTTTGGACTGATGAATGCTCCTGCTGTATTCATGGATACGATAAACCATGTCTTTAGGCCCTTCATCGATAAATTCATGGTGGTGTTTATCGATGACATCTTAGTGTACTCGAAGACTAGGGATGAGCACGCAGGACACCTGCGGATGGTGCTGCAAACCCTTCGAGACCACAAGTTATATGCCAAATTAAGCAAATTCGAATTTTGGCTGGACAGTATCTCATTTTTGGGGCATATCATCTCCTCGGAAGGTATCTCAGTTGATCCGAAGAAGATAGAAGCAATCACGCAGTGGAAACGACCGGAGTCAGCTAGCGACATCCGAAGTTTCCTTGGTCTGGCAGGGTACTACCGGAGATTTATACAAAATTTTGCTAGGATTGCTTCGCCCTTGACTCAGTTGACACGAAAGGGTGCGAAGTTTACTTGGACAGAGGATTGTGAAGCGTCGTTTACGGAGTTAAAGCAGCGCCTCATCTCTGCCCCAATTCTCACTCTGCCGAACGAACCGGATGACTTTAAAATATATAGTGATGCCTCAGGAAAGGGTCTAGGATGTGTCCTGATGCAGCACGATAAGGTGATAGCCTACGCGTCTAGACAGCTAAAGCCTCACGAGCAGAACTACCCAACGCATGATCTCGAACTTGTCGCGGTAGTATTTGCATTGAAGCTGTGGCGTCACTATCTTTATGGCGTGCCGTGCAAAATCTATACGGACCATAAGAGCCTGAAATACTTGTACACTCAAAAGGATTTGAATCTTCGGCAGCGGCGATGGCTTGAACTCCTCAGCGACTTCGATCTCACGATCAGATACACGCCTGGAAAGGGAAACATAGTAGCTGACGCATTGAGTCGAGTGTTTGTAGGGAGTTTGGTTATTGATGATAGGCTGCGCCGAGATCTTGAATCACTGGGTATCACACTGAAAATAAGATATAAGAAGTGGGCACAAGTAGCTCAACTGCGCCTCGAGCCCGACTTGTTACACAAAGTGAAGGCCGCTCAGAAGGACGACCCGTTCCTGCAGAAGATACATGCCCTCATCTTGGTAGGAAAGGCGTCCGACTTTGCGGTAAGCGCGGATGGGATGCTTCGAGTAAAGGAAAGACTATGTGTTCCGAATGACGCGGCCCTCAGACAAGAGATACTCACGGAAGCTCACTATGCTAGTTATACTTCTCATCCAGGTAGCACTAAGATGTATCGAGATCTTCGCACGACGTTTTGGTGGCACGGCTTAAAAAGGGATGTGGCGCAGTTTGTGTCGCATTGCATGGCTTGTCAACGAGTAAAGGCCGAACACCAGAAACCAGGCGGAGAGCTTCAGAACCTTGCTATTCCGGAGTGGAAATAGGATGATATAACGATGGACTTTATTGTTGGCTTGTCGAGGATGCAACGGGGACATGATGCAGTCTGGGTTATCGTCGATCGACTCACCAAGTCAGCTCACTTTCTGCCTATCAAATCTACTTAGAGTGCCGACCGCCTGGCTCAGATATATCTCAACGAAATCGTCCGACTTCACGGCGTGCCCGTAACCATAGTCTCCGATCGAGATGGTCGATTCATATCACGTTTCTGGGGAAGCCTGCAGTCAGCAATGGGGACGAAGTTGAAATTCAGCTCTGCCTACCATCCATAGACCGATGGCCAAACAGAGCACGTCAACCAGATCCTCGAAGACATGCTGCGACTCTACGCCTTGGACACGAAGACTAGTTGGGACCTTCATCTACTTCTAGCCGAATTTGCTTACAACAATAGTTATCAATCAAGCATTCAAATGGCACCGTATGAGGCGTTATACGGGCGGAAGTGTAGATCTCCTATCTGTTGGGACAAAGTCGGGGAGCGGCAAGTACTTGGCCCTGAGCTCGTGGAGCAGACCATCCAGAAGGTTCGGCTGATTCGGGACAGATTAATGATAGCTCAAAGTCGTCAGAAGAGCTATGCGGATGTTCATCGGAGACCGCTAGAGTTTCAAGTAGGTGACCGGGTATTCCTCAAGGTCTCGCCCATGCGAGGGGTCAGCAGGTTCAGAGTGAAGGGAAAGCTAAGTCCACGATTTGTTGGCCCGTTCGAAATACTAAAGCGGGTTGCTTCAGTTGCTTATCAGATCGCCCTACCACCATCCCTAGCTGATGTACATGATATATTCCATGTTTCCCAACTTAGAAAATATGTGTACGATCCAAGTCACGTTGTAGACCTGGGACAACTGAACCTTCAGCCCGACTTGACGTATGTAGAACAGCCGGTACAAATTTTGGATAGAAAAGAAAAGCTGCTTCGGAATCGTTCGGTTCCTCTAGTGCGCGTGCTTTGGCGGAATCACTCTGTTGAAGAATCTACTTGGGAGCTCGAATCTGATATGAGGGAACGGTTCCCCTCATTACTTCCTAGTGGTAGGTTTTATTCCTTAAGTTTTGGGACGAAACTTCCAATTAGTTGGGTAGGATGTGGTGCCCCGTTCTCCCTATTCGGGGAGCGCGGCTAAGAAATACTAGACGGTATCGTTCGATCGGGATAGATTGAATCAAGAACTCATCCTTGTTATGGATTTGTCTCTTCGGAATCGATTCCCATATTCAGTGGACCGTGCCCCAAGGATCGACTTAGCGGCAGAGTCAGGAGGGACCTCCCCGCTGCATTCTTTGTTGCCTAGTTTTCGCTGTCGCTTGTTGCTTTCGTGCCTTGAGTTGGTTTTCAGATTTGCTTGGATTTTCTTGAACGGTTTTGATGGATTTCATTGCTTTCGTTCTTAGGACTACACTTCAATTCCGATAAGGGAAAGAGAGGAAGAAGTACTGATCAACTGTTCGTGTCAATACAGGTGAACCAGCTATAGTCGTCGCTCGAGCGGACTCCTAAAGCACTCCTTTTCTTTTCCTTCCAACTACCAAAGTGAGTGGCTACCAACCCGATTAGCTAGCCCTACTTGCTAGTCTTCATATCTAAATCTTGTGTTCGTGCTTGCCCCGATCAAACGATACCAAGTAATAACTAAAAGATATCAAGATAATAAGGGATAGACATGGACCTGTTTGCTTGTCATTGAAACTTGTGAACGGTTGCTTACTTACTACATGCTTGCTTATTCAAATGTTTACCATATGCATATATACAAGTTAGAATGCTTACTTCTTCTTCTATAAATATGCTATATGTAGAACACCCTTTGCC
Source organism: Iris macrosiphon (assembly GCA_036927795.1). NCBI lineage: Eukaryota > Viridiplantae > Streptophyta > Magnoliopsida > Asparagales > Iridaceae > Iris > Iris macrosiphon. The sequence continues at coordinate 34,470,770 of JAYESA010000003.1, forward strand.
ATGCATCAATTATTCAGGGAGACTATGCAAAATACATCACACAATGCAACATATCCCCTGATTTTATTGACTCAGCTACATAAATGACAAACTTAACACAAACGCCGTTGATCACGGACAACTTGTGCACAAGGCCTCCTGGTTCCTGCGGACGGTCGCTGGGGCACTGGCACCGATCTGATCCGGACGGAACCTCAAGATTAGTCTCTCCCATAGGCGGGGTGGCGTGTAGCGATACATGTGCCTCCGTCACCTTAGCCCGAGACTAAGACCGTCCATTATGGCATCAAAGCCAGTGATCCCCTCATATATTTAAACCTGTTGCAACAACTTGTGTCTTCTTGGCAGGGAAGGCATGGTAAGTAATGGCAGGTGGTTCAGACGGACAGGTAAATGTCACCGAACGGTGGCGGGTTATTTCAATAATTCTATATCTATGTCTTGTTGTAAAATAAACTAAGGCAAGATAGAAACCCACAATAAGTATGCATGCTCCATTAAAACAACGTGTTGATTGGTAAAGTTGGGTTAGCTTGCCTTCACCAGTACGTTTCGATGTACTGACCCTCGTTGAAACAGGTTCCCCGAGCTAGGAAGAACCGAGCGAGGAGTAGGAGACAAACCCCCAATCCAGTCCAGCTGTAGGCACGCCTCGACCGTGCTACCTTTGAAGCATTTTGAAGAAGAAGAAGAAGCATTTTGAAGTTAGAAGCTAGCCACCAAGCAACCATGCAACTTCGTGGCAAAGCAGTCGTTCCGACCCAAGGTCTTATATTTTGAGTTTAAGTAAAAGGATGTAATGTAAAGGACTGCTATCTCATTTTGTGTCAACACTTTTGTAAGCCCATAGAGGCAATCCTTATGACTCAGTTCAAGGAGTTTGTAATAGATGTTCATATTATCAATAAAAGAGAACTTATCCATGTTTCAATATGTGTTTCAATTATCTGCGTACTCTGAATATGTGCTCGCTATGCGAAACAAAAATACTTAGCCTTGTGCGGTGCACAACCTAGGCCCTCACGGCGGTCACGCCCGGGGGACGACTAACGATTCCACAGGATCGGGGCGTGACATGTTGGTATCAGAGCACAGATTCAAAGTTCCTTTGACTCTTAAACTGGAAAAGTTCCCTTAACGATAAATCCCTGTGCGAACTCCTGAACTCGTTAAGGCCAAAATGAGATACGTTCATGCAATAAGTCCATAATACATTATGATCCTGATGTAATTTACCTTCCTTTCAAGGAACGATGCAAGCGCAACCATCAGCGCTGGCGCCAGGCGAGACAAGGACTCAGGAGAGCAGTTCCGGAACTTCAGGAAGCTCTCGGAGCCAACGGGGCATGTCTCAATCAGATTCCCTTCAGCAGGTAGATACCCTGCAACAGCTTGTCCAGACCCTGGCATCCAACCATTCTGCCGCAATGACAGCTACACCAGTGGAGCAGCCAGCGCTTGAAGTTGAACTACCGCCCGTGCCAAGGACGAGGGAAGTGACTGCCTTCACCTTTGGCAACTTCAAGAAGGTCTGCAACACGCCGTTTAATGGGACTGAGGACCCGATCGTGGCCCTAGATTGGCTCGCCGAGCTTGAAGATTATTTTTCTCTCCTAGAAGTGCCGGAAGACAAGCGCGTCACCTGTGCCCAACTATTGCTTTGCCTCAACACGCACGACTGGTGGGACGTGCATCGACGATCTCTTCAACTTGGCCATGGAGAGGAGGCGATCGCGTGGACGACTTTTCGTGCCGCATTTGAGGAGGAGTTTATACCCCCACCTCTACGACGTCAACGGGAAAACGAGTTCGTTCAACTCCGGCAGGGCAGTATGACGGTGAAGCAATACTCGGCAGAATTCAACAAATTGGCCAAATTTGCTACCGTTTATCTACCGGATGCATCGAGTCGAGCCAGACGATTCGAAGGAGGGCTACGTCCTGGTATTCATGGATACGTATTTGTTCCGCAGTATCAGACAATGCGGGAAGTATTAAACTATGCCCTCTCCCTCGAACCGCAGTATCCTCACGTTGCCACCGGCGCTGTATAAACCCCCAATCACAAACGCCAAGGCAACGATAGAGGAAACACAGCTGCAAAGCGCCCTAACAACAGCAGTTCGAAAAGGGAAACTCGGGGCAACGATGTGATTTCTGTAGAAGGACAGGGCACGTCGAAAGTGAATGTCACCGGAAGCATGGGTTATGTCTCATTTGTGGAGCTTCCGATCACGCCCTTCCCAACTGTCTAAAGTTCACCGAGCGCTGTCCTCCCCAACAAAATCAGACTCCGGCACCTCAGGCAAATCGAGCGGCGCCTCAGCAAGGGCGTAATCAAGCTCAAGGCCGAGTCTACACCATGACACGGAAAGAAGCATTAGCTTCGGATACCGTCGTGTCAGGTACTTTGCTTTTCAATAATATACCTGCTCGCGTTCTATTTGATTCAGGTGCAACCCATAGCTTTATTTCTACAAACTTCGCCACGGAGAACAATGTAAAAATGACTCCGTTGCATTTAGATTTAAGCGTTAGCACCCCGTCTGGTACAAAAATTCCTGTCTGTTCAGCATGCCTAGGCGGTTATATCTGTATTGGGGAGAGAAAGCTGTCACTTGATGTTTTAGTTCTTGATGTACGGGACTATGATATCATTTTGGGAATGGACTGGCTAGGCGCGTGCGTGGCAACTATTGAGTGTGTAGAGAAGCGAGTCATTTTTCGTCTGCCCGGAGAAGCCGTGTTCTGTTATACCAGTAGTCCAGCGAACAATGCGACCAGGGCCTGTATGGTAATTTCGACAAAATCTGCTCGGCGAATGCTCTACACAGGCTGCGAGGGATTCCTAGCATCGGTTCGGGACACACGGCAGGACTACGCAAACGTCGAGTCAACTTCCGTTGAGGCAAAGTTCCCCGATGTGTTCCCGAGCGAACTACCCGGTATGCCGCCAGACCGAGAGATTGAATTCACTATAGACACATTTCCAAATACACAGCCGATTTCAAAGCCTCCGTACAGAATGGCACCTGCAGAGCTGAATGAATTAAAGCGCCAACTCCAGGAACTACTTGATCGCGGGTTCATTCGTCCGAGCGTGTCTCCTTGGGGCGCTCCCGTGCTCTTTGTGAAGAAAAAAGATGGAACTCTATGCCTCTGCATAGACTATAGGGAATTAAACAAAGTCACAATCAGGAACAAATATCCTCTGCCACGGATAGATGACTTGTTTGATCAGTTACAAGGGGCAACAGTGTTTTCTAAAATTGATCTTCGCTCGAGTTACCACCAGCTGAAGATTAAGCCAGAAGACGTGCCCAAGACTGCTTTCAGAACCCGCTACGGCCATTGCGAGTTTTCCGTGATATCGTTTGGAATGATGAATGCTCCTGCTGTATTCATGGATACGATGAACCGTGTCTTTAGGCCCTTCATCGATAAATTCGTGGTGGTGTTTATCGATGACATCTTAGTGTACTCGAAGACTAGGGATGAGCACGCAGGACACCTGTGGATGGTGCTGCAAACCCTTCGAGACCACAAGTTGTATGCCAAATTAAGCAAATCAGAATTTTGGCTGGACAGTATCTCGTTTTTGGGGCATATCATCTCCTCGGAAGGCATCTCAGTTGATCCGAAGAAGATAGAAGCAATCACGCAGTAGAAACGACCGGAGTCAGCTAGCGACATCCAAATTTTCCTTGGTCTGGCAGGGTACTACCGGAGATTTATACAAAATTTTGCTAGGATTGCTTCGCCCTTGACTCAGTTGACACGAAAGGGTGCGAAGTTTACTTGGACAGAGGACTGTGAAGCTTCGTTTACGGAGTTAAAGCAGCGCCTCATCTCTGCCCCAATTCTCACTCTGCCGAACGGACCGGATGACTTTAAAATATATAGTGATGCCTTAGGAAAGGGTCTAGGATGTGTCCTGATGCAGCGCGATAAGGTGATAGCCTACGCGTCTAGACAGCTAAAGCCTCACGAGCAGAACTACCCAACGCATGATCTCGAACTTGCCGCGGTAGTATTTGCATTGAAGCTGTGGCGTCACTATCTTTATGACGTGCCATGTGAAATCTATACGGACCATAAGAGCCTGAAATACTTGTACACTCAAAAGGATTTGAATCTTCGGCAGCGGCGATGGCTTGAACTCTTCAGCGACTTCGATCTCACGATCAGATACACGCCTGGAAAGGGAAATATAGTAGCTGACGCGTTGAGTCGAGTGTTTGTAGGGAGTTTGGTTATTGATGATAGGCTGCGCCGAGATCTTGAATCACTGGGTATCACACTGAAAATAAGATATAAGAAGTGGGCGCAAGTAGCTCAACTGCGCCTCGAGCCCGACTTGTTACACAAAGTGAAGGCCGCTCAGAAGGACGACCCATTCCTGCAGAAGATACATGCCCTCATCTTGGCAGGAAAGGCGTCCGACTTTGCGGTAAGCGCGGATGGGATGCTTCGAGTAAAGGGAAGACTATGTGTTCCGAACGACGCGGCCCTCAGACAAGAGATACTCACGGAAGCTCACTATGCTAGTTATACTTCTCATCCAGGTAGCACTAAGATGTATCGGGATCTTCGCACGATGTTTTGGTGGCACGGCTTAAAAAGGGATGTGGCGCAGTTTGTGTCGCATTACATGGCTTGTCAACGAGTAAAGGCCGAACACCAGAAACCAGGCGGAGAGCTTCAGAACCTTGCTATTCCGGAGTAGAAATGGGATGATATAACGATAGACTTTATCGTTGGCTTGCCGAGGACGCAACGGGGACATGATGTAGTCTGGGTTATCGTCGATCGACTCACCAAGTCAGCTCACTTTCTGCCTATCAAATCTACTTAGAGTGCCGACCGCCTGGCTCAGATATATATCAACGAAATCGTCCGACTTCACGGCGTGCCCGTAACCATAGTCTCCGATCGAGATGGTCGATTCATATCACGTTTCTGGGAAAGCCTGCAGTCAGCAATGTGGATGAAGTTGAAATTCAGCTCCGCCTACCATCCACAGACCGATGGCCAAACAGAGCGCGTCAACCAGATCCTCGAAGACATGCTACGACTCTACGCCTTGGACACGAAGACTAGTTGGGACCTTCATCTACCTCTAGCCGAATTTGCTTACAACAATAGTTATCAATCAAGCATTCAAATGGCGCCGTATGAGGCGTTATACGGGCGAAAGTGTAGATCTCCTATCTGTTGGGACGAAGTCGGGGAGCGGCAAGTACTTGGCCCTGAGCTCGTGGAGCAGACCGTCCAGAAGGTTCGGCTGATTCGGGACAGATTAAAGATAGCTCAAAGTCGTCAGAAAAGCTATGCGGATGTTCATCGGAGACCGCTAGAGTTTCAAGTAGGTGACCGGGTATTCCTCAAGGTCTCGCCCATGCGAGGGGTCAGCAGGTTCGGAGCGAAGGGAAAGCTAAGTCCACGATTTGTCGGCCCGTTCGAAATACTAAAGCGGGTTGCTTCAGTTGCTTATCAGATCGCCCTACCACCATCCCTAGCTGACGTACATGATATATTCCATGTTTCCCAACTTAGAAAATATGTGTACGATCCAAGCCACATTGTAGACCTGGGACAACTGAACCTTCAGCCCGACTTGACGTATGTAGAACAGCCGGTACAAATTTTGGATAGAAAAGAAAAGCTGCTTCGGACCCGGTCGGTTCCTCTAGTGCGCGTGCTTTGGCGAAATCACTCTGTCGAAGAATCTACTTGGGAGCTCGAATCTGATATGAGGGAACGGTTCCCCTCATTACTTCCTAGTGGTAGGTTTTATTCCTTAAGTTTCGGGACAAAACTTCCAATTAGTTGGGTAGGATATGGTGCCCCGTTCCCCCTATTCGGGGAGCGCGGCTAAGAAATACTAGACGGTATCGTTCGATCGGGATAGATTGAATCAAGAACTCATCCTTGTTATGGATTTGTCTCTTCGAAATCGATTCCCATATTCAGTGGACCGTGCCCCAAGGATCGACTTAGCGGCAGAGTCAGGAGGGACCTCTCCGCTGCATTCTTTGTTGCCTAGTTTTCACTGTCGCTTGTTGCTTTCGTGCCTTGAGTTGGTTTTCGGATTTGCTTGGGTTTTCTTGAACGGTTTCGATAGATTTCATTGCTTTCGTTCTTAGGACTGCACTTCAATTCCGATAAGGGAAAGAGAGAAAGAAGTACTGATCAGCTGTTCGTGTCAATACAGGTGAACCAGCTGTAGTCGTCGCTCGAGCGGACTCCTAAAGCACTTCTTTTCTTTTCCTTCCAACTACCAAAGTGAGTGGCTACCAACCCGATTAGCTAGCCCTACTTGCTAGTCTTCATATCTAAATCTTGTGTTCGTGCTTGCCCCGATCAAACGATACTAAGTAATAACTAAAAGATATCAAGATAATAAAGGATAGACATGGACCTGTTTGCTTGTCATTGAAACTTGTGAACGGTTGCTTACTTACTACATGCTTGCTTATTCAAATGTTTACCATATGCATATATACAAGTTAGAATGCTTACTTCTTCTTCTTCTATAAATATGCTATATGTAGAACACCCTTTGCCATGTATCAATTATTCAGGGAGACTATGCAAAATACATCACACAATGCTACATATCCCCTGATTTCATTGACTCAGCTACATATATGACAAACTTAACACAAACGCCATTGATCACGGACAACTTGTGCACAAGGCCTCCTGGTTCCTGCGGACGGTCGCTGGGGCACTGGCACCGATCCGATCCAGACGGAACCTCAAGATTAGTCTCTTCCATAGGCGGGGTGGCGTATAGCGATACATGTGCCTCCGTCACCTTAGCCCGAGACTAAGACCGTCCATTATGGCATCAAAGCCAGTGATCCCCTCGTATATTTAAACCTGTTGCAACTAACTTGTGTCTTCTTGGCAGGGAAGGCATGGTAAGTAATGGCAGGTGGTTCAGATGGACAGGTAAATTTTACCGAACGGTGGCGGGTTATTTCAATAATTCTATATCTATGTCTTATTGTAAAATAAACTAAGGCAAGATAGAAACCCACAATAAGTATGCATGCTCCATTAAAACAACGTGTTGATTGGTAAAGTTGGGTTAGCTTGCCTTCACCAGTACGTTTCGATGTACTGACCCTCGTTGAAATAGGTTCCCCGCGCTAGGAAGAACCGAGCGAGGAGTAGGAGACAAACCCCGAATCCAGTCCAGCTGTAGGCACGCCTTGACCGTGCTACCTTTGAAGCATTTTGAAGAAGAAGAAGAAGCATTTTGAAGTTAGAAGCTAGCCACCAAGCAACCATGCAACTTCGTGGCAAAGCAGTCGTTCCGACCCAAGGTCTTATATTTTGAGTTTAAGTAAAAGGATGTAATATAAAGGACTGCTATCTCATTTTGTGTCAACACTTTTGTAAGCCCATAGAGGCAATCCTTATGACTCAGTTCAAGGAGTTTGTAATAGATGTTCATATTATCAATAAAAGAGAACTTTTCCATGTTTCAATATGTGTTTCAATTATCTGCGTACTCTGAATATGTGCTCGCTATGCGAAACAAAAATACTTAGCCTTGTGCGGTGGGCAACCTAGGCCCGCACGGCGGTCACGCCCGGGGGACGACTAACGATTCCACGGGATCGGGGCGTGACAATGACCCACAAGAAGGCGAAAAAATTCTAACCCAAGTGGTAAGGCCCCTTCGTGGTAGAGACAACCTATTCCAGTAGTGCATATAGACTCGCCAAGCCCAACGGTGACTTGCTCAAGATGCCCATCAACGGCAAGTTCCTGAAGAATTACAATGCCTAATCAAGGAAGCAGCCCCCAAAATATATATATATATATATATATTTGTCTCTTCTACCCCTAGAAGAGGGAAATAAGAGGACAATATCTACTGCTAGCATCCTCCTCAGCAGGTTGTCTCTATGTACCGCCCGTAGCAAATGGACAAGTCTGTTATCCATACTCGGGAGTCCCGAGTATGTAATAGGTAACGGATCTTCAAAAAACTTTTCTAAAGGCAAAAGGTTCATGTCCATATTACCTCTGAACTATGAGTCATTCTTCCCACTAAAAGAAAACAGTCACATCCATATTACCTCTGACTCATCCCTTTTAGTGTTATCCCCATAAAAAAATCTATACAAAGAGAGTAGTTCACGTCCATATCACCTCTGAACTACGAGCTGTCCAAGAAAGCAGTTACGTCAATATTATCTCTGACTCATTTTCTTTGCTATCTCCATAAAATACTCAGCCATGATCGTGCTCAGTTACAAACAGATGTGCTTGACTCTTGGTTCTAAACTAAAGTATCTCCACCATCGCAGATGATGTCTCCACCGGACCTCCTTAATGGAACCAAGTCCATATTATCTCTGATAGGGCTTAACCCTATCGTCATTATGATGTTATACTACGTCCATATTACCTCTGGTATAATACTCCCAAGATATCCACAACAACAACAAAAAGTTTCAAACAGAAAAGAAGATACAATTTTTATTAATATTCAAGATCATGAGTACATATGGAAGTCCATTACATTCAAGAATTTTTATTATTATTCAAGATTATGGCTACATATGAAAAGAAGGAGACCCCTCTGTGTTGTTTCTGGTACCAACACGTACGATGTCGACAGCTCAATGCATTTTGGGGCATCACTTCAGCAAAACTCCTTGGTGCAAGCCATGTTGGCCCATTCGGTCTCAGTCAACTTGATTTTGATAGGTAACTAAACCATGCATTGATATGTTGCGATCTGAAGCCTTAACACTGCTTTTTATATTTCGTCTATATTTCGTCTATACAAATATAATCTTTTTTTGTTTGAGTCTAGGACTGATGTAAGCTGAGTCACACTGGCAAATCCCAAGTACCTATACCCAGATACCTAGTCCACTCAAATGAACCAAAGAACCTATCCACCAAATTAGGCCACATTCATTTACAAAGTCTAACACACTAAAAGACCGAACTCGGGACGAACTAGTACCGAACTCAGACCAATCTCGGTTACCCTTTTGGTATGAAATCAACCAGTTTAATAGCTCTTGATTTCTTGGCCCAACGGCTGGAAATTTGAATTAAACCCCACCCAAATTTTGTCCAAATTTGGTTTGCCTACACACTATAAATAGGATTAGAATTCTACATTCTTACTCACTCAACTATTCTTAAGTCTTCTATCCTATTGTGAGCAAACCCTTAAAGCCTTAACTTTTCCATCTTAAAAAGAAACTCCCTAGTCTACCTAGTGCCAAGTGTGATCTCGGTCTAGAAGTCTTCTGGATTGTAAAGAGCATTTTTCCATCAGTTACTCTCTCTCTCTCTCTCTAAGCTGTGAAGTTGCGAGACTTCGGATCAAATCTCGTGGTGTAAAGAAGTGGCAAGCCTTCGGATCAAAGCTTGTGATTCGCTATTGGTGATTATAGTGGATAAAACTCTGAGCTTGAGTTCTCGTGACTGGACTAGTCCTCTCAAAGGAAAACCAGTACACATCTTGGTGTTTGCGTTTATTTTCTCTCTCTACTTTACTGCTTTACTTTATTGTCTTTATATACACTGTTAGTTAGCAACTGCCTTCATTCTGATAATATTAAATTGGGTAAATTATTTTTTGTACTCTATTCACCTCCCTCTAGAGTTGCCTCATGGTCCTTCAATTGGTATCAGAGCTAGTTCTCTTGATATTTGGCTTAACATCCTAAGAGACTTATGGCAACTGTTAGATCTATCCATACCAACAATGGTGAAGGCCAATCCACAAATAGGCCACCATTATTTGATGGTACTAACTACACATACTGGAAGACACGTATAAGCTTCTACCTAAAGTCACTTGATTTTGACCTTTGAGCTGTAGTAGTATAAGGATATAAGAAGCCACATAGAATAGTCATAGATGGTAACCTTGTAGAGAAGCCAGACACCGAAAATAAATAAGCTAGTCTTGATGCTAAAGCTATTAACGCTTTATTTTGTGTTGTAGACAAAATTAAATTTAGCATAGTCTCCACTTGTGAAACTTTGCATAAATTATGGAAACTTCTTGAGGTCACTCATAAAGGAACCTCCCAAGTAAAGAAATCAAAAATAAGTCATCTAACACAAGAGTATGAAGCATTCAAGATAAAGCAAAATGAGACAATTACTCAAATGTTTACGAGATTCCTCAACATCGTCAACCCACTCCCAAGGAGAAGATGATTGCTCTTAAGGCACACCACAAAAATGTCACGAACTATAACTCCAATGATAGTGAGTCTCAAGATGAGAAAGTTGTCTTGACCACCAGAAAGTTCAGAAAATTTATAAAGCTTGAGAAATCAAAGAAAAAGGAGCTACTGACAACAGTGATGAAGAGCCTATATGCTACAATTGTAAGAAGGCAGGGCATATAAAGAAAGATTGTCCAACCCTAAGAAAAGAAAACTACCATAATTACTCATCCAGAAGAACATCATCATAAAAATATACAAACACTAGTATTTTGCACGAAAGTGAAGCTAGTGAATTCGAAGAAGAGAATCCTCGACAAGTAGCAAACCTATGCTTCATGGCATTAGCAGATCAGGTAACAGATAACAACCCTTATAATGATTTTACCTTTGATAAACTAGGTAATGCTTTTAGTGATCTGCTTGATGATTTTAGTAAACATAGAAATAAGTACAAGTATGCTAAGAAAGATGTTCAAGAATGTTAAACTGAAATAGAGAGACTAACATCTCTACTAAATGAAGTAAAGGATACCTCAAACGATTCAGACGAGAATTCTAGACTTAAGCTTAACCTCTATGAGGCACTTGCCAGTCTTGACAAGAGCTCTCAGGAGATGCTAAACTTAAGAAAGAACTCAAATATGAAAAGAAGAAGTATTTCATTATTGCACGTAGAATAGATGCTCTCACTGCTAAATATGATGAAGTATATGCTACCTCTAAAAAGTTAGAGATTAGATTGGGTAAACAGGTCAAACAAACCTCCATCCAACCTAACACGAGACACGTAGCAAGACAAAAGAACACACATAGTTATGCTCCTACCTACATGCATAATAATTCAGGCAATTATCATACACATAGAACCAAACACAATCATGCATTCTATTATAGAAGACCACAAAGAAATATTCCACATAATCATGCATTCTATTATAGAAAACCACAAAGAAATATTTCATACAATCATACATTCTATCCACATTGACCACAAAGAACTACTTCACACAATTATATCTATCATGCTGCACCAAGCATTAATCACACAACTATATGTCAGTACTATGGTAAGAAAGGACATATATCCAGATTCTGTAGAACAAGAAAGTTAGTAGATATAAATATTTATGCATAGGTACAAAAAACTAATACAGCAGGACCCTCAAGGAAATGGGTACCAAGGGTTACATCTATAACTCGTTTTGTAGGTGGATCAACCCTCTCATGCTAGAAGCAAGTGGATTCTCGATAGTGGCTGCTCACGACATATGACTGGTGATGCTAAGCTATTTACAACGCTATTGATGAAGAAAGAAGGTTATGTCTCCTTCAGCAATAACCTCAAAAGATACATTCTTAGTAATGGTAATATAGGTGTTACTCCCTATCATGTCATAAAAGACGTTTGTCTAGTAACGGAATTAAAACACAACCTACTCAGCATTAGTCATCTACCTTACCATGGTTATGCTATTAACCTTGTTAAAAACAAATATTCCATTTATGAAAGATCCACTGGTATGGTTATCTTTGAAGGGATCAGGGAAGACAATATATATATTTTCTATCTTGCAAAAGACACTAACAATGCAGGCAAATATCTATACGCCAACAAAGATGACATATGGCTACAGCATAGGCGTGGCATATGCGTCTAGGACACGCAAATATGGACAATATTGTAAGACTATCTACAAAGAAACTCGTAAGAGGCTTACCAGAGATTACTTTCAAGAAAGATATGGTATGTGCTGACTGTGAAAAGAATAAAGCTACTAAATCTTCTTTTAAATTAATCAACTTTGTAAGTACCTCTATACCTCTCCAACTCTTGCACATGGACTTGTTTGGACCAAGTAGAGTCGCCAGTCTTGGCCGTAAGCTTTATGCTTATGTTATTGTTGATAATTTTTCTAGATACACATGGGTTTATTTTCTCGTAAATAAAAGTGAAGGATTTTTTGAATTTGTCACTTTTTGCAAAAAGGTTTAAAATGAAAAAGGTTTCATGATTACTCGTATCCGAAGTAATCATGGAGGCGAATTCGAAAATAGTGATTTTAAAATATTTTGCAATAAAAATAGTTTTTCTTATGAATTTTCTTGTCCTAGAACTCCACAACAAAATGTTGTTGTAGAGCGGAAGAATAAAACTCTTGGCGATATGGCTAGAGTCATGTTAAATCAGTATAACCTTCCAAATTACTTTTGGGCTGAAGTTGTAAGTACTTCATGCCATATTTTGAATAGGGTTCTTATTCGACCTATATCGAAGAATACCCCCTATGAACTTTGGTTTGGTAGAATCTCCATAATTAGTTACTTTAAAGTTTTGGCTGTAAATGTTTTATTCTTAATACCAAAGATAATCTAGAAAATTTTGAGTCCAAGGACGATGAATGTATTTTTCTAGGTTATGCCGCCAAAAAAGTAAAGGATTTAGAGTATTCAACAAAACCTCATTGACTGTTGAAGAATCAATCAATGTTACATTTGATGAACACAACACTCAAGCACTAAATGACAGCGACGATGAAGGTAGTCAACCCGCAACCAAAAGACATCAGAAGATAGAAACAGTACAAGTCATCCAAAAAATCTACCAAGGAGACTAAAGTTCTCCGCAAATCATCCCGAGGACTTGGTAATAGGTGATGTATCGAACGGTGTAAGTACATGTTCCTCAAATAAAATATTATTACAAATATTGCTTTTATTTCTCAAATAGAACCTAAAAATACTGATGAAGCTTTTGCTGATGAATTTTGGATTTTTGCTATGCAAGAGAAACTCAACCAATTTGAACATAATCAAGTTTGGGAACTTGTTTAAACCTAATAATTATCCGATTATTGGTACTAAATGGGTTTTTTGAAATAAATTAAATGAGGATGGTTCAGTTACACATAACAAAGCACCTCTCATAGCTCAAGGATATAACCAAGAGGAAGGTATTGACTACGATGAGACTCATGCTCCTGTTACTAGACTTGAATCTATCTGAATGCTTTACACTTTTGCTAGTTTTCATAACTTCAAACTTTTTCAAATGGATGTTAAAAGTGCTTTTCTAAATAGAGTTATCAAAGAAGATATTTTTTGTCATACAACCCCTTGGTTTTAAAGATTTCAAACGCCCTGACCACGTATTCAAGTTATGAAAGGCTCTATACGGACTCAAACAAACCCCTCATGCTTGGTATGAACGTCTTAGCTTCTTTCTACTTGAAAATAATTTTAAAAAAGAAAAATTGATACTACCATTTTTATAAAATCTTCTGTTGATTCTTTGTTATTAGTGCAAATATATGTTGATGATATCATATTTGGATCTACTAATGAGATGCTATGTAACGAGTTTGCTAAGTGTATGCAGAGTAAAATTGAGATGAGCATGATAGGAGAACTGACTTTCTTCCTAGGATTGCAAATCAAACAAGATTCACAATGAACCTTTATCCATCAGGCTAAGTACACGAAAGATTTGCTCAAAAGTTCGGCATGGACAATACAAAGCCTATCGGAACTCCAATGGCAACATCCACTAAGCTTGACCTTGATGATAGCAGTAAACCAATAGACATACGTAAGTATAGAGGTATGATTAAAAGTTTGTTATATCTAACTGCTAGTCGCCCAGACGTTATGTTTGATGTATGCCTTTGTACTAGATATCAGGCTAATCCTAAGGAATCACATTTGTGCGCAGTTAAGCGTATTTTTAGATACCTTAAAGGGACTTTGTCGGCAGGCTTATGGTATCCCAAAACTATATCCTTTGACCTTGCTGGTTACTCGGATGCTGATTTTGCTCGATGCAAAGTCAATCGAAAAAGCACCAACGGCACGTGTCATTTTTTAGGAAAGTCTCTAGTCTCCTGGTTTAGCAAGAAATAAAATTTTGTTGCACTATCAACAATTGAGGCAAAGTATATCATCGCAGGACGTTGTTGTGCTCAAATTTTGTGGATGAAGCAAACCCTAGAAAACTTTAATCTGCACTATAAGAACATTCCTATTTTCTGTGATAACACTAGCACTATTAATCTCACCAAAAATTTAGTATGTCACTCATGTACTAAGCATATAGAAATCTGTCATCATTTTTTAAGGGATCATAAATTATACGAAGATATTTGTTTAGAGTATGTGGATACGGAACATCAATTAGCAAACATCTTTATTAAACCTTTAGCTGAAGATCGATTAAACTTTATCCGTCGAGAATTAGGTCTTTTAGTTTCTGATAAAATATAAGAATCATAAGATGCTTTACAAAAATTTTTGTCATATTTTTCAAAAGTTTTGAAAATTTTGGATACAAGCGAAAGGGCCCTTCTATCAAAAAGGTGTAAATAACCTTAAGGGACACGGTATTTAAGTATTTTTGGACCACCGCTAGCTGGGATCCGGCCTCTACAGCTACTCTGAGATAATTTAAACTCTTAGAAATATACGATTTAAGTTCAGCACTTATTATTCTGTATTTATATCAAGCCAAGAAAGGCATAATATCGATTAAAGTTATATTGAGATTCTAGAAATAAATATCAACAGAATTTGGACCGAACTCGGGCCGAGCTCGGACCAAACTCGGTTAGTTTAATTCCAAAATATGTTATGTCATTTAATTCTCTTCCTATTTTAGGTTTATACTACTCTATTTATAGATCTTTTCATTGCTCATTCATTCAGACCAATAAAAATCATTCCTCCTCCATAAATAAAGCTTATATTTTCCTCCTACATCTTTTCCCAATGGCCCCTAAAAGGAAACAAGATTCCTTTTTCAACTCTATTTTCTGTCCCATTATACCAAACTTAGGAGAAATAGACGGTTTCACCTTTCGAAGCCTCAAAATTTCAAATGATTGGTTTAATGACTTCTCCAAGAGACACATATATTTTGGCCATCCTAATTTTTTTCCCAATATTTAGACTATCTACTTACACTTCAAAAACTTCAATTTGAATAATTTGTCACCACCCATACCAAAATTTATACCAATGTTATTCAAATGTTCTATTGTAACTTAACATATGAACAAGATACTATTTCATCTAGATTTTATGGCATTCCAATTGAATTCGATGCGAATGACTTGGGTAAAATCTTACGCATTTCTGTTGATGGACAAACCTTAGTCAACATCACGCAAGTTCAATTCGACCATGACTTAACCCTAGATTCTTTCAATAATATCCTTTGTCACCCCTTTGAATGTCCACCTGGTAAATTTTATGCTAGATATTTGAATGGTCACTTCTTTAAAATGTATCGTATTATCTTTTCAAGTTTTCTACCTAAGAAGACTTACTTTGATGAGGTCTCTTATCTAAAAATATCAGCTTTATATCACTTGTATTTTGGTATTAACTTCAACGTTCCACAGACCATCTTATCTCAAATGGTTCAATGTCGCAAGAAAGAGCATCCACTACTATACGCCATGTACTTGCTAACCAATTTCAGCTATTTCGATATCCCTTTGGATACTTGTCCAAATCTTGAGGAACCTTTATCCTTAATAGAATTCGAAGATTTAGGCCAACTATGCTTCTATCTTATAATCATCATCAAACTCTAACACTCATCCTGTTGATTTCGTCCCTCCTGTTGATGAACAACTGCAAACCTTAGCGTCTATTTTTAATCTGTTGCGTGATTGCTTCCACCAAGAAGATATACGCAATCGTGTTACTGATCATCGTCAAACTCTTCAGACTCAGGCTCTTGGCAATACTTTGATAGACATCCAGTATACCCTATCGAAGCACCCAGTCGAACCTTTTTTGATTCTTCGGAATCCGAATTAACAAGGATTTGGTATTGATCATCCCTATGTTCAGCGACCCTTGGATCCATCTGATGCCTTCTTTGTTCCAAACAGAATAGTTGAACCGGATAATGAAGATGATGAACATGACAACTAGTTACTCAATGGATTTCAAATGTTTAAAAAAATTTACTTTTAGATGCTCTACTATGATGTTTCCACTACACATCTGCTTTTATATGTTTTTTTTTCAATTGAATAAAAGTTTAATGCAATTTTTTTTGTCATTATATATTATCCAGTATAAACTTTACTCTCTTATTTTTCTTGTCATCTCACCATTTTTGAGGGAGCATGCCATTTTGATCAAATAACAACGGGAGAAAAAGACATACATGATATTAGCATACAAGACGATACTTGACAGACGTTGTCTTCCGCATATCAACTACTCCATAATTACGGGAGAGCCTTGCATATCAAAGGCTTGCAATATCATTCATAGTTTGTTAATTATCAAAATGGGGGAAATTATTGGCCCATCCGGTCTCAGTCAACTTAATTTTGATAGTTAACTAAACCATGCATCGATATGTCACCATCTGAAGCCTCAATACTGCTTTTACATGTCATTTGTATTTCGTCTATTCAAATGTAATTTTTCATTTATTTGAGTCTAGGACTGATGTAAGTAGAGTCACACTGGCAAATCCTAAGTACCTATACCCAGATACCTAGTCCACTCAAATAAACCAAAGAACCTATCCACCAAATCAGGCCACAATCATTTATAAAGTCTACTATACTAAAAGACCGAACTCGGGCCAAACTCGGACCAAACTCGATTACCCTTTTGGTATGAAATCAACCAGTTCAATAGCTCCTAATTTCTTAGCCCAACGGTTGAAAATTTTAATTAAACCCTATCCAAATTCTGGCCAAATTCGGTTTGCCTACACACTATAAATAGGATTAGAATTCTATATTCTTACTCACTCAACCATTCTTAAGTCTTCTATCATATTGTGAGCAAACCCCTAAAGCCTTAACTTTTCCATCTCAAAGAGAAACTCCCTAGCATTCTTAGTGCCAAGTGCGATCTCGGTCTAGAAATATTCTGAGTTGTAAAGAGCTTTATTCCATCAGTTACTCTCTTTTTAATCTGTGAAGTTGCGAGACTTCGAATCAAACCTTGTGTTGTAAAAAAGTGACAAGCCTTCGGATCAAAGCTTGTGATTCACTATTGGTGATTATAGTGGATAAAACTCCGAGCTTGATTTCTCGGGACTGGACTAGTCCTCTCAGAGGAAAACCAGTATACATCTTGGTATTTGCGTTTGCTTTCTCTCTCTACTCTATTGCTTTAATTTACTGTCTTTATATACGCTGTTAGTTAGCAACTGTCTTTATTCTGATAATATTAAATTGGCTAGATTATTCTGCTGTACTCTATCTGCCACCCCTCTAGAGTTGCCTCACGGTCCTTCAAGCCACAGGGCGAGAAAAGAATTCATATTGATGGATAGCAAGAGAGCTTGTAACTCAGAGCAGAGACTCTTTAAACCCAACTCTACCATGTTAAAGGACATGATTAGAAATCCCAGTTAGGATAACTAGCCCCGTCTCTGCCACTCAGATGGGCCATCAGGACTCGACCTGAGATCCAGCCAACACATCATGGTAGCATACTGAGGGAAGCTACAGTAAGCAAGGTTGGAAGATCACAGATAATTCTCCGGATAATATGTTTGTTCGCTATGCACAACGGTGACTATGATATCCTTCCATGCTCCATCATAACCAGAGCAATCCAAGATAATTCATGCACAAACGGGGATACCTTATTCAGAATGGTTGCAAAACTATACAAAAGTGTCCATCAGAGTCATGTGTCATTCAGCGGACCAGTTATTAAATGCGCTCAGGAAAACTGCATATAGTCATCAAGTCCTGCAAGACAGGCGCAACGCCACCATAGTGTAAAGGCAACCTTCACAATAAGGGGCAAATATGCCTCTATAACGTGGCCACACAACAGTTCTCAGTGCATGCTTCAGGTGCGTGTTCGGGGACAGCCTCACCCATGCTACCAAGATAAAATTATCGCCGTCAATGCGTCCTTAGGATGAAGCCCTTCAGCAACAACCATGCGTGTCAGGCCAAGCAGTTCTGACAGTAGCAAGGAAGGTATGAATGTGCAGTGCCAAGAAAGAGTCCAAAATGACCAAAGAAGGAAGAAATAAGAGTACAAGTCCTACTCCGAACCTTCGCTAACGATTGAAGCATGGTCGACCAACAGAAGGAGAGGGTCAACGAATCGCTCGATTGACTTCCCCATACCCAACTTCAACAGGGACATTGTTACAGATAGAGATACACTATTCTCTTCATCCCTAGCCCTATATTTATAGTAAGGAAGCCATTAATGTCTCACTAATTGCTAGGCACTAAAACTGTGGAATGAATCTAACAATCAATAGATGAATCTGTGACTCGGCCGGATGCGCCCAGTAGCCCTATGCGCCAAGAAGCCCGCTGCACCTGGTTGAGAGACTTTCTCTATGCGCCCAATAGTCAAATGCACCAAACAACTTACTACGTCAAAAATGCACTCCATTGGGCCAAACTTTAGGGGGGTTTCACACGTGTGCTAAAGTGATTCCTACACCTATAGCCTCCATGCTTCTATTCAAAGTATTCCGATCTTTAAAACTTATGAAGTTTAAGTTCATAAACTTTGAAGGGGTCTTGTAGAAGCATGGAAAACTCAGCTCCATGCGCCTCAGTAACTCAGCTCCATGCGCCTCAGTAACTCAGCTCCATGCACCTCTTTGACTCAGCTCCATGTGTCAACAGTCTAAGTAGTATTTCATGTGCCCACAGTGCCATGCGCCATTACACAGCTTGGTGATTCTTGTGCCCACAGTGCCATACGCCATTATGTAGCTTAGTGTTCATATGTGCCCACAGTGTCATGCACCACTATATATCTTAGTATACGCCTGCAGTGTCATGCGCCACTACCCCTTCAAGTGCCCTTCATGTGCCAAGTGGAAGTATTCCTAAGGTGTAGTCACAGCTATCCAAATAAGGGCATGATACGTGTTATAAGTATTATGGGCGACAGCAACCCCAAATCTCGGCTTGACACATGGCAACATTAACGCTGTATGTACCTATAGTGCCATGTGCCAACATGTAGCCCTTGTACATGAGCTTATGTAAATCCTTTCTAAGGCTATAAATAGTGGACGTCTCCCACATGCAAGTAGCAGCCGTATCTACACGTAAAAGAAATACATATAGAGGTAGGGCCCATACATAAAAGAGAAGAAGAAGAAGATATAAGCGCTGCTAGAAGCCTCGTTAACCTCCTTGGTTCCAGATCATCAATGGAGTAAAGGAGCCATTGTAGTGCTCGATCTCCACCGTCACGCTTGCTCATATCTTTATTTTTGTAGTTAGATCCTCTTATATAGGGATTCACTTGTACTCATTATCGATTTATAATAAAAAGAGTTTTATACCCTCCATCAAAAAACCTATTTTTGTGATGTCAACAATTTTGTTAAACTCAGCAACTACATACTGCACATTGTTGTGCCCGACCCCCCATCTTCAACTGTTGTGTGCACTGTTGCCTTGTACAGCTCTGAACTAAACTTGCCTACAGTACATCAAGTTAAGGACTGCATTGGATATCCTTCTACCCGAGCCATCGTTGTATCCCCTTCAAACCGCACACAGCGGACTCCCATAACCCCCTACAATGAACTGCACACCCCTACAACAGTGCACAAGTATGCATTACTTGCACACAGAAGCCCCACATCCAGCCTTCACTTTCCTGCACCACAATAAGGCAATTACATGCATTACATATTCCCCCAATATGCACAGCAGATCCCCACATTGCGGTCTGCACCCTCAACTATGCATAAATGCTAACTCCAAGACCATGTTGCCTACATGCTGCAGAACCCTGTAAACTTTTCACATTCCCTACCTCCACCTCAACTAAGTAAACTCAAGACCCAAGTGCTCACACCCATCTAAGATACTCTCGTGAGTCGCACAACATATCTACGACCACAAGCACCACATCACTACTAATATACAATACTCCCCAATAAAAATTAAGTCTATGATACTCTATAAAATATGATACACACACACACACACACACACACACACACACTATATATATATATATATATATATATATATATATATATATATACCACTAAGGTACTAACACCAAGATCACATGAAACACTAAAATAAATAAATAGAATGACATGAACATTTGTAGAATAAGTAGATATAGATTAATATGGAATAATGGACACAAAGGACCACCAACACAAGGAAACTACCTATTCTAACCATTCATATCTTGGCGCACCATGACACGGACACTACGTATCTAATTGCAAATACTAGGACACAAGCATAAAATAAATAGACATCAAAAGTCCTATTGAGGACATAATACAAACACTTGGTGGACACAACTCGAAGTTTTACCAAATTGGCCACAAAAATCATTATTCTACGATAAAAATCTAGATCTACCAAAATTAAGGCTTCTAACACCTAGATCTATCATTAAAGAGTCAATTCAACCAATGAAAGGGTTCCTATTGTCTCCATTTGGGTTCCTACCATGGAAATTATAAGAAAAGAAGAATTTACCTATTGTGAGTTGGATCATAATGAATCTCCACAAATTTGATAAATAATGGAATAAGAAGTGGCACTAATCCTCTTTTATAGTACTCTTCCTTGCTCCTCCTTGGTGCTCTAGCTCTCCATAAAAAAAAGTTTGGTAAAGTTGTAATAGTTGAAAATGTAAATTAGGGTTTGGTGCTCTTGAGGAGGTAGAGAAGATGAAGTGGGGAAGAAGAAAGAGTGGAGGAAAATGAAATGAAGAAGGCTTGGGGAAAGGGTTGGTCATTTGTAGGGATGGGTTTGAGTTATTCACAAGTTTGTCATTCTCCACTTAATTAAATTTTAGATCTAAATGAATGGAATCTAATTCGTTTAGGATAGCATCTATCTAATCTAGAGGAATATTTTATTCATGTTAACTAACATAATTTTAATTAACTAGTATTATAACTAACACTAATTAATTCTAGCTAACACTATTTAATTCTAGACTAACCACTAAACTAATATAATCTAATATAATTAGCAACATACAAAATTATCAAAATACTCTTGAGGTAAAAAGTGGTGGTTACAGGGATAGGAGTGGGTTTCTTTTTCACTACTCAAAATTGTACATTTGTTTCTTTTTGGGCGTTAAGCCACTAGCACCTGTTAGCCAACAAGTCTGGACATTAGTTTCCTTTACGTGATTGTACTTATTCAGACTACAGCTAATTTTAGTTATGTACTCTTGATACTCTATTAGCTTATCATTTTGTATAGCTAGTTTCCAAATCATTTTGATAGAGTATCTGGGATGCCTTACTGCTTTATCTTACATATTCTATGCTTACTACTTCTTGTTTGAATGATTAAGACATAGATGTTCTAGGCAACCCTAGGCGACTTGATTATAGTATGCACCCCTTCTATACAAAATTGACCATTTGGTAAGGCACCCAGGGTACTCCGTAGTACGTAGCTGGTCGTATCATACCCATATTCTCCATATTCTGGCACGGGGGCATGACAAGGTTTTAGTGGTGGCCCATGCCAGTCTATTTTTAGACTTGTTGGGGTATTATAGTCATTGGAGTCTCAATCAAACATATTCCTTTTGATATCCTGAGTCGTCTTTCTCGACACTAATGCTTAAACTGTTAAACTGATTGTACCTTCATGTCTAGTCATTTGATGTCTCATGTCCTTTTCTTTAGGGTTATATCATCCTTGGCTTTTAAAATAGCAGCTATGGCAGGGCAGGGTTCCACTGGACGCCAACATGAGGCAGTACTTGCTCAGGGTCAGATCTGGGTTGAACCAGTGGTAGATAACTTTGAGTAACAGATACTAAAGATTCTGGTAACCCCAATAGTACCAGCAGTACCAGCCGTACTTGATATGTCAGCACTATTAAGATCATCAAAGGACTGTTGGCTACTCAGGAACATCAGATGACAGTACAAGAACATCAATAGTTTAAACAGTAGGAGCAGAACGCCTTGTTGAACCAGGGTTTGCAAACAGCTCTTGAGAGGAGCAGAAGAACGGATTAAAGGGCATCAGTCAGATTTTTTGGGCTTAACCCGAGGTACTTCGATGACACAGAATATGCCATCACGGTGGATGCTTAACTCCAAGACATTAAGGCCATTCTAGCAACGGCTAAGGTTCCAGCTGAGGAGTAGGTTAACCAGGTTCGATTGTAGTTCAGGATCTTTTTCGTGATTGGTGGGCATCGAAAGAGGTGGACTTGAGGCATCCTATTCCTTGGGACATCTTCAAGACCAGGTTCAGGGAAAAGTAATTTGGAGTAGTAGAGCAGTATAAACTACAACAGAGGTTTATTGGTCTTAAGCAGGCCGATAAAATCGTGGACGGGTACATAGCTAAGTTTTATATGCTGAGCAGGTTTGCTCTGACAATGGTAGCTACAGAGCCAGAGAGGGCAAAGAGGTTCCACCAAGAACTTTATCTGGAGATTCTGCAACTGGTAGAGGGGCATAACTACCAGATTTTTGACACCATATTGACAGCAGTTAGGAGACACGAACTCACCATCCAGAGGTTGTCAATGAGGGCGGAAGGCAAGAAAAGGTCCCATGTCCAGAGTGGAGGGGGAAGCAGTACCCCGAACGTCAGTACCATTACCTAGTATTTGTATCCATGATTCAGCGTGAAGGCCAACGCCTTAAGTAGTGACAGTACCAGCTCGGTAGCAGCAACCGAGGTAGCAGTAAAAGCAACATTATGGGACACTAGTGGGTTGTACCTATTGTGGCAAGAGAGGCCATACCAGAGACTTGTACAGGGCGGCCAATGGACTATGCATGAGGTATGGTAGTTCAGACTACAAGATTGCCACTTGCCCTTTGATGTAGAGACCAGGAGGGCTAATACAGCAGTTCTCGGCATTTCCAACAACAAGGGCAGTACAGTACAGAGGACCAACAATATCTTTGGGGCCATTAGTCCAGCGTCCATTGTCGATTCGGGTCCAGCTATTTTGTTAGAGTTAGTAACAGTTGGCACCATAGAGGCTGCAACAGCGTGTCACATGGAGACAGCTGCATGGAGCACAGCAGGGCTAGGGGGAAGTGTTCACTTTGTCCCTGGAGGAGGCTTTGGCATCAGGCGACGTGGTGGCAGGTAACATCTTAGTTATGACTTTTTTGTTGTAGCATTATTAATTTAACTCGGGAGCTTCCAATTCTTTTGTTTCTACACGATTTATGACAAACATTAGATTAGAGTTTGAGGCATTGCCAGAGAGGTTGAATATACTTATTGGTAATGGACTCATAGAGGTTAGTAGAGTGTGTATAGCGTATTTGGTCATAGTGTGCAGGCATTCATTATCCGTAAGGTTGATTGAGTTTCATATTGGTAACTTTGATGTTATCTTATGCATTGACAGGTTGAGAGTCATTCATGTGACAATAGATTGTCATAGGGGTAGGTGTTATTTAGCATTCCAGGTAAGGAGTATTTTGTCTTCGTCTGATCAGTAGAGGACCAGTATGTGGATGGGATTGCAACAACAGTAGCAGAGGAAAAGAAGATTCCTAGAGTAGTCGAGCAGTTTTTTGATGTCTTTTCAAAGAAGTTTCTATGGTTACTGTAACCACCTAATTTTGGGAGTAGGGTATTTTTATTATTTTATATATAATTGATATTGTGTTAATAATATTTTTTGCTAATTATATATGATTAGTAGACTAGCTACTTAGATTAGACTTAGTGTTGGTTCAACCCATACTAGACTATGGGAACCTATTAGACTATTCATGACTTAACTAGCTTAATTAATTTTTCTTTAGTTAATGGATAGAATATTCTCTTTCATTTAGATTAGATTCCTTCCTATAATAAAATATTCTTTCATGACAACCAATAGGGAGAAAACTTTAGACTTTTTGCAATGACCCAATACTAGGGTAAAGTTGGCACGCCCTAGTTCCAAATATAAGGAATTAGGCCACGTGGCAATGGCCAGCGGGTACACTTCGACGGGCATCCCAATTTAATAGACCCGACGGAGTGCACCTAAGCTGTAAAGTACAATGATAAAACCTAACATATAACACATAGACATTGAAACTAAATCTCATCCATAAACAACAGAAATATAGAGCATATAGAGAAAAACATAACTACTAATGTGCAGAAGGGAAAAAAGACAAGAAATGTATCATAATACAAATATGAAAAGAGTCACACGGGAACAAATCCGCTAATACAAATACTGAAATGAAGGAAAGCAGTAAGATAACTAGGAACGGTATCTGAATGCTAGATAGTAATACCGTCCCAGGGTGAAGTCACTACCAGAGATCAAACGAAGTCCTCAGGAAGGATCTTGTCCTCTGCAACAGGTCCCGCTCCTAGATATATACCCGGTCCGTACTCCTCTGGGTAGTCCTCCTCGCCTAAGCCTGGAAGGGAACTAGGTCCTCAAAGGGACGTAATACGGTGCAAAAATAGTATGCCATAGTATAACAGAAAGAAACAAGTGCAACGCCGGTGTAATCTAGCATAACCACCTAAGTGAGACACAACTTTGAAGACAATGTTCGACGCATGGGCTGTCCAAAATAAAATCATAGATTCAAACACAGAGACACACGGGGCATTCTGTAGCTCCGAGCACAGAGTCACACCGGTGATACTACGACTCTGAATACAGGAACACTACATAAATAGGATAGATACATATATATAGCGCGTCCAGAGTAGCCCAAACGTCTAGTAACTGTCTTCCCCTCCCAAAGCGGTCAACGAGTGTTCGTTGAACCTGAACCTCTATCTATCAGTCCCGTCATACTGAAGTAACTATCAACAATCACAACCCTAAAGTCATCCCAGATTCTGGTCATGCTGATAGTATCAGGATACAGGAAATTTGGCACGATGACGGTGTCTGAATGTGTACTAGGGTTCTGATATAACAAAGTAGGTACATCAAGGTATTGCGAACATTTATCAATCATTACCAGAAGTTATCAACGAACGTCTGCACCCGGTTATGACCCGGACGCTAAGTAACAATTCTGATCCAAAGCACGCACAATGCAAAGAATAAATAAATAGAAATCTGGAAACTGGGATACATGATGGCAAGGTACACTTGCTTGGATTTGGATGCTGAAGGTGGGTCTCCGATACAACGTCCATGTCTACGGATCCCGAAGTACATAGAGACAAGATATAAGATTAATCAATAAACTATCACGATGCTATTCTAAAATAATAGGTGACACACGTCTAGCATAGGCTTCAGTCTTAGTTACATATAGCTCACATATAGCTCACATAGACACTAAACTAGAGGGTTGACCCAAGTTGACTAAGGGAATGTTGCATCAAATACGATCAATCATTAGTATAAAATCATCAAACCAAATCCTCAATCCCTACTAATTATCACGGTATTTTCAGTAGTTCAAGATTTACTCATCCTCAACCATACCATCCTTGTGTTCACAGACGTTATTATGTACATTCAAATATATCATCCTCAAATAAAATAATTATTAATCATCAAACCCTCATTTATATAACCGTTATTTTATTCTTCGAATACTGTTTCACATATAAATAGTTACTCCTCAATAAGTTCGTTATTAGTTATCAAGCCCTCAATAAATGACCATCTTTATAATATCATAACACTATTTTATACTTATAAACATACTCTTCAATACCCATCATAAAAATGCATAGAATTATATCATAAACCCTAAAACTCATATGTAGCATTCATAACCCTAACCCTAACTAGGTTCTATTTAGAAAAAAGTAAAACTATACTAAAACAAAGAGATGGGTGAGGAGTTAACCCAGTGGCTGCGGGTGGTGGCAGCGGCGACGCTGCGGCTCCGGTCAGGGATGGCGTCGACCACAGGGGTGGCACGCATGTCTACCGAGGTGGCGGATTGTGACTGGAGGTGACAAGGAAGAGGGTAGTCATGGTGGTTCGTGGAGGGAGGAAACTGGTCGTGGAGGTGGTGGTGCTAGCCGAAGGTGGTAGTGGTACGAGTAGTGGATGCGGTGGTGCTGCGGGTGACTGAAGGTGGTCACCGAGGTGGCTGCGGGTGGAGGAAGGCTGCTGAAGGTCGTCGACTGCAGCTCCAGTACAGTGGTACAGGTCGAGGGTAGTTCATCGAGGTGGCTGCAGGTGGAGGAAGGGAAAAGAGTGGTCATGGTGGTTCGTAGAGGGACTCGGTCGGAGAAGAAGAAGCTGCGGTGAGATGATGATGGCGGAGGTGAAGATGTAGCAGCGGGTGGAGGTCGTGTGAGTAGTGGTGGTCGCGGTGGGGCTCTGCCGGAGAAGAAGAAGCGGGTGCAGAATGAAGTCGCTGCGGGGAGGTGGCACGGTGGCGGAGCTGAGGGAGGAGCTGCTGTTGTAGAGATGTAGCAGCGGGTGGCTCGACCGAAGTTGATGCGATAGAGCAGCAGTAATGCCCGGCAAGTGTAGCGGGTGGTGTTGCAACGGCTGCTAAGGATCTCGCCGGAGTAATATGGAGATGGTGAAGAAACAGTGAAGGTCAGTTTGCTCAAGGTCGCTAGGTTGAAGAAGAAGTAAAGTAGAAGGAGTATGAAGAAGAAGAAGAAGAATAAGAAGAAATGAGGGAGAAGGAGTTCGGCTAAGGTAGGGAAGAGGAAGGAGAGAGAGAAGGGGTGGTTTTCCTAGGTTTCTTGGGATTAGGGTCGATATATTGGGAAAGGGGTAAGAAGGAGTGATTATATAGGAGATTGTGTGGTGGGGACGATGTTGCATTTTGAATGGAGGGCCAAGAGTCAACATGAAGAAAGTATTCAAACAAAAAGGGGGAGAGAGAGATGATTGGACCGGTCATGAGAGGGAGGAGGGTTTCTTAATTGGCCTTGACCAATAGGGTGGTGACACCTAGCACCATATTTGTAAATAAGCCCCTTAACTTTTGAGTAACTGTACAAGAATGAAAAGTGATGGAGATTTGGTGTGGGAAGTGGTGTTTGATGTTATGTAGGATGAGGGGGTGTTGTGTGTTTTGCATGGGCTTCATGAAAGGGGTATTGGGTTAAATTGGGATTAAGTTGGGATTAGTTAAAGTTGGTATCCCCAATTTAATTAAATAAAGTGTCATGTGCTCTTAAATTAAATGGGGGCACATGGGGTCTCAATTAGGAGTGACACAAAGGTCATGAACGGTGTAGGCTTGGTGTAAGTCTTGGTTCCTTTAATTGGTTCGGCTAAACGGGTTGAGTTTGTGTCCCAAAATTGATGGCAACGACAAAGGTACGCGATATAGGATTAAAGAATTAATTTTGGGACTGGAAAGTTGTGCAATTAAATTAGAGCACAAGGGAGTGTATTTGTGAGTGACAGAAAAATCCAGCACCTAGGTTGGCTTGTCAGGTCAAGAGTGCAACAATTTATTAAAAATTAAGGACTATTGTTGGGCTCCAAATATTGTAACAATGGTAGGGTGCAACAAGGGTTTAAATAAAGAACCAAACATCTGCAACATAATTTCTAAACCTCAAATACTCTAACGCTAAAACAAAATTTCTAACCCTATCTAGTCTACCTAATATAATTATTGAGGGGGTTTACATCCTTCCCAACTTAGAAGAATTTTGTCCCCAAAATTAAAAGTAAAGCATGAATGAGCGTTACAAAAATTTAAAAGTAAACAGGTAATAGAATGCAGTACATAAATTCGTACCTCGGTCCTCAAATAAATACGAAAAATGCCGCCGAAGGAAATCCTTGCACTCCTAGGTAGACTCGCCTGGCGAATGATGCTTCCATGCAACCCTAACCAGTCGAATAGTCTGTCCCCTCAAAATCTTCTCACTCCGATCGAGTATCCCCACTGGTTGCTCTACATATGATAAACTGGGCCTGACTGTAATCTCTGAATGATCGAGCACGTGGCTAGGGTCTGCCACGTATCTTCTCAACTGCGATACGTGAAATACGTCGTGTACTCCTTCTAATGATGGAGGCAATGTAAGACGATAAGCCACTTTGCCAACTTGCACCAAGATGTCAAAAGGTCCGATGTACCTCGTACTCAGCTTGTCGCTTCCCCCGAATCTGATGGTACCACCAGTGGGCAATATAGAAGCATAAAAAATACGCTGGAGAATTAAACGCGTAAAACCCTCAACATGCAAAAAGCCAGCATAAAATAGAGCTCCAGCACTGGGTGGCGTAAAACATGACTTGAGAGCCATTGGCGTACACCAGAGCTTCAACGCTGTTCAGCATAAAACAGAGATACAGAATAACCCGCGTAAAGCATTATTTCTAGACTGCTTTGGCGTAAAAGGTTGCCACATCGCCACTTTGGCGTAAAAAACTTGTCTGCTTTTAATGTAGCAGGAAGTTGTATGAGAAACTTTTCGTATTCCTGAATAAACCTGTTAGAAGAAGCAGTGAACCTGACTCCTGACAAAGAGTACTACACAACGATCGAGAGGACGACTGTAATGATGATTCTGCGCAGAGCCCCAGACTGTCGTTTATTGACATAATCCTTGACAGAAGACGTCGTTTATGCATTCAAGGAATACGCTGCCTATTTTACTCAGGCAGAGATGAGCTTTTACGCTTAGGATAAGACGAAACCAGATGCCACGTCAAAAGTTATTTTCGTACAAAAATCGAGGCACGTCTCTGCAGTTGATGAGCGAGATAGGGGCAGATCTCTGCATTTAATGCACGAGATTTGGTTCTACTTTTAATGACTGGGAGAGCTATAATTAGGGCTAATACGCTCACATCACCATCCTTGCACATTATGCCAACCAGGCTATTTACAGCTATAGGAGTACGCCATGAGCTATATCCTCGAAATACGCCAACCTGGCTATTTTTAACTATAGGAGTATGACGTATGCTATCTCCTCGAAATATGCCAACTCAGACTATATCTGCAAAGGTGCATGATAAGGCTATTTAGCCCAGAATACGCTCAAGACCTCAGTCAAAGAAGGATAATTGGCTATCTTTATGCTGGTTACCTATCTATGCAGCATCAAGCTTTACGCAGAATTTGGCTTCTACGCCAGCAAAATTGCTACTTGGCTTCTACGCCAACAAGGCAGCTACTTGGCTTCTATGCCAACCAGACAGCTACTTGGCTTCTACGCCAACAAGATAACTATTTGGCTTTTACGCCAACGTGACAGTTATTTGGCTTTTATGCTAACCTTCTCTACGCGAGGGGCAGATACCTACGTGGCTTGTATGCCGTGATCTTCGATGAGCGATTATACACGTTACCTCAAAATGGGACACGCGTCACACGCGGATTCAGGAGATCATTCATACGTGGGTAGCAGTTATTATAACCGCCGTATAAAAGGTGCAACTTTCTCCGTTGTTCGGTTTCTACGCCGACTGTGACCAAACCCTATAAATGGAGACCTCCAGCCACGGAGGTCCGGGAGGGGAGAATCGAGGCCCAAGGTGGAGAGAATTGAGGAGTCACAGATAGAGGTCAAGGTCAAGAGAGCATATATAGAGAGCTTTGGCAACGAGAATTCAACCTTTTTTGCAGTCTTTGAAGCTTCTTCTTCATCTTCTACAGACTTCTTCGTCATCGTGTAGTCCAAGGGACAAAGTGATCGACCGCAGATCAGACTCCTATAGCAATATTTTCCTATAATCAAATTTTTGTACTTAACATCCTCGTATAGGATTAATTGTACTTCTTTTTCTTGTTTGTAAATAAAGAAAGGATTTCGTATAAACCTAGTTTTAATTTCTTTCGTTTATTATCAAACACAAGATGGCAACTTTGCTGGGGACTACTTTCTCTTCTGACGAGAAAGTCATTGTTCAACACGATATTGTATCCGTAGGAGCAACGAAGAAGACTTTGGTCGTCCAATTCGACCAATCTGCTTATGAAGAGATGCTTCACGCAGGGGGTGGCTCTCATTCTCTCTCTGTCTAGGACAACAGGAAGTTACGTAAAGTATGGATGCTCCGGACATCCTCTACCCTTCCTGCAGGCTCTCTCTCTCTCCGACCAACAAGGTTGTGACATCGCAACTTGTGCGCCTCGCACGTAAAAATCAGTCTCCCGTCTGTGACGTGGAAGACAAAGCTTCTGGCAATACCTTAGTGCCAACCCAGAAGTCTACTCCGCGCTCTGTGCGAAAAATCCTGTCTCCCGTCTATGACGTGGCAGACAAAGCTTCTGGCAGTGCCTCAGTGCCAATCCAGAAGTCTACCCCATGCCCCGCGCATAAAAATACATCTCCCGCCTATAAGGAGGCAGATGATCCCGGCAGTCACCACAAGGGAAAATAATTAGCGGATTTCCCGACCTCTCGGCTTTTACGCCATCAAGATAAGAATTTGCCCGCTCTTCAGATTACGCGTGATGCTGACGGTCGATTGAGGACTTCCTCAGTTTTACGCCAACCAGTGCAAGGCTCCAGATTACGCCAGGATAAGCCCGTCCGCGTAAACAAGACCCGGTTCACAGGAACATACACTCCTTAGACGGATGATGGATCGTATGCTACTCACATGGCTGAACTGCTAGATTCTTATAGCAGGGAGAGGGTTTTGGTCCCTAATCTCCGCCTTCTTCTTCTTCTTCTGTTAATCCCCCTGATTTACGTAATTTCTTGATCCAGAAACATAAAGTCACCGGTCAAAATCAAGGCTTAGTGCCTCTAACTACCATGCATGGGGAGATCATGTGGAAAGTAGCGTCAATATCTAATGTCGTCATGACATATGAGCCACATAAAGATTCTATCTTTATTGTTCCACCCGCTCGCGACGATCAGCATCAAATAATCTTCGGTCGAATGCAGAATAGATCGATTGTACAAGAAGATTCCCGCGGGACTGATGTTGGGAAAATCCAAATCCACAGATTTAGCCCATAGGCTTTGAAGATTATACAGAACATGGGTTATGATTTGAAGTTGAAGCAAGGCCTCAATTATAGAAAAGGCAGACGAATACCGTTGTATGGTGATCCTTACTGTCAACGAACTCGTTTTGGGTTAGGGTATACCGCATCTCTTCCAAACTCAAAACCTCCAAAATCCGATCCTGTAATACCAGAGGCAAGTCCTTCTAAATCAACTTATGTGGACAAAGGCAAAGAAGAAGAAGAACCATACAACGACATGTCTGGGGGTCATCTTCGTCGACAAAACAGAGCAGCATACAAAGCTGGGGGTAGAATTCCCTCTGTGTCCGAAGATGATGCAACTAAGATCGTCTTCCCTGAAGATTGTACGACTCAGGCATCGGGAGCCCGAAAGCAAAAAGGGACTTTCTCCTTCAATGATAATGACATCATTGAAATCTTCACTATATTGATGAAGGAAAACAAGCTTCGGCTACCCAACATCAGATACCTTGAAAGGGCTGGCAAGGTCGATGACCCAAAATATTGTCTCTTTTATCGGTACATTCATCACCCCACAAAGGCATGCTATGTACTGAAAAGAAGAATCCAGGAGTTGATCGACGCCAAAGTCATCACTTTGCATTTATAAACGAAGAGTCGGTCACTGCAAATTAATCTCACTCCAACGTGGCAATTTGCTCCTTCAAAAAGTACCGGATAAGGAGTCCCTAAAAGTCTCCCCAGCGGAGCAACCTTCAGGAAATCCCTCTCCAGTAAATTTTTCGGACATCGGTTCACGTCCATTTTACCTCTGAACTGTTGTCCAAACATTTCTTCCCCCAGCTGAGTTTTTGCCATGTCCAAGTGACCTCTGAGCAAACCTCCCAGGTTGTTGCTATTGATTAGTTCACGTCCATATTACCTCTGAACTACATCTTTTTTACTTTCTCCGATAGAGTAAATCCATCAGCAGAGTAAATGGTCACCTCTATATACCTCTGTCCATTTTTTTCCTTTACCCCCATAAAGTCATATCTTACCACATCCACATTGCCTCTGAGTAAGATATTTTTAGAACTTTTCCATGTCCGCATTACCACTGAGTGAAGTTCTTCTCTTCGGCTTTCTACTATCACGTTCGCATAACCCCTGGTAGTGCTAGTCATTCCAGCTTATTATCTGTACTTAAGGTACGCCATGGGTAATAAGTCCATAACCTAAGAGTTTTGCCATGTCCATCTTACCTCTGAGCAAATATTTTGGCCCATCGACTCCCTACGGCCACTGATGGTATCAGTCGTTTCAACTTGTCATCCATACTTAGCTTTAAAGTATGTCCATGATGATAAGTCCACTAAAATTCTTTTGTAGAGTTCTAAGCAGGTTATATTCTGCCTCTGAGCAGATATATACCACCATACCTAGTAGGGTCACAACTCAAGAGTTTATCGTGTCCATCTCACCTATGAACAAACATTATTGCCCATCAAAATGGCAAGTTCCTAAAAAGAAGTACTATGTCTAAACTAGACTGTTACTTCCCTCATCTCCAGCAGGACAACCCAGATGTACAAATCAACTCTTGATTCTTTATCCCCAGCAAGCGCCTATGTGCAACATTTTCTCCTTCAAATTCTTATAAAAGTCTATCATCTGTATCCAAGAGTCCCGGATACGCAATGGATGATGGACCCTCAAAATCTCCCCAGCGGAACAATCTTTGGGTCTACTTGCACACTCCCGCAGTGACTATTCAAACCAATCTCGTTAGATGCTAGCCATGCTCATATTGCCTCTGAGCTATCGTCCCATCAATCTCCCCAGCGGAGCGATCCTTTGGTCTATCTTCAAGTTCAGATAGATCACACTCAACGAATCACTCCTCAATGAGTTTTTCGGACATTAGTTCACGTCCATAATACCTCTGAACTGTTGTCATAATATTCCTTTCAGGATGAGTTTGTCATGTCTATATTACCTCTGAGCAAACCTTTCGAGTTTCGGCTATCGATTATCATGTCCATATTACCTCTGATATCGGTTGTTATCTCAACTTAGCACCCGTACTTAACTCTAAGTACGCCAATGGTGTTAGTTCCACAAAAACTGCCACGTCCATATTACCTCTGGCAGGGCTTGTCTTAAACTTATTACTTGTACTTTCGTGCACAAGAAGTAATAGGTCCACCAAAAAACCCCCGGTGGGATGCCCGCAATGGAAACAAATAATTCGAGTCCACATTACCCCTCAACAGAAATATGTCTCTCCTTTATCCCCATAGAGTCATATTTTACAGCATTCATATTACCTCCATCAGGACTTGTCTCAAACCTATTACTTGCACTAACGTGCACAAAAAAGTGATGGGTCCACAAAAAATTCCTCAACAGAAATATGTCTCTCCACTATCCCCACAGAGTCATATTTTACAGCGTTCATATTACCTTCGTCAGGACTTGTCTCAAACCTATTACTTGCACTAACGTGCACAAAAAAGTGATTGGTCCATAAAAAATTCCCCAGCAGAATATCTTTACTACCCACAAAACCTATCACGTCCAAATTACCTCTGATAGGGCTTGTTTCGAACTTATTACTTGCACTCAACATGCGTAACAAATAATAAGTCCACCAAAGATCCCCCCAATAGGATGTGCTCAATAAATACGATATTGTACTACGTCCATATTACCTCTGGTACGATATTCGAAGTTCACACAAACAATCGTAAGGAAATGGAGGGCCCTTATGTGATTGAAACGACATTTTCAAACGGCTCTTACAGATTAGCCAAGCCTAACGGAGATCTGATAATGGCTCCTATCAACGACAAATTCCTGAAGAGGTACTACGCTTAATCTCCCTTGTTTAAACGGAGTATGGTGAAGATCTCATTCTGACGATACTACGTACAAAATTTGGTTGGATTATATTCTATCATATTCTTACGACCTCTGAATAGATATGCTTAACTAATTTGGAACTTCAAAACCTATCACGTCCATATTACCTCTGATAGTATTTTGTATACAAATTTAGTTGGATCATATTCTATCATATCCATATAACCTCTGAATAGATATATCCAGCTGAAGCTTACCGAAAGTATATCACGTCTATATTACCTCTGATATCACTTTCACCCTAGCCTATCATTTATATTAAAAAATAATGGGTCCACAAAGTCAGATAAAGCCTCTTTATTATCTCCGTGAAGAGCGAGTTACAAAAAGAAGCAAAAAGTACATCATTGGGGAGGATCAATCAAATCACGAATCTGTTGTGCCAAAGCGGCCATCTTCTCATTCCGGGAGTTCAAGATGTTAGCGCGAGCCCGTTCCAGTCGTGCCTCGTCATCGCTCAGGAGGGATAGCTCGGACCGAGCATGAACAAAATCGGCGCGGATGATACCAGCATGTGCCAAGTTCTCTCGAGTTGAATCCATTCGGCCCTTCAACACATCTCGAGTTGCCGATGACTGGAGAGCCCACTCCTTTGCTTGAGCGAGTTTAGCTTCCAATTTACGGACCCTCAAGTCATTTCCCTCACATTCGGCCTCGCACTTGGTTAGCTGAGGAATAACTTCCGCCAAGACATCCTACTCTTCATCCATCTCTCGCTGCTGTGTCTGAATGGATTTGTTCAGAGATTCCATCTGCTCAGCAAGCTTCGCAGTCAAGGAGTTGTACTCAGACCGAATTATATTATCGATGCTGCCTCGAGATAGTTGCAAATATTCATTAATAGGTTGTTCTAAACCATTAACTATTTGCTCCAGAGCATCAGCGCATCCAGCATCGTTAAAATTTCTGATCGGCGCTATCGCAAGCTGGGAGGACATCAGCAGATTATTAAAACTCAGGTTCTTCTCCAGCACCATGGATATCAACTCCTTTAAACTGCAGTAGAATAGGCTGGTATATTGTTCAATCAGCATATCAAAGACCGAATACACGCTGGGAGTGGCTGCGATACCGAGAAATCTCTTTTCAGGAATAACAGTGGAGGTCGTTGCCACGGCCGTCGATTAAATAGATGGCGCAACAAAAGAAACAACACCAGCAACGGTTGAAGTTGCTGGCGTACTCAACGAAGGAGGCACAGTCGTGATGATGAGCTCATCCTCCTCTGATGATATTTGGACTGCTATGGGCGAGATGACACCCAAAAATATTGTAGACGAAGGATTGGCAGCTTTAAAGCATACCCCTTCGGTATCAAATACTGCCATTTTATCAGCAGAATCCGCAACAAAGTCAAAGGTTGCGTCAACTCTGCCCTCTCCAGAGTTGTCTTTACCTGAAAAAGATAAGAGAAAGTTAATATCAATTTGATGTTAATCTTCCTAAAAGGAGACGTAAAGACAACATTTACCCATGTCCAATGGTATGTATATTGCGTTCGCAGCCTGTATAGCTAAATCATTTATTAATGATGCTAAGCGAGCTGTCATACCTGGAGAAGAGGGTGCACCAACTGACGTTGGAGGGTAGTCTTCCCAGTCGTCACCAAGATCCACTCGAGGTTCATCGGGTGGAATCTCGCTGGAAATACTTACAGACGAAGAAGGGGTGATTCCCATTATTTGTCTGGATAAAGGTATTCTTAATATGCTCAACCTCGAAGGTGACCTCGTAGCACTACCAGAAGCAGTAGTAGCAGCAGGGATCTCGAGCAAAGAATCTCCAGCGCTATCAGCCAGAACTATGGAGGTTCCCTCTCTAAAAGGCGAAGAACCTCTGATCAAAGAATCATCCCCAACAGGGGAAACAACAGGCTCACTCTTAGAAGCCCCCCTGGTGGAAGCCCTTTTTGGACCTCTGGCAACCCTCTTCTTGCGGGGGGAAGGTTCTTTCAGAGTGGAAGCCTTCCGTTTATTGGGGATAACGAGAGGCTCTGCTGGCGGAGCTATTATGCCTCTCGGTATTATTAACAAAAATTCGTCTGCCCCGGTGGTGTCTTCATTCTCATCCGAGAAAACAGACAGAATCTTCTCCCTTCCAGTGGATCTATGGGAGGGCATCCTAAAACTTCCATGCACATCAAAATCTCGATGGAAGGTATTGATGGACGCATAGAACTGCGCGTATGAGTAAAGGATGCGCAACTCCATAGAGAGAAAAGTCGCGGGCACTGCAAAAGTTGTACCATTACAACCCGTGATGAAGTACCACCATCCTCTAGCTCCATCAATAAGTCCACCTTTGGACTTGAAACTGGTAATGAGATTCCCCACATGCAACTGGTCATACCTAAACTGCCTGGCGAACCGACTGGGCAGATACGGCTCCAAGTAGCAGTAGTCTTCACTTCTGTATAGTAAATGGGAAGGTCTAATACAGACCAACCAGTAGAAGGTTTTAGGAGAAAGAATGGTCCTCCCTTGACCCCCATTCTTAAGTTTCGTCCCTTGTTGATTGATATGACGGGGGGACGATACAGAAGACCTTCCAACTGTGGGCAACATTTAATGCCCGCCGGCAATCTATGACGGTCGCCACATTCCAAGGGAAATTCTTGTAATTCAACAAGAAGTTATTTCCCGAACTGCTGGCAGAGCTGGGAGACATCACCCTGGTGTTGTGAAGGATCAACCATCCCATCAGGTACAAGAAGGGTAATTACACTCTAGGAAATCCTTCACGCTGCGTCTCATCTGCGAGCAGCCCATCAGTAAGGGCCCTCAGGCCTGCTTGTATTCTACATACCATAGCAGGAATCAGGCCCAGTCTTGCTCCGAATACCAAACACACTGTGGGCCATAAGGTATTACGGTGTATGCGGTCTGCAGACGCTATGCCAGGCACTACCCAGCGGCGTAGCCAGACAGAAAGAAAGCCAGCCAGTTGAGCTTCCCTTGAAAGAGGCTTGCGACAATACCTCATGTAACTGAAGACTTTTGTGCCTGCGGGATAACCCCCTATCTCCACGTCAAAAATATGATGTGAAGCCCCTACGTCTTCAATAAGGTCATCAACCGTGTTAGCATTGAGCATGCTCAGGAGGTTCAAGGGCCTATCTCTGCTATCCACAACCTTGTCCGGCTTAGCATTTCTGGCCTGGTGGAAGAAAAGATAGGTTGCCCACTTATTGATGTGAGCCAAATCAGACGGCTCCTTTTAGAAAGTGGTGCAGGCAAGATAGTGGCACATCAGCTCCTGATACACTGCCACTGCCCGAGGGTTTGTATCCCTCAGCTCCCAGTTTATAGGGATATACTCTTCATAAGGAGTGTCCTCCATCGGTAGCTTTGAAATCTCTACCATCTCATGAAGGGCTAAGCCCAACTCACCCAGCGGAGTGGCAAAAGTCCCGGTGAGCGAGTTGTATCGCTCCATCAGGGCTAAGAACAAGTTGGGGTTGACAGGCAGCCCAACACTTGTGGCGCTCATAGCCACGAACAAGCCAATATTTTCCAGCTCTACCTGGAAATGCTTCAGGGCCCAGGCAGTTAAACTAGCCCATCGAAGATTTCCCGGGCTAAGCCATACACTGGTCCGAGGGTTGACCTTGGGGTACATTCCTCCCTGCCCCATAAAGTCATTACAAAAGGTCGATATTCTGACCGGCTGGATCAACATATTGTCCTCACTCAGGACGCTACCCGACAGTAATCCCCTAAAGGGCATAACTGGGCCTGAAGGACGGCTCATATAGTCCCCCCGGGCGTATCCCTTGTTGTATAAGATCTTCCCCAGTCGACCGTGAAGATCGGGAATTAAAGTCCACATCATCTTCCTGGGATGGGTGGCATGGAAGAATGCCGAGATAGGGTAATCCCTGGGTATCCTGGGCAGATACATCACCGTACCCTCTGCAGTAAACACCCAATCCTCCTTCTTGGGCTTGGTCTGGGATTGTTTGTCGATAGCATCCCCGAATAAGAAATTCGGTTTCTTATACTCCGTCCCGTCTATGTATGTCAGGGGTTCCCCACTGATCATACTCAGCAGCATGCGTTCTCCTTGGAACGAGATCAGGGTTCCCCTTTCTTCAGGATAATTGGTTCCAGAGATGGGGAATGTCACATGGGACAAGTCCTCCAAATAGTTTGAGTTCAGCATCCCGGCAGCAGAGCCTACCACCTCAGCCAAAAGAGGGATCTGCAAGTTCACTACAAAATGTAAGAAAAACAAGTCAGTTTCTACTCTAGATGCTATATTCTTGCAGTTTATGCCAAAGATTATCAGTCTGAGCTTTTACGCCAAGACTGCAAAAACTTGAGCTTTTACGCTGGAACCTATTTCCGAGGCATAAAATTCAAGGTTGACAGTTTACGCCAAAATCCAACAGTCTGAGTTTTTACGTCAGACTGCCAAAATTTGAGTTTTTATGCCAGGATTTTCAATCAGCGCGTAAAACCCAAAGTTGGAGGTATACACCAAATTTTGACAGTCTGAGTTTTTACGCCAGACTGCGAAAAGATGGAGTTTTTATGCTGACACATTAAAAATATGGGCGTATTGGTTCTCATATACGTACAACGTGTACGGAGGGTTTTCTTCTCGCAATCTTTACCTGTAATGTCCGGAGCACAGCTCGACGGTGGAGCACTATGTTCCGACAGAGGCTCGTTCAGCCTAATGGGAGTTGCTCGTGCTTTGAGCAGCGGAGCGAGGAGAGAAAGATACCTTCTTTCCCTTAGCAGTGGAAGCCTGTTTAGGTGCCATGGCGAATCTGAGTTCTCAGGAAAGAGACGAAGAAGAAGGGTTCTTGGAAAGCAAGGGTTTCGTGAAGGCACATAAAGAGTTTCTCTCTCAAGACCTTGGGCTATTTATAGAGTTTGGATAACTCTTCGAATCCCTAACCAAATCCGATATTTAATATTCGGTTATGATTTGGGACCACGTCAGCTTATCATTTGAAAAAAAGAAGACGGAAAGTCAGTGGATCCAGATTTTACGCACAGAGCAGATCTATGATTTTATGCTCGGGAGCTTTTACCCTCAGAGTCTACAAATCTACGGTTTTACGCTCAGAGGCTATAAATCTATGGTTTTAAGCTCAGATGATTTTACGCTCAGAGGCTACAAACCTACAGTTTTACGCTCAGAAGCTACAAATCTATGATTTTACGCTCGGAAGCAATTTACGCTCAGAGGCTACAAATCTACGATTCTATGCTCAAAAGCTACAGATGACCAATATTGGAAGTTCGTCCAAAGTCCAGTCAAAATCTTTTACAAAAGTTCAAGTATGGCCTGTTGGACGGCCATTTCTCGCCCTTTTTCAAAGGATTTTCGGGAAACCATTCTTGAAGATGATAGTCTAAACAAAAAATTATTCGCATCAAAGAAGTGACATTTCAGAAATTCTATACGACTCCTCGTCCACAACAGCATGACAGTTTGGATCTTCAACTTAATGCTAAGAAGATTTCTACGCGTCTTCCATTTTGCGTAAAAGATGGGACGAGATCAAATACTCTTTTATCAGAGTCGGCGTAAAATTATTTTAGACATGCCGAAGCTGCACATTATTAGACTTCCTCACAGCAAATATGGCAACTCATTAGATGCATAAAAGAAGACAAGTCTATAATCATGATTACATATGATGGAAATCCAGTTTACAAAGGATTTTTTATTTTTCATGATTACATATGATGGAAATCCTTTTTCTACAAAGGGTTTCTCATTTTCATTTAAGATTACACCAAGAATCTGCTGGGCCAGGTTCTCATATTGGCGTAGATCTTTTTCGTCTTCTACAGCAGTTAATCGGCTTCCGCGGTCGATTAACAAGAAAATGATTAATGGCGGAAGGATATAGAATTGGGAATGTATCAATTACGCAAGCCCACCCTCCATACGCCATAGCAGGCATGCCTTAGAAATTGTGTTAGGGGTTCAGACCCAACACAATACTGGAAGACAGGGCCAAACTGTCTACCCTCGTCAGCGCCATGATGGGAGAAAATACAGCTAGCAAGCAG
The DNA here is from genome assembly GCA_036927795.1 of Iris macrosiphon. Classification (NCBI taxonomy): domain Eukaryota; kingdom Viridiplantae; phylum Streptophyta; class Magnoliopsida; order Asparagales; family Iridaceae; genus Iris; species Iris macrosiphon. The sequence goes on from JAYESA010000003.1 coordinate 34,510,732, forward strand.
TGTGGTCGAATGAGACCCTTCCTCTCTTCTGGACGAATCGCCATATGAAATTGTTGATCATACCGATCAAAGGAAGCTATGATATTCTTTCATGATCCATCATTGCAGAGGATATTTGCTCGAAGATGCCTCTTTTTACGGCTCCTATATGCTGGAAAAATATGATCTTCTTCTTCCTCAAGTCAACCCGACAAACATCGGCAACCATCTCTTTGTGGTAAAGGAAGTGTGGGAAGAAAAGGTTAACTCATTCGCCTTTATATAGGCAAAAGAGAACACATCAAATCCCAACAAACTCCTAAATTTTGCTGAGAAATCAGCCACGTAAAATGAGTCAAACTTGACCGTTTCTTGCTTCATTCAAAGTATTTCAAATTACGAGGAATTTAAAAACTTTGAAGGGGGTCTTGTAGAAGCATGAAAAATATGCTGGAGAATTATACGCGTAAAACCCTCAACATGCAGGAAGCCAACGTAAAATAGAGCTCCAGCACTGGGTGGCATAAAATATGACTTGAGAGCCATTGGCGTACAACAGAGATTCAACACTATTCAGCGTAAAACAGAGCTCCAGAACAATCCGCGTAAAGCAGTATTTCTAGACTGCTTTGGCATAAAAGGTTGCCACATCGTCACTTCGACGTAAAAACCTGTCTGCTTTTAATGTAGCGGGAAGTTGTACGAGGAACTCTTCGTATCCCTCGAATGAACCTATCAGAAGAAGTAGTGAACCTGACTCCTGACAAAGAGTACTGTACAAAGAACAAGAGGACGGCTGTAATGATGATTCTGCACAGAGCCCCAGACTGTCGTTTAGTAACATAATCCTTGACATAAGACATCGTTTACGCATTCAAGGAATATTCTGCCTATTTTACACAAGCAAAGATGATCTTTTATGCTCAGGATAAGACGAAACCAGATGCCACGTCAAAAGATGTTTTCGTACAAAAATCGAGGCACATCTCTGCATTTAATGTACGAGATTTGGTTCTACTTTTAATGACTGGAAGAGCTATAATTAGGGCTAATACGCTCACATCACCATCCCTGCATATTACGCCAACCAGGCTATTTTCAGCTATAGGAGTACGCCATGAGCTATCTCCTCGAAATACGCCAACCTGGCTATTTTCAACTATAGGAGTATATCGTATGCTATATCCTCGAAATACTCCAACTCAGGCTATATTTGCAAAGGTGCATGATAAGGCTATTTGGCCTAAAATACGCTCAAGACCTTAATCAAAGAAGGATAATTGGCTATCTTTACGCTGGTTACCTTTCCATGCAGCATCAAGCTTTACTCAGAATTTGGCTTCTACGCCAACAAAATCGCTACTTGGCTTCTACGCCAACAAGACAGCTACTTGGCTTCTACGCCAACCAAACAGCTACTTGGCTTCTACGCCAACAAGATAACTATTTGGCTTTTACGCCAACGTGACAGTTATTTGGCTTTTATGCCAACCTTCTCTACACGAGGGGCAGTTACCTACGTGGCTTGCATGCCATGATCTTCGATGAGAGATTATACATGTTACCTCATAATGGGACATGCGTCACACGCAGATTCAGGAGATCATTCATACGTGGATAACAGTTATTATAACTGTCGCATAAAAGGTGCATCTTTCTCCACTGTTCGATTTCTACGCCGACTGTGACCAAACCCTATAAATAGAGACCTCCAGCCATGGAGGTCTGGGGGGGAATCGAAGCCCAAGGTGGAGAGAATTAAGGAGTCACAGACAGAGGTCAAGGTCAAGAGAGCACATATAGAGAGCTTTGGCAACGAGAATTCAACCTTTTCTGCAGTCTTTGAAGCTTCTTCTTCGTCTTCTACAGCACTTCTTCGTCATCGTGTAGTCCAAGGGGCAAAGTGATCGACCGCAGATCAGACTCCTATAGCAATATTTTCCCAGAATCAAATTATTGTACTTAACATCCTCGTATAGGATTAATTGTACTTCTTTTTCTTGTTTGTAAACAAAAAAAGGGTTTCGTATAAACCTAGTTTTAATTTCTTTCGTTTATTATCAAACAAGCAATATCTTCAAAAATACACGGTCACCTTCCTTGAACTCCAAAGGTCTGCGGTGTGTATCTGCCTAATGCTTCTATCTGTCCTGTGTTGCGTGCAGGTGGCCCTGAATCTTCTTCAGTTTCTCTACTGTCTGATGACCTACAGTTCATGTCGTACAGTGCCTCATAAGGTGTCATCTATATGCTGGCTTGGTAGCTATGTTGTAGGATAATTCTACCAAGTGTATATGGTCCTCCCAAGATCCTCCAAAGTCGACCATGCATGCTCTCAATATATCCTCTAGTATCTGAATATTGTGCTCTGACTGGCCATCAGTTTGTGGATGATATGCAGTGCTAAACTTGAGACAACTTCCTAGACTCTCATGCATACTCCGCCAAAAATATGACATAAATCTGGAATTAAGATCCGATACAATGCTGACAAGCATACTATGTAGTCGTACTATCTTCCTCATATATATGTCAGCTAATATCTCCGCGGACTGTCCAACTCTGAAGGGCAAAAAATATGCAGACTTGGTGAGTCAGTCCATGACAACCCAGACTGTATCCTTTCCGCTAGGGCTCCTCGGGAATCCTGTGACGAAGTCCATGGTAATGTGCTCCCACTTTCCCTCGGGAATGGAAAGCGGCTGCAATAGTCCTGCAGTCCTCTGATGTTCGGCATTGACTTGCTGACAGACCAAATATCTCGCCACGAATATTGCAATCTCCCTCTTCATCCCATGCCACCAGTAGTATTGTCTCAAATCTCGGTACATCTGCGTACCCCCAGGATGAATAGAATAAATCGAGCTATGAGCCTCAGTTATTAACCCCTGGCGTAGTGTACCACTCAAAATGTATAGGTGATCTCCATACCTCAATGTTCCGTCTTCATGAATCTGGAGTCCCGTCTGCATGCCGGCCTCTGTCCTCTCTCGCAGTCGTCAGAATCTCGTATCTGTAGGCAGGGATGCCTTGATCCTCTCAACCAATATAGACTTAATCTCTAGACTGACCATCTGTCCATCCATGCCTAGTAATACAACCTCTATCCCGAGCTCCTAAAGATCCTCTAACAATTGCCGATGAGTCATCAAAAAATATGCCATGGGCTTCCTGCTTAAGGCATCTGCTACTACATTCACCTTGCCAGGGTGGTACTGTAACTCTATATCATAGTCTGTCATCAACTCTAGCCATCATCTCTGTCTCATGTTGAGCTTCTTCTGAGTGTAGACATACTTCAGACTTTTGTGATCTGTGTAAATTTTAGCCCGCTCTCCATAAAGGTAGTACCGCCATAGCTTTAGCGCAAATATCACTATAGCTAGCTCTAGATCGTGCATCGGATAGTTGTTCTTATGAACTCTCAGTTGTCTCGATGCATAGGCTATCACCTTGCCGTGCTGCATCAGTACACATCCTAATCTGCTTCCAGACGTATCACTATACACTACAAATCCTTCCGATCCTGAAGGAAGTGTCAAAATCAGTGCTGATGTCAGACACTTCTTCTAGATACTTAGATTATACTTAGTGTTGGTTCAACCCATACTAGACCATGCGAACCTATTAGACTAGTCATGACTTAACTAGCTTAATTAATTTTTCTTTAGTTAATGGATAGAATATTCTCTTTCATTTAGATTAGAATCCTTCCTATAATTAAATATTCTTTTATGACAACCAATAGGGAAACTTTAGACTTTTTTCATTGACCCAATACTAGGGTAAAGTGGCTGGCCCTAATAAAGGAAAAGGAGCCCCCTTCTATTTGTCATTTCCTATTAATTTTAACCCTAATTTAGTTCTTCCCCAAATTGAGACCAACCTCCACCAAATTCTACTCAAATTACTCCTATTCCTAATCAAATTCATTCTCATGGAGGCCTAGGAGCTTGGATTATAAGGAGCACTACTTGAAAGAGTGATTTCTAGGAGCTCATGTCCATTCCAATCTCTATATGTCCATTTAAAGGAGTTTCATTAGGATCCGACTCCCAATAGGTATATTTTTCTATTTCTAGTAATTTCATGGTTAATTTGTGGTATTGGACCTTTATAAAATCATCCATGGCTAAGGACCATCCTTAGAGAGAAGCACTAGGTGCTAGAAGTCCCAATTATGATAGTTATGGTAGTTTTTGGTGGCCAATTAGAGGAAATCCTAATTTAGTTTACCAAGTGTTTGAGGGATGGTCCCTTGGTTGTCTGAGAGCCTATTTCATTGGGAAATAGTGTTTATATGTCCATAATTAGATACAGGTAGGCCGTATCGGGATATGACATGGTACGTGTTGATAATTTGGGTATTTTAGGGGGTTTTGCCCAATTGGTGCTAATTTTTCATAATTGCATTATATATAGTTATATTAATTATTTACATATCATAAATTATATATATATTATGTTCCAATAGCTATTGTGTTGATGTTTCATGATAGTGGAGAGTTTTAGTGGTATATCATGAAGTGTTGTGCAAGGTGTTTGATATATTACCTATGCTAGTGTGGTGTTGTGTTATACATTAGTGTCTGATAGTGATAGTATGTGGGGTAGTATATTGTTAGAGTGTGTGTTGAATGTTAAGTATGTAGAGGAGAGTGTGTGTGTGTGTGTGTGTGTGTGTGTGTGTGTGTGTGTGTGTGTGTGTGTGTGTGTATATGTTTGTGTATGTGTGTGTGTGTGTGTGTGTGTGTGTAAGTTGATGTCAGCACTATGTGCTAAAATGAGATCAACAAAGGGGTAGGAGTTGTATGTGTAGGCAGATGAAGGCAGTAGGTTGGGGGTCTGTAGGAAAGCTCAAGCATTTCTCAAGGTTGGGAAGAGATATAAGGTGGAGGGTATAGTTTATGTGCTATTACAGTGCATATTGGAGTTGTTGTAGATTGGAGATGTTGTGCATTTGGAGGAAGTATCAGGCAGTAGTCTTGAAGGGAGCATTCCCTACAGCATGTCAGTAACTTGGAGGGGATGTTGGTTCAGTAGGAAGTAGACTGTGAGGAAAGGGGGTCAGGTAAGTTACAGTGCAACTTAGAGTCAGTTGAGGAAGTATGAAGTATTAGAGTGACTGATACCTAGGTATGTGGGTCTTTGTGGTGAGAAGTGAATATGTTTTGGGTTTACCTATGGGTGTTGGCAACTGTTGTGAAGTGCAGAGATGTGTTACACCCTATAACACACATCAAGTGTATTTTTAGACCTGAGTCATGTTGTTCCAATGGGTAAAGTATCATAGTATGGGTTCAATAGGTCTATAGTGGTTAAGGTTGGGGTATACACATGGATATGTGAGTTTGGAGTTTGGAGAGAGAATTATTGTGTGTATGTGTATAGTAGAGAGGGTGGTTCCAGTGAAGGGGAGTTAGCAGGTAGCATCAGTAGGCCTTGGCAATCCCAGGCAATGTGCTAGAGTGTGTGTGGAATTGAGTTAGATGATGTAGTTAACTGGGTTTCAGTTTACTAGTGATAGATAAGTTAGTTAGATGAGCGTGTGAAAGTGTGTTCAGATCATTGTAGGGTAAGGGGGTGCTCAGGTCTATGAAGTTGCAGGCCAGAGTTTAGGGCAAGTTAGAGCAAGGCACTGGGGGCAGTACCATCTACACTGAATGCAGTTGCAATACATCAGGTAGGAAGCCTACATTAGCTGTGTTATAGATCATATTATGAGACTGGTGACTTACAACACGGGCTAGTGCAAACCCATCTGCAGGAAGTTGGGGGGGGATAGAATTATGTTCAGTTGTGAGCAACAGGGAACCAAGTGCAGATTACTTACAGTGCTAGCATGTAAGGTTATGAGGTATTGGTAGTGGGGTTAGGCTAAGGTATTAGATTTGGGTAAACCTAAGGTATTAGTTATATACTAAGGTATTATTAGTTATATACTAAGGTATTGACTAAGTAAAGAGTATTGGTCAAGATACCAGGAATAGGTACTAGGTATTGGGTATTGATACTAGACATAGGTAAGGTATTGTTTATTGCTAGGACACTAGATAATACTAGTATATATGAGTTAGATAAATATATAAATAGTATTAATATCTAGTATAACTACTAACTAGAAGGTATTGACCTAGAAACCTAGGTATAGCTGGGTACAAACGAGTTTTAGCTAGTATTGACTAGTTTGACTCCATACGTCAACTTTATAGGTAGTTTGACTCCATGCTCCTTCTCAAAAAACAAAAAAGAAAGGCGAGCGAAGTGAGGGTGAGGTGAGGCGAGCGAAGTGAGGGTGAGGTGAGGCGACCGAAGGGAGGGTGAGGTGATACATATAGATATATCTATATTTATATATACATAAAGACATACACATATACACGATATATATATATATATATATATATATATATATATATATATATATATATATATATATACATACATAATTAGATCCACTATGGTATACACACTTCCTAAAGTCAATTCAACAAACACCTATAGTATATCACTAGGATACTCATGATATATACCCAGACCAAGTACCAAGTCCCCCAAAACATTATAAATACCTGTTATACATATCAATTACATTTATATATAACTATTGCAACTAATTATAATAAAATTGAAAAGAGATTACATAAATCACCTAAAATAAACCTAGTGTCATAGCGTATCATAAAATACCATGATACGCTCTATTTGTGTCCAATTATGGATACGTATCTAGTCTCATACTATCAATCTAAGTATAATTACATCTAATTGGTCTCATGACACATTTGATGCATCAATCTCAGAATTCTCCCAAATTAGACACAAAAATTTATGTAGAAGTCACAATAAGTCTTATGAACCTAGTTCTTGTTACTATGGGTAGCCTTAAGTGAAGAAAGGTTTCCTAATAGTCAAATGCATAAATTAGAGTCTAAATTATAGGAGAAATCAGAGAGATAGATTCCCAATAAAATGCTCAAATAAACACAATTAGGATACAAGTTTTTTGTCAATTCCTCCTTCTCCAAGTGCTCCTTGCAATTCAAGCTCCAATGCTCCTTAGAAGATATAATTGGAAGAGAATGAGAGTAAATTATGTGAATTTGGTAGAGGGATAAAGTAATTTGGGGAAGAACATAATTAGGGATCTAGAATGAATGAATTAATGAGAGAAAAGAGAGAGAGAACCCCCTCTTGTGTCCGGCCCCCTTTTCCCCCTCTTCAAGCAACATGTAATGTCCAAGATACCCCCAATAATTAGTTATGAGGTTTAATTAGGGAGGACTATATTTGGAAGCTTCTAATCTAATAAAAATTAATCTAATATCATTAATTAACTAAAAAAAATTGAGTCTAATGGGCCTAGCCCAATATTGGGCTCAATGTGTCATAACAATCTAATTTGGGTCTACTAGTGATAAGTCCAAATAATAGGCTAGCCCACATACTAATTGTCACTACCATATTTTTTAGGAAAGGATATTTTAGTCATTTGATAATTAATTAAATATTGTGCATATTGAATATTTATTTATTATATTATTTATTTATTTATTGTTAGCATGTTAGATTTATATTTAGACTTGTGTTAGTGGACCTAACTAGTTTAGATTAGATCCATGGACCAACATTTAATTCTAGTTAGAATTGACCCAATAATAAGTCCAATCAGTAGGAGGAGGATTAATTAGTTAAACACATTAGGCTAGAACCTTCTCTCCTTAATTAATTTTTTTATGAGAGGCCCCAAGGGGTATTTTAGACTTTATATAGTAGCTTGAGGGAGGGGACAAGGAAGGCCTATATAAAGGGGGTGAAAACTTTCTCTTTCTTCATTTTTTATTCCAAATCTAGATCTAGAATTTCCTTCAACCAAATTCCTTCATCCCTATACCAAATTTCTTTCCAAATCCTTCCTAAATCATCATTCGAGGCTATTAGAGCAAGGATCTATCAGGATAAAATAAGGATCTACAAAAAGGAGCAAGGATCTACAAGTTGAAGACTCATTTCATCCAATTTGGAGGTTGCATTAGGAATCCATCTCCCAATAGGTACAATTCAATATTTTTCCTTTAAATAGACTCTAAATCTGTGATTTAACCATAAGAAACTACCCCATATGCTAAGGCTACCCATAGGAATTGAAATTAGGTTCATAGGAGGCCTATGGAGAAAGTTATGGTATATTTTGTGTCAATTTGGGGGGAATTTCGAGATTGACACATATTATGTTTGTCAATTGGTCAATTAGACCAAATTGACATATGTTTGGTTGTGTGTGACTAGTATCGTATCCATAATTGGGTACGTGTAGGCCGTATCCCAATAATTTAGAGATACGGGTTAATTTGGGGGAATTTTTCTCCGATACGGGACTTTAAACATGTTATATTTTGACACGGACACGTAGATATGTAATTAGCTCTTCGTATTGTTCATATTTATTATTTTAGACTTGCTCGTATCCTTCGGGATACGCTTGGTTGTGTGGTAGAGCCGTATCGCAAGCGTATCATAGAATGAGGGTGATACGGATGCGGTGCACTCCACGTGTTTGTTGGATTGCATTTCTCAATTCATTGACTTGTGTATATATATTAGTATGATATATCTATGTATATGTATATGTATATGTATCTATATTATATTGAATGGTTATATATATATATATATATAGAAAGAGAGAGAGAGAGAGAGAGAGAGAGAGAGAGAGTGATATCTATATGTGTAAGTATATCTATATAGGTATGTATGTATGTATGTATGTATGTATGTATGTATGTATGTATGTATGTATGTATGTATGTATGTATATGGTTATGTGTGTGCGTATGCATAGGTGTATGTGTGTGGATGTGTATATAGATAGATATAGATACATATTTATGGACATGTATATATGAATATGTATATGTATATGTATATGTGTATGTTTGTGTGTGTGTATATATATATATATATATATATATATATATATATATATATATATATATATATATATGAGAGCATATGGTTGTGTATATGTGTTTATATAGGTATGTATATATATATGTATAGGTGTAGTGGTATGTTTATATATATATATATATATATATATATATATATATATATATATATATATATATATATATGGTATTATATAGATATGGATATATGGATATGAGATACCTATATGTATATATGTATGTTTGAATATATATGTATATATGTATGAGTGTATATATCTATATGTGTATATATGTGTTTGTATATATATATATATATATATACATATAGAGAGAGAGAGAGAGAGAGAAATGGGTTATATATGTATAGATGAGAGTGTGTACATATATATGTATTGATATCTATGTATCTATGTGTTTGTGAGTGTGTGTGTGTGAGAGAGAGCATAGATGTGTGTGTGTGTCTAGTGTGGTGAGTGTTTGAGTGAGTGAGCGTGAGCGTGTGTGTATGCAATGAGGGGGGGGGCAGTAGCTAGCAGCGTGCACGCCACAGCAAGCGTAGCTGTAGCGTGCTGCAACAACAACAGTGTGCACGTCGTAACTCACACAGCAGCAGTACACGCCACAGCGAGCGTAGCTGTAGCGTGCTGCAACAACAGCAGCGTGCACGCCGCAACTAGCACAGCAGCAGTGCACGCTGCAGCGAGCACAGCAGCACACCGTAGCGAGCGCAGCAGCAGCAGCGCGGTGCAGCAGCGTGCGCGCCACAGTGAGAGTAGCAGCAAGCGTGCTATAGCGTGTGCGAGCGCAGCAGCGACTGCAGTAGCTATCAACAGCAAGTTCAAGGCCGGTCAAGGGCTCAGCAAGGTAAGGTATGGTTCAGCTAGTTAGGTAAGTGGCTTAGTAGTTTATTGGTGAGTTTAGTAGGTAGATATAGCTAGTAATAGTATAGTAGTTGGTGTTAATTCATACATGTTAGTTAATATTATGTTATTAGTTACTAATAGATAGTTATAGGAATACTAGTTAATGTGTTAGATAATTAGTTGTTAGTAGTTTAGTTATTTTAACTAGTTAGTTTGATAGTTAGTTGTTGGCTAGCTAAGTTCATTAGTAGTTATGTATACATATGTACATTTTGATATCTAATAACTAGTATTAATATTAGTGATATATATGTATATGTATGCTTAGTAGTTACATATATGCTTGTGTACTACTAAGATATATATATATATATATATATCTATACTACTCTTTAATGCCAAAACTTGGCTTCACCGTGAATATTTGGAATTCCACAAATAGCCTTACATAATAATGCATGGTTATTATGAACTAATAAAATTATGTTAGAGGTACTCATGTGCCTTTCAATCTTCCAAGCATTGCTGCCTTTTAGACTTTTTGACTTCTTTTGGTGGCTGTCATTTAAGCATTTAAGCATTGCTGCCTTTTAGCAGGAAAAAATTATGAAGTAATAACTTTTTGACTTTCTTTAGTTGCTGTCATTTAAGCATTGCTGTCTTTTAGACTTAAAAAAAAACAACTCTAATACCCTTGCAAATTTAGAAAATCCGGTCAATTTTTTTCTCATGTCATTTTTAATGAATGAATGCATTCCTAATAAATACCAAATTATTCCTTTATTCCCATTATTAAGACCCGGATTTAATATTTTACCTCCTATTTTATTTGAATCCTACGTTCAACATAGCAAATCTAACTAATGCGTACACCAACATGTGCTAATGAATGCGTATAGTTAATATGCCTTTTAGACTTCCGAAAAAATAACTCTAATGAATGCATATGCCTTTTTGACTTCCTTTGGTGGCTGTCATTTCCTCATTTCCTCTTCCTATGTATTGTGAAGTATTTATCTCAGTGTGAGACTTACTTTCTACCATACCTCTTTCTAATCTATCTATTTGTACTTTCTACCATGTCCAATAGTGATTTCGTACGTGAACGACGTCGACAGGCTCAACGTAGTAGACGTCAAAATTTGAGCATTGATGAAAGACAAGCTTTGCTTCAACAAAGACGGTTGTGTCGACGGGCTGAAAATGGACAGCAAAGAAATGCACGTCAAGAACGTGATAGACTGCGATATCAAAGACGTATGAATGCAAGAGTTACCGACGAAACAAACCAAAGACTTGAAGGTGCTCACTCTCTCATCATTATTAGTTACATTTTTTTTATATCCATGTTAGAATTTTTCTGCACGCCATGAAATGGACACTTGGTGGTTGCTGGTAGAGAGTGAAGTAATCACAATTCATAATTAGAGAGCTGGCAAACCCACTATATCCTGTTACCATACCACATGTTAATTTGATGCAAGTTACACGTTATCATAAAGTCAGGAAGAAAAAAAAATATGGTACATCTCTTACGAATACTTACGATTCAAACTTTCCAGATTGTCAAAGACCCACTTGGCATTCTCGGACATTTGTTGCTGGACATTTAAACCATAAGTAGCTCTTATCATTATAATTTTATTCAACTTATATATAACTAGGCTAAACATCCAGCATTTTAATTTTATGGGTAGACAACAAGTTAGTTTGTCAGAATTTCTGGCAAATGCAAATTTTGTCTATCAGGCAAACGTAAGTTGCCAGCAACATGTTGCTTCCACCAATCTGGACATTTAAACCATAAGTAGCTCTTACCATAAGTAGCTCTTACCATTTTAATTTTATTGGTAGAGCTTTATGGTTGCTTAATGGCAATTTGATGAAATATTCAACTTATATATATCTAGGCTAAACATCTAGCAAATTGTTCCCTCTCAAGGTCAAGACAACATATCAGCACAAAATTCTAATTCAGAATACTACTATTTTTAAACCTGGAAAAATACTACTTCTTTTGGTGGCTGTCATTTAAGCATTTAAGCATTGCTGCCTTTTAGCAGAAAAAAATTATGAACTAATAACTTTTTGACTTCCTATGGTGGCTGTCATTTAAGCATTGCTGTCTTTTAGACTTAAAAAAAAACAACTCTAATACCCTTGAAAATTTAGAAAATCCGGTCAATTTTTTTCTCATGTGATTTTTAATCTTCCAAACGTCATTTGATGCTAATGAATGAATGCATTCCTAATAAATACCAAATTATTCCTTTATTCCCATTATAATTTTACCTTCTATTTTACCTCCAAACGTCATTTGATGCTAATGAATGAATGCTAATGAATGAATGCATTCCTAATAAATACCAAATTATTCCTTTATTCCTATTATAATTTTACCTCCTTTAAGACACGGATTTAATATTTTACCTCCTATTTTATTTCAATCCTACGTTCAAATTGACTGTAGCTCTTACCATAAGTAGCTCTTACCATTATAATTTTATTCAACTTATATATAACTAGGCTAAACATCCAGCATTTTAATTTTATGGGTAGACAACAAGTTAGATTGTCGACATGTCTATTACCAGAATTTCTGGCAAATTTTGTCTATAGGCAAACGTAAGTTGCCAGCAACATGTTGCTTCCACCAATCTGGACATTTAAACCATAAGTAGTTCTTACCATTATAATTTTATTCAATATTATGAACATTGGTAGAGCTTTATGGTTGCTTAATGGCAAATGAATATTCAACATATCAGCACAAAATTCTAATTCAGAATACTACTATTTTTAAACCTGGAAAAGTTGAAACCATCTTCAGCTTGCAAACCCGTCGCGATCCTGAAGTCCTCATTACTGCATGTTGAGTTCACCTTAGCTGGTAATTTAATCTTTTTTATAGTAGATTTTCTGCCCACACATGAATATAATTAATCATTTCAAATAATACATTATCGCTTCCACCAATCTTACCATTATAATTTTTTTAATGAGGTTTTAATCAGAGATGGTGCATTAGAAACTGAATTACCAAGTATAGGATGGTCTGCCACAAGAAGACGATTGACTAGAGGGCGTGGAGTTTACAAATGTGCAAAAGGATTTATTCAAACCCAAGATTTTCAACGTTGCATATTGCCAGAACCTGTTATTTGTCCATACTGCAGGGCAAAAATATTCATTCATGAGAGTTTTGAGGTTTGTTGCTCTAAAGGAAAATTATGTTTTTTGTCAAGACCTGTAGCACCGGAGGACTTGGTTGAACTATTCTTTGATCAAGGTGAAGAGGGAAAACATTTTAGGCAAAACATTCGTTCTTACAATCACTCATTTTCATTTACATCAATGGGTGTCAATATTGATGAGAATCTTGCTAGCGGTAGAAATGGGATATTTACATATCGTGCACAAGGGTCTATATATCATAGAATTGGTAGTATCTTACCAATTGATGGACGAAATCCAAGATATTTGCAAATGTACATATATGACACTGACAAAGAAATTGATTATCGATTGGCTGAAAATAATGCTTTGAATCGAGGAATAATTTTAAAGTTGAAAGAGATTTTGAATTTACATAATCCCTTTGTTCAAAGTTTTTGACAACTTGGCAGTCGCGAGGATATACAAAGTTGTAAACTCATCATAAAGGAGTTGACTATCGATCGTCGTATTCATAGCTTGCCAACTGCTTCACAAGTTGCTGCAGTTATTGTCGATGGAGATGATCTGCAAGGATTGCATGAGAGAGATATAATTGTTCAGACTCGATCAGGACAACTTCATAGAATTCAAGATACTGCCGGATATTACGATCCTCTTCAATACCCTATGTTGCTTCCTTTTGGTCAATATGGTTGGGATTTAGGCATCCATAATAACAGTTCATATCGTGTCAGCTGTCGGTCTTATTATTCTTACACTTTGCAGGTAATTTCTTTCTGATACTTTATTGTAGATATATTATTTTTGTACATTTATAGAATAGATAGTTGACAGTATTTAATGGCTGTCTTTTAGATTCGGCCTTCCGAAGTATCATTATTTCTTATGGGAGGTCACCTTCTTCAACAATATATTGTGGATATGTTTGTGAAAATTGAGACAATGAGGCTAAGGTATATTCGTGATAATCAAACAACCATTAGATCAAAGTTGTACCAAGGCCTACATGATGCAATAACTGTTGGCGAAATACGAGCAGGTCACATATATTTATTAAAAAATAAAAAACTTTGAATTCTATTATTACTTTATTATTATTACTTTATAACCATCGGCATTCTCATGTACAAAAAATGTTGGTCGAAGAATTGTTCTCCCATCTTCCCATAACGGCAGTCCACGGGATATGCAACACAGATATCAAGATGCTATGGCATTGGTAAGAAGGTATGGCAAACCTGATTTATTTATTACTGTTACCTGCAATTCATCTTGGCCTGAAATCACTAGAGAATTGCTTCCAGGACAAAAAGCACAAGATAGACCTGATTTAACCACTAGAGTATTCCATGCGAAGTTAGAGGAACTGAAAGATGATATATTTAAGAAAGGTGTGCTAGGCAGAGTGAATGCACATGTTTATGTTATTGAATACCAAAAAAGAGGGCTTCCACATTCTCATATTTTAATTATTTTTGATGAAAGTGATAAAATAAATAACCCTGATGAATATGATGAATTTGTTCATGCCGAAATTCCATGCCCAGAAACTGAAATTGAATTGTATAATGTTGTTATAAAACATATGATGCATAATCCATGTGGGCCCCTTAACCCTGGTGTAACCTGTATGAAAAATGGTAGATGTAAAAAAGGATTCCCTAAAGCATTTGCCCATATGACTCTGCAGGGAGATAACTCATACCCGATCTATAGAAGACGTGATAATGGACGACAAGTACAAGTAGGTGGTCACATGTTAGATAATCGATGGGTAGTTCCTTATAATCCATATTTGCTTCTCAAGTATGAATGCCATATAAATATAGAAATATGTTCAAGCATTCAATCAGTAAAATATTTATACAAGTATGTTTATAAAGGACCTGACAGAGTTTCATTTGGTGTTAGCAATAGACTAATGGGAGATGATGAAATATCCAATTTTGTAAATGCACGTTGGATCTGTGCCCCTGAGGCATTTTGGAGGATTTATAAATTTTCAATGAACGGTATTTATCCCACTGTTATATCTTTGCAATTGCATTTGCCTGATAGACAACAAGTTAGATTTTATAGTCATGAACATATAGATAATATTTTATGTGACGGCCAACGATTAAAAACTATGCTTACTGAGTTTTTTGTTGTAAATTTTATTGATGAAGAAGCGCGTCAATATTTGTACCATGAAATTCTGGAACATTATTGGTGGGATGGAAAGGAAAAAAAATGGGTAAGTAGAATAAATAATCGTAGAGTCATTGGTAGAATATATACTGTGTCCCCATCGGAAGGTGAACGTTATTATTTGAGAATACTTCTTCTTCATGTTAGAGGTCCTACGTCTTTTATGATTTACTTACTGTGCATAATATTTCATACTCAACTTTCAAGCAAGCAGCAGAAAAGAGAGGTCTACTTGAAAATGATGATAGTATTAGAAGTTGTTTAAGAGATGCTGCAGAGACTCATTTGCCTGTTGCTCTAAGAAGATTGTTTATCACTATTTTAGTCTACTGTGAGCCAACCGAGGTTCGTAGTTTTTGGGATGAGTTTCATATTTATATGATGGAAGATTATACATCAAAGAGTAACACGAATCATATTAATACATATCTTATAAATTGTCTTCTTCAAGATATTAGCAACCTACTCCTTCACTACAACAAGCGTATTTCTGACTATGATTTGCCAGAAATGACTATAGAACTTGATACTGATCACTTTATGTCACGATTGATTTTAGAAGAAAAGTCGATAGACATCCCTCAGGAAGATTTGTTGGCTATTGATAAGTTGAACCCCGATCAGAGAGCTGCATTTAATATGATAATTGACGCTATTAATAAGAAAAAAAATTCCATTATTTTTGTAGATGGGCCTGGTGGTACGGAAAAGACATTCTTATATCGTACAATTTTAGCATTTTTAAGGAGTAAAAATTATATTGCAATTGCAACTGCTACATCTGGAATAGCAGCAACAGCATTGCCAGGAGGACGAACTGTACATTCAAGATTCAAGATTCCAATTGTCTTAGATTCTACTTCTACATGTTCGATTAGCAGACAATCAGATCTTGCTAGACTTTTACGACTTGCTGATATACTCATTTGGGATGAAGCTACTATGGCTCATCGACATGCTTTTGAAGCATTGGATAGTACAATGAGAGACATTACCGGAACTGATCTTTCCTTTGGAGGAAAAGTTATGATTCTAGGAGGTGATTTTCGCCAAGTACTCCCAGTTGTTAGGCATGGAACACGGGCAGAGACGATTGATGCATGTGTTGTCAAATCTTTATTTTGGTCAGATGTTCAAATGATTCATCTAAAAGAAAATATGCGTACCAGAAATGATCCATGCTTTTCTGAATTTCTATTACGTGTTGGTAATGGAGATGAACCATGTGTTGATACAGATATGATTAGGTTGCCTGATGAAATAAGAATTCATTGGCAAGGTGAACAATCGGTAAAAGAATTAGTAAATTCAGTATTTCCTTCCCTTCATGAAAATGCCTATGATATTGAATACGTAATTGGACGAGCTATATTAGCATCAAAAAATGAAATTGTTGATAAGCTCAACAATGAAATTATATCATTGTTTCCTGGGCAGGAAACAATATATTATTCATTTGATTGTGTGGAAGATGATACTCTAAATTTGTATCAGAAAGAGTTTCTAAATACCATCTCACCTGGTGGATTACCTCCATACAAACTTACTCTAAAGATAGGATCTCCAATCATGTTACTTAGAAATTTGGACCCTAGCATAGGATTGTGTAATGGGACAAGATTAATTTGTCGTAAATTTCATGTCAATCTTATTGATGCTGAAATTGCAAGCAGATATTTTCATGGTACTAGAGTTTTTATTCCACGCATGCCTCTTAAAGCTTCTGAAAATGTAGACATGCCATTTACTTTTATAAGAAAGCAATTTCCTATTAAATTGAGCTTTGCATTGACCATTAATAAATCATAAGGACAAACTATACCTAATGTAGGGATATATCTTCCGGAACCTGTTTTTAGTCATGGTCAACTTTATATAGCCTTATCGAGAGGAGTTGCAAGAGTTACAACAAAAGTTTTGGTTAAGAATGAATTTACTCTTGGACTACGAGGGACATATACCAGAAATATTGTATATCGTGATGTATTAATGGCATGTAACAATGATATGTGTTAATGATAGTTATTAATTTAATATTTAGTCCATAAAATTGGAGAGGAACAAACAAACAAACAAAAAAACTAAATATATATATATAAGAAACTAAAAAAAGATTGACATGAAAAAACTAAAAAAATATTTAAAACTTTTTTAACTCCGCCTATGCCAAGCTTTGCTTTGCATTGCCGGTCCCAAGCCCGGAGGAAGGAGGAGGGTAAAAGAAATATGATTAATTATCCGCAGAAATAATTAGTCATTGGTGACGTGATCAATTGAACATATAATTTATAAATACATATCATATTCTTCTAATTGTATGATTAAAATACACGTATAAAATACTTGCAGCGCTGCTGCACGTGCATTTATATTTATATAATATCCTTACCAATGTTTACTAATAAAAATTGTTCATTAAATTTAACATGGGTAGTTAGATAATTACATATTTAGAAAAAAAAAGAGTTATTTTTTGCTCTTCCCAAGTAATAAAAGTAGTGAACAATTAAGGAACTATTGTTTTTAGTGTAGCTAGTAGTATGTAATATTGTATTTGTAATACTTGTTAGTTATAGTTTAGTATGATTGGGTAGTTAATTATACACTAGAGTTGACATTACCTTGAGATACCAAGGTAAATGTCAAGGTATTGTAGGATACTCAAGGTATTGGATTTGAGTATCAAGATGGGGGTGTAGTGGTGCGATACCATGTTGGTTCAAAGCCAAGGTATCCAATTTGCATTAGTTTGCTTGGATACTATATGTATTGTCTTATATATATATATATATATATATATATATATATATATATATATATATATATATATATATATATGTATATATATATATATATATATATATATTAGTATTTTTATATCTAATAACTTGCATATCTTAGGATACGGTATCTTGTTGGTTTTCTAGTATCTTAGAATAGCTAGTGTGGCCTAGATGCATAGTATATGGACCTAATATCCTAAAGATAGGCGCATACAACTTAGAAATAGCTAGTTGACCAAGTTTGACTAGTTTGACCTAAAGTTGACCTAGTTTGACTATTTTGACTTAGAAATAGCTTTTTGACCTAGATGTTGACCAATTTAAATTAATTTCATTCTAACACCTTATATTAATGTAAAATTCCATATATAGGTCTGTGTGACACCAGTTCAGACACAGTCTGACATTTATTGCTCTGGACCATAGGCGGGGATATTCTCTGATAGTTTCCATTATTTGATAATTACTATAATGCAAGTATTTAAAAATATTTTACATGACTGTTGACACATTAGTACACGAACTAGTATACACATGGATCAGTCATGGGATGTATATATTGTTTTATTATTTCTCGTATTCTCATATGATTAAATAGACAATGTTTAATATTAGACAATGTTCAATGTTCAATGTTAAAGGTTTAATATTTATAATGCCTTGAGTATCTTGTATCGTAACATGTCATGGTTGGATCCATTGTACTAGTTGGGGGAAAGGGGAAGTGTAAGCTACATTATGTGATTAAATCCTAGACAATGTTCAATGTTTAACTTAGACAATATTTATCCAACGTTAATTAGATAATGTTCACCCAACTCGATCACATATCTAACTAGTATTTCTAACACTTAACATAGTTACATTTCTTTACCACATTCTAGTTTATTGTCTCATTCTATTGTCTTGTTCTATTTTATCGTGATCAGTGTATACCATATTGTTCTTGTTTACCTGTTTCTTCTACCATAGTTGATATTGTTCATTATTTCTCGTCTTGTATTATATTCTCTATTTCTGTTTATAGTCATTATCAATTAATTGAAACTGTTATTGGGTTGTACTTTGCTCCATTTCTGACTGAAAAATATTTTTCAGAGGATCCCGAGGATTGATGTCCGACATACTACGGACCCCGACCTATAGATGGTGCAGACTTGGACCCACTAGTTCTGGAGTGACTGCCGGGAGATCTACACAGAATCACTTGTTAGCATATTAGTTTTCTTTAGCATTTTGGTACCGGATTTATTTTCGGCTTATATTTGAGATTTTGGTTATTCTATTGTTGTTGTTATATTTGTTTAGATTGAATAGTTATGTTAGACTTCCTTAATATCTTATCGTGCTATAAAATTATGATTGAGTATTGTATTGAATTAAGTTTATTACCCTCTTCTTGGAGTTAAGATATTATTGGAGGATTAAGCATTATTGTGAGATAATTAGATAGTATAGTTGACCAAGACAGCGTTCTACCGCCGATGATATGGCGTAGGCTGGACGTACCCACGTACTCGTGTCCCCTTCACCGGGTGCGGGTCGTGACACATTTTTAGTGGTGGCCCATGCAGGTCAGGCTTCGCAAGTTGTGCGATGTCGTGGTAGTACGACGGTTTAGTTGTACTACTATGAGCCAGCGATAGGATATATGATATAAGATACTAGGATGAGAGGATACTCACTCATAAATTTCTTAAGAGATTCCTGGGACGACCCTTGAGAATTTTATTATAATTTCTAATTCAAATCTTTTCCCTTATTTTTGTCCGCTCTTATTTGTTGTTATTTAATTTGATTCTTGGTGAATCAGTTGTTGAATTTAATTCTTGGTGTCGTTGTTGAGTTTAATTTCATATCGAGATAAATTTTACGGACCAAATTACGGTATCATCTTATGACATATGTTGATGAGGAAAGTGAGAAAGGTGAAACATCTGCTTTGGTTATGGAGCCTAGAGTTTATCACAGCCATATTAGCTGGCGTGGCAGAAACATAGAAACCTGACATTGGATGTATATATTTCTTGCAGCCATACTGGTTGGCATAGTGAGGATTCTAGATGACATAATTATAGGGTTTGCATACCTTAGTTATGGAACCTATCGTTTATTGCAGCTATGCTTACTGGCGTGACGAGGATTCTGAGTATCATAATTTCGGACAGACGTGTATGATTATCAGGTTGTATCTTAAATTGGTTCTTAAAGTATTATCTCAATACTTATCCAATCCTGTTATTGTGGGATTTTGTCATATCATTCTTTAGCTTAGAAGCAGAGCCTTGATGTGAGTAGATAGGAGTGTACCAGTATATGACTAGTGATAGGTATATCACTTGATATTGAGGCCAATGATGTGTTAGAAGTAATAGGTGGAAGAAGTGTCTAAAAAATCATGTGCAGGATGTACAGTGGTTGATGAGTGTCAGTGTGAAAGTTCATGAGTATCAGAAAGTAGAAGCCTGAGTATTAGATATTTTAATAGTATCTCATGAGTTGAGAAATATCAAGATTGGTCATAAAAGATATGTAGTGTATCACTGATTAGTGTATTAGTCTGTAAAAAGTTTAAGGGGAGATACATATACATCAATAGAGATATGGAACCATGTGCCTGCCTTTAAGAGTGGAGTAAAATATGTGTATTATAGAAGTTAATAACTAGAGCATTGGATGTAAGTGATCATGATCTCTAGTGAGTATGATAAGGTGATCTAATGATGAAGCTAGTATCCTAGAATATTAAGGTCATATATTGTGTAGTTAGGAAGCTAGTGTTACTATATCAAGAGTGTTAGTGTTTCTATATCTGGGATTAGTTGAGTAATATGCTAGTAACAGTAACTACCTTGTGTGATAATATTAGATTGGTGTATCAGTTAATATGGATAGAAAATTATTTGGAAGTAATAGTGCAAGTAATCCAGGCAGTAGAGGAGAGACATGAGTAACTTGGTATGAGAATGTCATCTAAAATGCATACGAAAACTGGTGCCTTGTGTAGACAGTAACAAGATTTAAGTAGGCATCATATTGGAAGTATTCAAGTTAGACAAGGGTGTACAAATAGAACACGTGATTGAAAGAGTCTGCAAGTGTTCCTTGCAAGAGAATGGTTGAGAAATTTTGGTAAGTACAAGAACTAAAGCAGATAAAGGAGGTAGTATCTTAGCGGTGTTCTGTATAGTATCCTAGGTAGCAAGTACCAGTGAGTGAAGCATGTCCATGACCTAGAACTATAGTATATCACTAGTATTTGGTAACCCTCAGTATTAAGAATATTTTAGCTAGGTTGATGATTAGTGAATGCTTAGTGTGTGATGAAATAGGCCACAGGTGGCATAGTTGATTACCTGCACCAGTAGAGGGAGACACCCTAGCAGGGTAGGGACTGGAATTCAATATAGTTAGAGACTATACCCAAGTATGGTTCCTTTTTTAGTAGAATGGTTGGATTTTATGTTATATGATAGGACTATTTTAGATTGTGATTGATGGATGTTTGACCATAGTAAAAATTTTATGAATAGGTTATGACTGGCCCAAGAGAGGGGAGAGAGTTTTAATTTCTAGGACAAAATTCTTCTAAGGGGGGTAGAGTTGTCACTACCATATTTTCTAGGAAAGGGTATTTTAGTCATTTGGTAATTAATTGAATATTGTGCATGTTGAATATTTATTTATTGTATTATTTATTTATTGTTATCATGTTAGATGTATTTTTGGACTTGTGTTAGTGGACCTAACTAGTTTAGATTTGATCCATGGACCAACATTTAATTCAAGTTTGAATTGACCCAATAATAAGTCCAATCATTAGGAGGAGGATTAATTAGTTAAACCCATTAAACTAAAACCTTTCCTCCTTAATTAATTTTTTCATGAGAGGCCCAAGGGTTATTTTAGACTTTACATAGTAGCTTAAGGGAGGGGGCAAGGAAGGCCAATATAAAGGGGGTGAAAACTTTCTCTCTCTTTATTTTTTTATTCCAAATCTAGATCTAGAATTTTTCTCAACCAAATTCCTTCATCCCTACACCAAATTTTCTTCCAATTCCTTCCCAAATTATTATTGGAGGCTATTAGAGCAAGGATCTACAAGAAGAAAATAAGGATCTACAAAGAGGAGCAAGAATCTACAAGTTGAAGGCTCGTTTCACCCAATTTGAAGGTTGCATTGGGAATCCATCTTCTAATAGGTATAATTCAGTTTTTCCCCTTTAAATAGACTCTAAATCTGTGATTTAACCATAAGGAACCACCCCATATGCTAAGGCTACCCATAGGAATCAAAATTATGTTCATAGGAGGCCTATGGAGAAAGTTATGGTGTATTTTGTGACAATTTTGGAAGAATTTTGAGATTGACACATGTTATTTTTGTCAAGTGGTTAATTAGACCAAATTTACATATGTTTGGTTGTATGTGACTAGTGTCGTATCCATAATTGGGTATGTGTAGGCCGTAACCCAATAATTTGAAGATACGGGTTGATTTGGAGAATTGTTCCTCCGACACGGGACTTTGTGCATGTCATATTTTGACACGGACACGTAGATATGTAATTATCTCTTCGTATTGTTCGTATTTATTATTTTAGACTTTCTTGTGTCTTTCGGGATACGTTTTGTTGTGTGGTGGAGCCGTATTGCAAGTGTATCATAGAATGGGTGCGGTACACTCCACGTATTTGTTGCATTGCATTCCTCAATTCATTCACTTGTGTATAAATATTAGATATGATATATCTATGTATATGTATATGTATCTACATTATATTGAATGGTTATATATATATATATATATATATATATATATATATATATATATATATATATAACCATTCAATATATATATATATATATAGTGATATCTATATGTGTAAGTATATCTATATAGGTATGTATGTATATGGTTATGTGTGTGTGTGTGTGTGTATGCATAGGTGTATATATGTGGATGTGTATATAGATAGATATAGATACATATGTATGGATTTGTATATATATGAATATGTATATATATATATATATATATATATATATATATATATATATATATATATATATATATATATATATATATATGTATATTGTATATGTATATGTATATGTATATATGAGAGCATATGGTTGTGTATATGTGTTTATATAGGTATGTATATATAGATATATGTATAGGTGTAGTGGTATGTGTTTATATGCTTTTATATATATATATATATATATATATATATATATATATATATATATATGTGTGTGTGTGTGTGTGTGTGTGTGTGTGTGTATGTGTGTGTGTGTGTGTGTGTGTATGTGTATGTGTATGTGTATGTGTATGTGTATGTGTATATATATCTATGGTATTATATATATATATGGATATGAGATACCTATATATATATATGTGTACCTATATGTATATATGTATATATGTATGTTTGAATATATATGTATATATAGATGAGTATATATACACATACACTTACACATACACACACACACACACACACACACACACACATATATATATATATATATATATATATGTATGTATAGATATGGGTTATATATGTATAGATGAGAGTGTGTATATATATATGTATTGATATCTATGTGTTTGTGAGTGTGTGTGTGTCAGAGCATAGATGTGTGTGTGTGTCTAGTGTGGTGAGTGTTTTAGTGTTTGAGTGAGTGAGCGTGAGTGTGTGTGTATGCAGCGAGGGGGGAGCAGTAGCTAACAGCGTGCACGTTGTAGCGAGCAGTAGCGCTGTGCAGCACCGTACACGACACAGCGAGCGCAGCAGCAGCGTATGCGCCGCAGCGAGCGTAGCAGCAGCAGTGCGGTGCAGCAGCATGCGCGTCGCTGTGAGGTGCAGCAGCAGCAGTGCGGTGCAAAAGTGTGCGTGCCGCAACGAGCGCAGCAGCAAGCGTGCTCCAGCGTGTGCTGGCGCAGAAGAGACTGCAGCAGCTATTAACAGCAAGTTCAAGGCCGGTCAGGGGTTCAGCAAGGTAAGGTGTTGTTCAGCTAGTTTGGTAAGTGGCTTAGTAGTTTATTAGTATGTTTAGTTGATAGATATAGCTAGTAATAGTATAGTAGTTGGTGTTAATTCATATATGTTAGTTAATGTTATGTTATTAGCTAGTAACAGATAGTTATAGGAATACTAGTTAATGTGTTAGATAATTAGTTGTTAGTAGTTTAGTTATTTTAACTAGTTAGTTTGATAGTTAGTATTTGGCTAGCTAAGTTCATTTGTAGTTATGTATACATATGTACATTTTGATATCTAATAGCTAGTATTACTATTAGTGATATATATGTATATGTATCCTTAGTAGTTACATATATACTTGTGTACTAGTTGTTTAGGATAATAAACGAGAAAAGATTTGATAAAATGCAGGAAAACGAGGTCTCGTGCGAAGACCCGCCCTTCTTTTATGTTCACAAACAAGATTGTACAAATTTGATCCTACACGAGGATGTCTAAGTATAATTTATTTAATCTGGATGAATATTGCTATAGGTGTCTGATCTGCAGTCGATCACTTTAGCCCTTGGACCACACGATGTTGAAGAAGTGCCGTGGAAGACAGGTAGCAGCTTCGAAGGTTGCTAAAGAGGGTGGATGCCCGATGCCAAAGTCGTCGATCCCTTCTCTTTGCCTGAGCTCTGGATTCTCCTATCTCTCGCTCTCTCTCGACCGTTGGATCTGGTACTGGATCTCTTGATCAATTTTCAGACCTAACTTCTTTGACCCTCCAATTTGTCGACCTCGTTCCTCATTGATAGAGGTCTATATTTATAGAGTTTTAGTGATAGTGACCACACAGTTGGCGTAGAAACCGAGTAGTAGAAAGTACAGCACCCTTTTATACGACGGTTTAAAATAACCAATGCCTACGTATAAATGACCTTTTGAGTGAGCATGTGACGCGCGTCCAACTAAGGGACAGAATGCGTATATCTGCTACGAAGATCATGACGTAGAAGCCACGTAGGTAGTTATCCCTTGTGTAGAAGAGGTTGGCGTAGAAGCCAAATGATTGTCACCATGGCATAGAAGCCAAGTAGGCATAGAAGCCGAGTAGGCATAGAAGCCAAGTAGGCATAGAAGCCGAGCAGGCGTAGAAGCCGAGTGGTCATCGAGACCGAGGAGGCGTAGAAGCCGAGTGGGCATAGAAGCCGAGCAGGCGTAGAAGCCGAGTGGGCATAGAAGCCGAGTGGGCATAGAAGCCGAGCAGGCGTAGAAGTCGAGTGGGCATAGAAGCCGAGCAGGCGTAGAAGCGGAGACGATGTGGACGTTTTAGTTGGAATTACGGCTCTTGGAGATATAATCACATCTCTTGCATTAAATGCAGAGAACTGCCCCCATCTTGTGCATTAAATGCAGAGGCCTGTCTTTAAGATTTGTCATCATTCTGCTCATTAAATGCAGATACGCGCCTCGAATCCTATACGAAGAGTGACTGCTGATGTGGCGGTCTATTTGCCTTCTGCAGAGCCTAAGAAGCTCACGTCTGCCTATGTAAAACATGGCAGCGTATTCTCTTATATGCGTAAGAGTAGTTTACGCAAAGGGGATGCCACTAAACGATGGTTCAGTGACATTTAATCAAATCTCCTGTATTAAATACGGAGATCCGCCACTATCCTGCTCATTAAATGAGGAGGCGTGGTTTGAAGGTCTGCCACCCTTTTGTGCCTCAAGTGTAGAGACGTGCCTCAGGCATCTGTCAGTTTTTGGCGCTTCAAATGTAGAGACGTGCCTCGAGAAACTATCACCGCTCTGCGCATTAAATGTAGAGATGTGCCTCGAGCCCTGTACGAAGTGCAACTTTTGACGTGGCAGGCTGTTTGTCTTCCACGGAGCATAAACAACTTACATCTGCCTGTGTAAAACAAGGTGGCATATTCCTTTGTATGTGTAAAAGTGGTTTACGCAAAGGAAATGGCGGTAAATGACAGCCTGGGTTGCAGTGTCGCGCTATTATCATACCCGTCGCCTGGGTAGTCGTGCGATACTCTTTGTCAGGAGTGCAGACGTCAGGTTTATTGCATGCTCTGATAGGTTCATTTCGAAGAATACGAAGCGTTTCTCGTACACTTCAATGCTGTATTGAAAGCGGATGGGTTTTACGCCATGAAGGCGATGTAGCACTTCTTTTACGCTGAAGCAGCCTGGACATATTGCACTATGCGAATGGTCCTTGAGCCTATATTTTTATGCTGTACTTAGCGAAAAAGCTCTGTTGCATGTCTTGATGGCTCTGAGGTCCTCTGTTTACGCTGTCCTGCACGAACGTGCTGTGTATAGCTATCCGCATATTTTTTTATTCTTCTACAAGACCCCCTTCAAAGCTTTTAAATTCCTCATAATTTGAAATGCTTTGAATGAAGCATGAACCGTTTCTCGTAACTCGAAATGCTCTGAGTGGAGCCTGAATCGGTCAAGCCTGACACGTTCTTTCATGGCTGACTTTATGGCGGAGTTATTGGGGATCGGTGCTCTCTTTCGCCTATAAAAAGGCTGAGGAGTTCTCCTGTTCTTCCCACACTTCCTTCATCATACAGAGATGATGGCCGGAGTTTGTCGGGTCGCCTTGAGGAAGAAGAAGATCATGCTCTTCTAGCATGTAAGGAGCCAAAAAAGATGGCATCTTCGAGCAAATGTTCTCTGCAATGATGGATCATGGAAGGATATCATAGCCTCCTTTGCTCGGGATAATCAGCAACTTTGTATGGTCATTCTTCGGGAGATAAGAAGGGTCACATTTCGCCATGCCGCTTGCAAGCAGTACCTTCTCCCGTTACCTCCGTGGCGCCGGATGTAAGAAAGCAGAGTTACCCTACTTTTCTTCTCTTGGCAGTATGGGTCTATGCCCAGTTCTGCATCCTTACGCCACTGATCATCTTCTTGTTCATCGACTGTGGATGTCGATGAACTGCCATGGAAGAAGAGGAAGATCTTCACCAATGCGGGAACCTGGCAGAACAGATTCTGGGTGTGATCTTCAGACGACGATGAGGAAGCCCTTTGTAGATGGGATTTCCCTCATATGTAGTCATGAAAAATGAAGAAAACCCTTGTAGACTGGATTTCCCTCATGTAATCATGCTTTTAGTTTTAATAAGATCGTCTTTCTTCTTTGCATATGATTATGTTGCCATAGTTTGCTGTGAAGTCTGAATATGTATAGCTTCGACACGTCTGATTCTTTACGCTGACTCTGTGTAAAAAGAGTGCTAGGTCATATCCTATCTTTTACGCATAACTAAGGATGCGCAGAAAGTCGCTTAGCAGTTGAGTGTTCGAACTGTCCTGCTGTTAGGAACCGCATAGAATTCTGAACTGTTCTTTACTTCTGATAACCAAAATTTTTGTTCAGACCGTCGTCTTCAAGAATGATTTCTCGAAAAATCCCTTGGAACAGGGCGAGAATTGGCTGTCAAACTGAGTCGCCATCTTGATTTTGTAGACGAAATATTCAGACTTGATTTCTGGATAAACTTCGAATCGACCCATGAAGAAGAGTAATTTTTCAATGTTGAACTTTGTATGCTTCGGGTACTTGGGGCATCTTGATGTCAAGAAGGAGTATCTTCTGTGTGAACTCCTATAATTGACCGCTTTGAGAATCGTTCAGATGTACTGTACTGGCCTGCACATCTTTCAGATGTGCAGAAAGTCGTAGAGCGTGAAATCATAAGTTCGTTGCCTCCGAGCGTAAAAAGCCACCGAGCCTGAAATCATAGACTTGTAGTTCCTGAGCATGAAGTCATAGGTTTGTAGCCTCTCGAGCATAAAAGCTACCGAGCACAAAGACATCCGGGCGTAAAACCATAGACTTATAGCCATTGGAACGTAAAATCATAGATTTGTTGCTGTCGAGCGTAGAACACTCCTTGGTGTAGAACTGTAGATTTGTAGCTTCTAAAAAGAAAATCTTCTGAGCGTGAAGTCATGGATATGTTGCCTCTGAGCGTAAAAAGCCACCAAGCGTGAGATCATAGATTTGTAGCTGCTGAGCGTGAAGTCGTAGGTTTGTAGCCTCTCGAGCGTAAAAGCTATCGAGCACAAAAGTATCCGGGCGTAAAACCATATACTTGTAGCCTGTGAGCGTAAAATCGTAGATCTGTAGCTGTTGAGCGTAAAAAGCCCTTTAGTGTAAAAACCACGTATCTTCCACGCGCGAAAACTTTTTGAATTCGTTGACTGTCCGCCTTCTCTGAGTGATAGGCTGACGTAGTACCCAATCATAATCGGATTATTAATTAGGAGATTTGGTTCAGGATTTGAGGAGTCCATCTGAACTCCATATATACCCCAAGTTTCTGAGAGAAACTTTTTATCCATCTTCTGCGAAAGAAAGCCTTCGTCTGTTCGAGTTCTTCTTCGTTTCTTCTCCGAGATTTCGAAGTTTCCAGTAATGGCCTCGAAAAAATCCTCCTCCACTAAGGGAAAGAAGGTTGATTCTTCTTCTCGTTCTTCTGCTCAAGTGAGAGCGTCTTCGGTCGGGCAAGGCGAACTTTCTTCTGAGCGAAGTATCCCGCCGACGAGCAGTGCACCCGGCCTAAAAGGTAGAGCATTTGGGATGAAGAAGAACGACCGAAAATACTTCGCACACGTTGTACGTGACCGCGCTAGGTCATCTCCTGTGCTGATAGCCTCTTTGAGGAAGATGATGCACAGAGACGTTTTATATTTTACGCCCACATTTCTAATGTGTCAGCACAAAAACTCCATATTTTCGCAGTACGGCGTAAAAGCTTCGACTGTCGAAAGTTGGTGTATAAAATTTGAGTGTTACGCTTCTGGATAAAGATTCTGGCGTAATACCACAATTTTATCAGTCTGGCGTAAAGCAGAGACTGTATACTCCCAGCCTTGAAATTTTACGCTTTTAGGAAATGGATTCCAGCGTAATGGTCAAGTTTTTACGGTCTTGGCGTAAAGCACAGACTGTTGAATTTTGGCGTGTGCTGCAAGATCTGTAATATCTAGTTATAGGAACTGACTTGTTTTTCTTGCATGGCACAGTTAACTTGCATGTGTTTCCGCTAGCCGATGTGATGGGTTCTGCCGCAGGGATGCTGCACTCCAACTATCTGGAGGATCTGTCACACGTGACATTTCCTATCTCCGGGCCACAGTATCCTGAAGGAAGAGAGATTCTGATATCGGCTCAGGGCGAGCGAATGCTGCTGAGCATGATCAACGGGGAGCCCCTGACGTATATAGACAGGGATAATTACATAAAGTCGACCTTCCTCTTCGGGGACATGATTGACAAGCAGTCCCAGATGAAGCCCAAGAGAGAACTCTGGGTTTTCCCTGCCGGGAGCTTGGTTTTGTATCTGCCCAAGATGCTGAGAGACTACCCCATCTCGGCTTTCTTCCATACCACACATCCCAGGAAGATGTCGTGGACGCTGACTCCCGATCTTCACGGCAGGCCGGGGAAGATCTTTCATCTGAAAGGAGCTGACCAGGGGTTATTTGTTAGCCGTCCTTCTGGCAATGTGACGGTGTTCAGGGGACTGTACCCGGGCAGTGTCCCGAGTGAAGACAGCTTGGTGATCCAGCCGGTCCAATTACCGACTTTCTGCAATAATTTTATGGGGCAGGGGAGAGTATACCCTAAGGTGAACCCTCGGTGCGGTGGGTGGATCACCCCTTCAAACCTTCGATGGGCTCGCTTAGTTGATTGGGCCCTGAAGCATTTTCAGACCAAGTTGGAGAACATTGGTCTGTTTGCAGCTGTGAGTGCTACCAGTGTTGGGTTACCTCCTAACCCCAACCTGTTCCTGGCACTGATGGAGCGATATATTTCGCTCACCGGGACTTTCGCCACTCCACTGGGGGAGTTAGGATTGGCCCTCCATGAGATGGCAGAGATCTCAAGACTGCCGATGGGGGATACTCCATATGAAGAGTATGTTCCCACGAACCGGGAGCTGGAGGATTCGGACTCTCAGGTAGTGGAGGTCTATCAGGAGCTGATGTGCCACTACCTCGCCTGCACCGCTTTTTATGATGAGCCCTCAAATTTGGCTCATATCAGCAAATGGACGTCCTACCTCTTCTTTTACCGGTCCAGGACTGCTAAGCCGGAGAAGGTGTTGGAGGGCAAGGATCAGCCTGTGAATCCTCTGAGCGTGCTTAATGCTCAGGTAGTCGACGATCTCATAGTGGATGCTGGGGCTCCGGACTTGATCCTCGACGAAGGGATCGGACAGTATCCTGTAGGCACTAAGACCTATAGTTACTTGAGGCGCTGCCGCAGGCCTCTGTCCAGGGAAGCTCAACTGGCTGGCTTCCTCTCCATATGGCTGCGCCGAATGGTGGTACCTGGCGTCGCATCTGCGGACCGCATTCACCGCAATACGCTATGGCCTGCAGTACATCTGGTGTTTGGGCAAGACTGGGCTTGCTCCCTGCCATGGTGTGCCGTATTCAAGCTGGCCTGAGGGCCATGACTGATGGGCTGCTCGCCGGTGATGCTCGGCGTGATAGCTTTCCCCGGGTAGAATTACCATACCTGTATCTGATGGGATGGTTAATTCTTCATAACCCCTGGGTTATGTCTCCCGGCTCTGGCAGTAGTTCGGGGACTAGTTTCTTGTTGAACTACTAGAAGTCTTCCTGGAATGTGACCACGGTTCTAGACTGTCGGCGGGTGCTGGGCTTCAACCACAGCTGGAAGCTTTTCTGCACTGTCCCCTCCGTACATCGCAATCAATCGGGGATTAGGCTTGAAGATTCCTGTAGAGAGAAGACCAATCTTTCTCCTGAAGCTTTTAATTGGTTGGTCTGCATTAGACCTTCCCATCTATTGTACAGGAGTGTGTTTGTGGTATTAAACGAAAGAACAAAATATATATAATGCGAGGTTTGTACGAAACCCGTCTTCTTTGGTTTACAAACAAACTTGTACAATTTGATCCTATACGAGGATGTAGGAGTACAATTTATTTAATCTGGGTAGATGATTGCTATAGGTGTCTGATCTGCAGTCGATCACTTTAGCCCTTGGACTACACGATGGTGAAGAAGTGCCGTGGAAGACAGAAAGCAATTTTGTAGGTGGCGAAAGAGGATGGATGCACGATGCCAATGTCGTCGATCGCTACTCTTTGCCTGAGCTCTGGATGCTTCTCTCTCTCTGTCTCTAAGACTCTTCGATCTCTCCTCAATCTCCAATGTTTTGACCCTTCTTTCAAAGCTTCGACCTTGTTCGATTTTTAAAGTCTCGACCTCGTTCGATCTTTAAAATCTCGACATGTTCCTCTATTGATAGAGGTCTCTATTTATAGAGTTTTGGTGACAGTGACCACTCAATCGGTATGGAAATCGAGTAGTGGAAAGTACAGTACCCTTTTACACAATGGTTAAAATAACCAAAGCCTGCATATAGATGATCTTTTGAATGAGCGTGTGACGCGGGTCCAACTAAGGGACAAAATACGTATAATCGCTACGAAGATCACGGCGTAGAAGCCACGTAGGTAGGTATCCCTCGTGTAGAAGAGGTTGGCATAGAAGCCAATGTCTGTCACCATGGCGTAGAAGCCAAGTAGGCATAGAAGTCGAGTAGGCATAGAAGCCTGATGGCATAGAAGCCGAATAAGCACAGAAGGCCGAATGAGCATAGAAGCCGAACGAGCATAGAAGCTGAGGAGGCGTAGAAGTCGAGCGGGCACAGAAGCTGAATGGGCATAGAAGCCGCTGCGTAATGTGCCAGAGTGGTCGTAGAGGCCGAGCAGTCACAAAAGCTGAATGGGCGTAGAAGCCGAGGTGATGTGGACGTCTTTAGCCGAAATCACGGCTCTTGAAGATATAATCAAATCTCTCGCATTAAATGCAGAGATCCGCTATCATCATTAATTGCATAGATATGTTCCGAAGGCCTGCCACCGTTCTGAGCATTAGGTACAGAGACGTGCCTCGAGCCCTGTACGAAGAGCAGCTTTTGACATGGCAGTCTGTTTGTCTTCCGCGGAGCGTAAATAGTTCGCATTTGCCTGTGTAAAATAAGGCAGCGTATCCCCTTGTATGCGTAAAAGCAGTCTCCGCTGAGGGGATGTCAGTAAATGACGGTTCAGTGATATTTAATCAAATCCTCTGCATTAAATGCAGAGATCCGCCATCATACTGTGGTGTGCGTCCCGAGTGGTCTGCCATCTTTCCAGCCGTCGTCTGGGTAGCCGTGCAATACTTTTTGTCAGATGTCAGGTTCACTGTGTGACTTGACAGGTTCATTTCGGGAAAGACGAAGCATTCCTCGTACGCTTTAACGCTGCTATGAAAGCGGATGAGTTTTACGCCATGGAGGCGATGAAGCACCCCGTCTACGCTGAAGCGGCCTGGACATACTGCATTTACACGGATGGTCCCATCATATTTTATGCCGTGCTCAGTGGAAAAGCTTCGTCGCACTCTTGATGGCCTTGAGGTCCCCTGCTTACGCTGCCCAGCATCACCATGTTGCGTAGAGCTATCCAGCGTATTTTTTATGCTTCTACAAGACCCCCTTCAAAGCTTTCAAATTTCTTCGGAATTTGGAATGCTTTGAATGAAGCATGAACCGCTCCTCGTAACTCAAAATATTTCTGAATAGAGCGTTGAAACAGTCGATGCTGACTTTATGGCAGATTTATTGGGGACCGGTGTGACCTCTCTCGCCTATAAAAAGCCGAGGAGTTTAACCTGTTCTTTCCACATCCCCTTCGCCACACAAGGATGATCGCCGGAGTCCGTCGGGTCGATATGAGGAAGAAGAAGACCATGTTCTTCCAGCATGTAGGGAGCCGAAAAAGATGGCATCTTCGAGCAAGTCTCATCTGCAACGATGGATCATGGAAGGATATCATAGCCTCCCTTGCTCGGGATAATCAGCAACTTTGTATGGCGGTTCTCCGGGAGAGAGGAAGGGTCATTTTAGACCACACAGCTTGCAAGCTGCATATTTTCTCCTGAGACTTCCGCGGACGAGAGAAGACAAACTGTAACTGTCGTCCTCGATCGAGTTGGGTTAAAGAAGCCTCAACTGGATCTGACATGGCGTATGGAGGATGGGCCCTGAAGAAGTTCAGGTAGGCCCAATGCTCTATCCTCCCGCCAGCAATCATCTTCTTGTTCATTACTGTGGAAGTCGATGAACTGCCATGGAAGAAGAGGAAGACCTTCACCGGTGCGAGAACCTGTCAGAACAGATCCTGGGGGGTGGCCTTCCGAAGATGACGAGGAAATCCTTTGTAGACGGGATTTCCCTCATATGTATTCACGAAAATGAAGAAAAACCCTTGTAGACTGGATTTTCCTCATATGTAATCGTGATTTTCTATTTTTAATAAAGTCGTCTTCTTCTGTGCATATGATTGTCTTGCCATACGTTGCTGTGAAGTCTGAATACATGTAGCTTCAACACGTCTGATTCTTTACGCCGACTCTGTTTAGAAAGAGTGCTAGGTCCTGTCCTCTCTTTTACATATAACTAGAGATGCGTAGAAAGCCGCTTTAGCATTCGAGTGTTCAAACTGTCCTGCTATTTTTAGGAGTGAGGAACCGCGTAAAATTCTGAACTGCTGCTTCTGATGAGCAGAATTTCTTTGTTCAGACATCATCTTCAAGAATGATTTCTCAAAAAAAATTCCTTGGAACAGGGTCGAGAAATGGCCGTCAAACTGAGTTGCCATCTTGATAGATGAAATATTTAGACTGGAGTCTGGATGAACTTTGAATCGACCCATGAAGAAGAGTAATTTTTCAATGTTGAACTCTATATGCTTCGGGTACTTGGGATATCTTGAGATCAAGAACGAGTATCTTCTGTGTGAACTCTTTGCAATTGACCGCTTTTGAGGACTGTTCAGATGTACGCGTGATCTGGTCGACGTATCCTTCAGATGTGCGGGAAGTCGTGGAGCGTGAAATCATTAGTCTGCAGCTTCTGAGCATAAAACACCATCGAGCATGAAATCATAGACTTGTAGTTCCTGAGCGTGAAGTCGTAGGTTTGTAGCCTCTCGAGCATAAAAGCTACTAAGCACAAAGGCATCTGGGCGTAAAACCCGACTTGTAGCCGTCGAACGTAAAGCCGTAGATTCGTAGCCGTCGAGCGTAGAAAGCTCCTTAGCGTAGAACTATAGATTTGTAGCTTCTGAAAAGAAATTTTTTTCGAGCGTGAAGTCACGGATCTGTTGCTTCTGAGCGTAAACTAAGCGCCACCGAGCGTGAGATCATCGATTTGTTATCTGCTGGCATAAAGTCATAGGATTGTGGCCTCTCAAGCATAAAAGCTACCGAGCATAAAGATATCCAGGCGTAAAACCATAGACTTATAGCTTGCGAGCGTGAAACCATAGATCTGTTGCTGTCGAGCGTAGAAAGCTCCTTAGCGTAAGAACTACTGACCTGCTTTGCGCAAAAAACTTTTCGAATTCGCTGACTGTCCGCCTTCTCTGAATAATAGGCTGACGTAGGACCCAATCATAACAGAATATTAATTAGGAGATTTGGTTCGGGGAGTCCATCTGAACTCTATATATATCCCAAGTTTTCTGAGAGAAAAACTTTTTATCCGTCTTCTGCGAAAGAAAAAGCCTCCGACTGTTCGAGCTCTTCTCCGAGTCTTCTCTGAGTCTTCAAAGTTTCCAGTAATAGCCTCTAAGCAATCCTCCTCCTCTAAGGGAAAGAAGATTGATTCCTCTTCTCGTTCTTCTGCCCAAGCAGGAGTGCCTCCAGTTGGACAGGGCGAACCCCATTCTGAGCTGAGCATCCCGCCGATGAGCAGTGTACCCGGCCTGATAGGTAGAGCTTTTGGGACGAATGAGAACGACTGAAAAATCCTTCGCACACGTGGAACGTGACCGCTCTAGGTCGTCTTCTGTGCTGATAGCCTCTTTGAGGAAGATGATGCACAGAGACGTTTTATCTTTTTACGTGCACATTCCAAATGTGTCAGCGTAAATACTCTATTTTTTCGCAGTTGAGTGTAAAAGCTTTGACCGCCGAAAACTTGGTGTATACCATTAAAATTTGAGTTTTATGCTTGTGGATGAAAATCCTGGCGTAATAACTCAATTTAATCAATCTGGCGTAAAGCACAGACCGTATACTGCCAACCTTGAATTTTACGTTTTTTAAGGAAATGGATTCCAGCGTAAAGGCTCAAGTTTTACAGTCTCGGCGTAGAGCACGGACTGTTGTTTTTTCTTTTTGTGGATGCTGCAAGTCCCGAAATGTCTAGTTAGGAACTGACGTATTTCTTCTGGTGCTTTTGCAGTTAACTTGCATGAGTCTCCACTGGCTGAAGTGATGGGCTCTGCCACCAGGATGCTGCACTCCAACTATTTGGAGGATCTGTCAAACGTGACATTTCCTATCTCCGGGCCCCAGTACCCCGAAGGAAGGGCAATTCTGATATCGGCTAAGGGCGAGCGAATGCTGCTGAGCATGATTAATGGAGAGCCTTTGACGTATGCAGATGGGGACCAGTATATAAAGTCGGACTTTTTTTTCGGGGACATGATTGATAAGCAGTCCCAGACGAAGCCAAAAAAAGAACTCTGGGTTTTCCCTGCCGGGAAGTTGGTCTTGAGTCTGTCCAAGATGCCGAGAGATTATCCTATCTCGGCATTCTCCCATGCTACTCATCCCAGGAGGATGTCGTGGACACTGACTCCCGATCTTCATGGTAGGCCGGGGAAGATCTTCTGGCAGAAAAGTTCTGGCCTATTTGTCAGCCGTCCTTCCGATCATGTAACATTGTTCAGGGGATTGTACCCGAGTAGTGTCCCTAGTGAAGACAGCTTGGTGCTCCAGCCGGTGCAATTTTCGACCTTCTGTAATGATTTTTGGGGCGCGGAGGAGTATACCCCAAGACGAATCCTCGATGTAACGGGTGGATGACCCCAACAAATCTTCGATGGGCTCGCTTAGTTGATTGGGCCCTGGAGCATTTTTGGATCGAGTTAGAGAACATCGGTCTGTTGGCAGCTGTGAGTGCTACCAGCGTTGGGTTGCCTCCTAACCCTAACCTGTTTTTGGCACTGATGGAGCGATATATTCAGCTCACCGGGACTTTCGCCACTCCGCTGGGGGAGTTGGGATTGGCCCTTCATGAGATGGCTGAGATCTCGAGACTGCCGATAGGGGATACTCCGTACGAAGAGTATGTTCCCACGAGCCAGGAGTTGGGTGATTCAGACCCTCGGGTAGTGGAAGTGTATCAGGAGCTGATGTGCCACTACCTTGCATGCACCGCCTTCTACGCTGAGCCTTCAGATTTGGCTCACACCAGTAAATGGACGTCCTACCTTTTTTTTCATCGGGCTAGGGCTGCTCAGCCGGAGAAAGTCTTGGAAGTCAAGGATGAGCCTGTGAATCCTCTGAGCGTGCTGACTGCTCAGGAAGTCGACGATCTCCTGGAAGAAGCTAGGGCTCCGGATCAGATCCTCGTCGAAGGGATAGGAAAATATCCTGCAGGTACTAAGGCCTACAACTATCTGAGGCATTGCCGCAGAGCTCTATCCAAGGAAGCTCAACTGGCTGGCTTCCTCTCTATATGGCTGCGCCGACTGGTGGTACCCGGCATCGCATCTGCGGATCGTATTCACCGCAATATCTTGTGGCCTGCAGTACGTCTGGTGTTTGGGGTGAGACTAGGCTTGCTCCCTGCCATGGTGTGCCGCATACAAGCTGGCCTAAGGGCGATGACTGAGGCGCTGCTTGCTGATGAAGCTCGGCATGAAAGCTTTTCCCGGGTGTAATTACCATACCTGTATTTGATGGGATGGTTAATTCTCCATAACCCCCGGGTGATGTCTACCGGTTCCGACAGTAGCTTGGGGGGAGTTTCTTGCTGAATTACAAGAAATCCTCTTGGAATGTGCTTACAGTTTTAGACTATCGGCGGGTGCTGCATTGCGGTCACAGCTGGAAGCTCCTTTGCAGTGTCCCCTCTGTTCATCGCAACCAATCGGGGATTAGGCTTGAGGACCCAGGTAGAGATAGGACCACTCTTTCTCCTGAAGCCTTCAATTGGTTGGTCTGCATTAGACCTTCCCACCTGCTGTACAGAAGTGAAGATCACTGCTTCTTCAAATCCTACCTGCCTAGTCGGTTTGCCAGGCAGTTTGGGTATGATCAGTTGTATGTGGGCAACGTCGTCACCAGCTTCACGTCCAGAGGTAGACTCATCGATGGAGCGAGGGGATGGCGATATTTTATCATGGGCTGCACCGGGGCAATTTTTATTATGCCCTTCGTCACACCTTCCACGGAGCTGCCCATCCTGCACTCGTATGCCTAGTTCTATGTGGCAACGAATACCTCCCATCGCGATTTTGATATGGGT
This sequence comes from Iris macrosiphon, assembly GCA_036927795.1. Classification (NCBI taxonomy): domain Eukaryota; kingdom Viridiplantae; phylum Streptophyta; class Magnoliopsida; order Asparagales; family Iridaceae; genus Iris; species Iris macrosiphon. Next base: position 34,548,040 of record JAYESA010000003.1, read on the forward strand.
GGAAGTTTTAGGGTGCCCTCTTCCAAACCTGGGGGAAGGGTTGAAGTCCCCTCGATTTTTTCTGACGAGGGTGACGAGTCCGCTACTCCGGATGAGCCTCTCGTATCGGTACCGAGGGGTGAAATACCTCCGCCTGCAGGGGCATTGGTAGTCTCTGGGAAACGAAGGGCTTCCGCTTTGAAGGAGGCTTCCCCTCGTAAGAGGACGAAGAGGATGGTTACTCATTCTCTCCAGATTCCTGGCATTGAGGCTCCTGGAAGTGAGCCTGCTTCACCCTATGTCGGGGATGATTCTATGATTGGGGGTTCCTCGCCTTTTAGAGAGGAACCTTCTACAGTTTTGGCCGGTGACGCCAAAGAATCTCAGCTGGAGGCTGCTACCGCTGCTACTGCTTCAGGTGGTGGAACAAAGTTGCCTTCGAGGCTGGTTATAAGACTCCATATACCTTTGTCCGGATCAGCATTGGGAGAGGCCCCTGCCATGCTCGTTAGCGCTTTTGATGAGATTCTAGTTGACGAGCCTCAAGTGAATCTTGGCAAAGACCTGGAAGAGTATTTGCCAGTATCAGTTAGCAGGCCCTTGTCTCCAGGTATGACAGCTTGCCTAGCATCACTATCATCTTTTCGTGCCTCTTCTTTAGGAAAATTAATATCGTGTGGACATTAACTTCCTATTGTCTTCTTCTCAGGGGATGACCTCTTCGGGGAGGGCAATGCACAAGCGTCCTTCGGCTCCGTGTCAGGTCCTGGCGTTGATACGAAGGTGCCTGGTTTTGAAGGAGAAACATCTTCGGGTGCCGGCTCGCCTGCCGACGAGGCTTCGATACCTCAAGAGGACGACCCTGTCGTTGCGACAATGCCTCCTTCGAGTATGCTGGTTACTTCATCTGGTGTCGGCACTTCCTCTTTTGGCGCACCCCTTGTCGAGACGAGGATTGTGGCCACGTCGATTGCGGTCGCCTCTGGAGTACGGTTTGACAATATTGCAGCCACTCCTAGCGTGCATTTGGTCCTAGCTGCACTGACCGAGCAGTATACCAGTATCTTCTACAACACTTTGAAAACGCTAATATCAATGGTGTTGGAGAAGAATCTGAACTTTGAGTGCCTGAGGAAGTCCTCTCGGTTTTCGGTAGAGGCGATCGGGGACCTTGGCGATACTGGTTTAGCTGACGCCCTGGCGGAGGTAGTTAATGGTTTGGAGCAACCCGTTAACGAATACTCGCAGCTATCCCAAGATATTGTTGACGATTTGGTCCAGGATGAATACGACTCGCTGACTGCAAGGCTGGGAGAGTTGGAAGCTCTGAGCAGGTCCCTCGAGATACGGCAACAGGAGATGAGCAACGAGCACACCCTCTTAGAGTGTGTTGTTCCCCAGTTGGCCAAGAGTAAAGCTGAACATGAGAAAAATGAAGCGAGGGTCCGTAATTCGAAGGCTGAGCTCACTTTAGCGAAGGAGTGGTCTCGTGCTTCAGCCGCCGGAGTGCATGTGTTACAGAGCCAGATGGAAGAAGCTTAACAGAACTTGGCACATGCGAGTGCCATGCACGCCGATCTTACACATTCTCTGTCCGATTTATCCGGCTTGAATAATGAGGAGACGAGATGGGAGCGAGCTCGAGCTACCATTTTAGACTCCAGGAATGAGAAGATGGCCAGACTGGCACAGCAAATTCGCGATTTGATCGCTCCTCCTTCATGGTGTACTTTTGCTTTTGCTTTTTAATGTACTTCCGCTCTTTTTTGGGGAATAATGAAGAGGCTTTTCATCTGACTTTGTGGACCCGTCATTTCGGAATGTAAATGACGGGTTTGGGTGAGAGTAATATCAGAGGTAGTATGGACGTGATAGTCTCTCGGTAAACTTTAGCAGGGCGCATCTATTCAGGGGTCATATGGACATGATAGAGTACGACCCGACTAGTTTCATTTTGGAAGTAGTTTTGTCAGAATAAAATTTTTGCCTTTATTCCACTTGAGCAGAGGAGTTTAAGCATAGTACCTTTTCAGGAATTTGCCATTGATAGGAGCCATTAGTTGGTCTCCATTAGGCTGGGCTAACCTGTAAGCGTCGTTTGAGAACATTGTCTCGATCACGTAGGGGCCTTCCCATTTGGGCTGAAATTTGCCCTTGCTTCTGTGAGTGAGAATCATTGGCCTTCTTACAGCTAAGACTAGCTCACCAACTTTGAACACTCTTTCCTTTATTTTTTGATTTAAAATCTCTGGAAATGCGTGCTTGGTAGAACGCGATGCTCTGTTGAGCTTGAAGGCGTTTCTCGTCTAATCCTTCTAGCTCTTGAAGCCTTAAAAGGTCATTCTTTTCCCGAGTGAACTCATTGGCGACTGCTATCCTGAGTGACAGGATTTGGATTTCGATGGGAAGAACTGCTTCGCTCCCGTAGACCAGTGAGAACGGGGTGCAACCTGTCGGTGCTCGGACCGTTGTGCGGTATGCCCAGAGACATTCTCCCAGCTTCTCGTTCTAATCTCTTTTGTTCGAAGAGACGAACTTCTTCAAGAGTTTGATAATGGTTTTGTTGAAGGCTTCGGCCAAACCATTAGCAACTGGATAATATGCCGTAGAGGCGACATTTTGTATCCGATTTTTATCGCAAAATCGATTAAATACTTGGCTGATGAACTGAGGCCCATTGTCATGGATTATCCTTCGGGGAATCCCAAAGCAATAAATGAGGTGATGCTTGATAAAGCTAATCACATTGGATGTTTTTACCTCAGCGAGAGGGATCACCTCTGCCCATTTGGAGAAGTAATCCGTGATGGCCAGTATGAACTGGTGACCTCTGGAAGAAGACGGGTAAATAGGACCAATGATGTCCATACCCCATGCTTCGAAAGGCCAGGATGCAACCGTATGATGTAGATGTTCAGACGGCTGGTGTATGAAGTCTGCATGGACCTGACAGGCCTTGCATCGTTTGGCATACTGGATTGCGTCCGCGATCATAGTGGGCCAGTAATAGCCCATTCTCCTGATACGATCCTGTAGCTTAGGACCGGGTTGATGCACCCCGCATACGCTGTCGTGAGCTTCGCGGACGATCTGTTGTGCTTCGTCATTAGAGAGACATCTTAATAGCAGTCCGTCGTAGGTCCGGCGATATAGGCATTGTGAAGATGCATCGAAGTAGAAGCGTAATAATCGTCTTTTGACGGATGCTGCTTCTTTAGGGTCCTCCGGCAAGATTCCGTATGCCACAAAATCTATAAAGGGACTTCTCCAATCTCTTGTAGGAGGATCGGTGTTCACAGCGTAACTGCGTTCGATGTGAGTGTTGTTCTTCACGCAAAATAGATCTCTGTTAAGAAGGATTACCGAATTCTGCCTTCTTATAGGAGTAGCTAAATCTGCAGCTAGACTGGCTAGGGCATCGGCTTCCAGATTCTGAGATCGAGGTACATGCTCTAGGAAGAATTCCTTGAATGTCACGACTATCTCGACCGTTGCTTGGTGATAGGGGACGAGGTATGGATTCTGGACTTCATATATTCCCCTGACTTGATTGACGATAAGCAGAGAATCACCAAAAGCTTCCAGAGATTCGACCCCCAGCTCTTTAGTGACTTGGAGCCCGATTAGTAGAGCGTTGTACTCCGCCACATTGTTGGAACATGGCTCGTTAAGAGAGTATGCTCGATAGATAATGAGTTTATCGGGAGTAACCAGGACAATTTCTACCCCTGAAACCACGTTTCCTTTGGGACCAGTCCTGGAGGCGCCGTCGAAGAACAGTTGCCATGTACTACTTTCCATTGCGGGCATTTCCACAGGGGAATTTTTTTTGTGGACCTATCATTTGTTGCACACGAGAGTGCAAATAATAGGTTTGGGGACAAGCCCTGCCAGAGGTAATATGGACAAGGCAGTTTTTTATGGACTTAACACCACTGGCGTACTTAGAGTTAAGTACGGGTGCTAAGTTGAGATGACAATCGATATCAGAGGTAATATGAACATGATAATCGATAGCCGAATTTAGGAAGGTTTGTTCAGAGGTAATATGAATATGACAAACTCCCTGGGTTGTGACTCTATCGGGGATAGAGGCATACATCTGCTCAGAGGTAATATGGACATGACAGTTTTTGTGGACTCAACACCACTGGCGTACTTAGAGTTAAGTACGGGTGTTAAATTGAGATGACAATCGATATCAGAGGTAATATGGACGTGATAATCGATTAGCCGAATTTAGGAAGATTTGTTCAGAGGTAATATGAACATGACAAACTCCCTGGGTTGTGACTCTATCAGGGATAGAGGCATACATCTGCTCAGAGGTAATATGGACATGGCAGTTTTTGTGGACTCAATACCACTAGTGTACTTAGAGTTAAGTACGGGTGTTAAGTATAGATGGCAACCTACATCAGAAGATAGTGGATAGCCGAAAGTTTATTCAGAGGTAATATGAACATGACAAACTTTTGATCGTGACTCCTTTGGAGATGGAGGTACACGTCTGCTCAGAGGTGATATGGACATGGCAGTTTTTGTGGACTTAACACCACAGGAGTACTTCGAGTTAAGTACGGGCGTTAAGTTGAGATGACAATCGATATCAGAGGTAATATGAACATGATAATTGATTAGCCGAATTTAGGAAGGTTTGTTCAGAGGTAATATGAACATGACAAACTCCCTGGGTTATGACTCTATCGGGGATAGAGGCATACATCTGCTCAGAGGTAATATGGACATGGCAGTTTTTGTGGACTTAATACTACTGGCGTACTTATGACTAAGTACGGGTGTTAAGTGTAGATGGCAACCTACATCAGAAGATAGTGGATAGCCAAAAGTTTATTCAGAGGTAATATGAACATGACAAACTTTTGATCGTGACTCCTTTGGAGATGGAGGTACACGTCTTCTCAGAGGTGATATGGACATGGCAATTTTTTATGGACTTAACACTGCTGGAGTACTTATGACTAAGTACGGGTGTTAAGTGTAGATGGCAACCTACATCAGAAGATAGTGGATAGCTGAAAGTTTATTCAGAGTTAATATGAACATGACAAACTTTTGATCGTGACTCCTTTGGAGATGGAGGTACACGTCTGCTCAGAGGTGATATGAACATGGCAGTTTTTTGTGGACTTAACACTGCTGGCATACTTATGACTAAGTACGGGTGTTAAGTGTAGATGGCAACCTACATCAGAAGATAGTGGATAGCCGAAAGTTTATTCAGAGGTAATATGAACATGACAAACTTTTGATCGTGACTCCTTTGGAGATGGAGGTACACGTCTGCTCAGAGGTGATATGGACATGGTAGTTTTTTGTGGACTTAACACTGCTGGCGTACTTATGACTAAGTACGGGTGTTATCTGGTTCCCCGTAGAGGTCAGATGTTGTCTTACGCGCGGAGCGTGCTTTGTACTTCCGATTTGGCGGTGAGGCATCATCAGAAGTTTTGTCTATTCTGCCACGGACGGAAGACTGGTTTCTACGCGTAGAGTGCAGTGGATACCTCTGGGTTAGCGCTGAGGCTTTGCCCAAAGTTTTGTCTGTACCGCGCGTAGCGGGAGACTGGTTTCTACGCGTAGAGCGCAGTGGGTACTTCTGGGTTAGCGCTGAGGCTTTGCCCAAAGTTTTGTCTGTATCGTGCGTAGCGGGAGACTAGTTTCTATGCGTGGAGCGCAGTGGATACTTCCGGGTTAGCGCTGAGGCTTTGCCCAAAGTTTTGTCTATACCGCGCGTAGCGGGAGACTGATTTTTACGTGTAGGGCATGGAGGGAGTAATGCTACAACCTCATTGGTCGGAGAGATCGGAGAGGTCGGATAGTCCACAGGAATGGTAGAGGATGTCTTGGGCATCCAGACCTTGCGCAGCTTCCTGTTGTTTTGTACAGAGAGAGAGTGAGAGCTACCCCCCGTCCGAAGCATGTCTTCGTAGGCAGACTGGTCGAACTGGACGACCAGTGTCTTCTTTACGGATCCCACGGATACCGTATCGTGTTGAGCAATTGCTTCCTCATCAAAAGAGAAAGATGTCCCCAAAAGAGTCGCCATCTTGTTTGTGGTATTAAACGAAAGAACGAAATGTATATAATGTGAGGTTTGAACGAAACCCGCCTTCTTTGGTTTACAAACAAACTTGTACAATTTGATCCTATACGAGGATGTAGGAGTACAATTTATTTAATCTGGGTAGATGATTGTTATAGATGTCTGATCTGCAGTCGATCACTTTAGCCCTTGGACTACACGATGGTGAAGAAGTGCCGTGGAAGACGGAAAGCAGCTTCGTAGGTGGCGAAAGAGGATGGATGCACGATGCCAATGTCGTCAATCGCTACTCTTTGCCTGAGCTCTGGATGCTTCTCTCTCTCTCTAAGACTCTTCGATCTCTCATCAATCTCTAATGTTTTGACCCGTGGTTCGATCTTCTTTCAAAGCTTCGACCTTGTTCGATTTTTAAAGTCTCGACCTTGTTCGATCTTTAAAATCTCAACCTGTTCCTCTGTTGATAGAGGTCTCTATTTATAGAGTTTTGGTGACAGTAACCACTCAATCGGTTAGGAAACCGAGTAGTGGAAAGTACAGCACCCTTTTACACAACGGTTAAAATAACCAAAGCCTGCGTATAGATGATCTTTTGAATGAGCGTATGACGCGGGTCCAACTAAGGGACAAAATGCGTATAATCGCTACGAAGATCATGGCATAGAAGCCACGTAGGTAGGTATCCCTCGTGTAGAAGAGGTTGGCATAGAAGCCAATGTCTGTCACCATGGCGTAGAAGCCAAGTAGGCATAGAAGTCGAGTAGGCGTAGAAGCCTGATGGCATAGAAGCCAAATAAGCACAGAAGGCCGAATGAGCATAGAAGCCGAACGAGCATAGAAGCTAAGGCGTAGAAGCCGAGCGGGCACAGAAGCTGAATGGGCGTAGAAGCCGCTGCGTAACGTACTAGAGTGGTCGTAGAGGCCGAGCAGTCACGAAAGCTGAATGGGCGTAGAAGCCGAGGTGATGTGGACGTCTTTAGCCAAAATCATGGCTCTTGGAGATATAATCAAATCTCTCGCATTAAATGCAGAGATCCGCCATTATCATTAATTGCAGAGACGTGTTCCGAAGGCCTGCCACCGTTCTGAGCATTAAGTGCAGAGACGTGCCTCGAGCCCTGTACAAAGAGCAACTTTTGATGTGGCAGTCTGTTTGTCATCCGCGGAGCATAAATAGTTACGTTTGCCTTTGTAAAACAAGGCAGCGTATCCCCTTGTATGCGTAAAAGCAGTCTCCGCTGAGGGGATGTCAGTAAACGACGGTTCGGTGATATTTAATCAAATCCTCTGCATTAAATACAGAGATCCGCCATCATACTGTGGGGCACGTCCCGAGTGGTCTGCCATCTTTCCAGCCGTCGTCTGGGTAGCCGTGCAGCACTTTTTGTCAGGAGTCAGATGTCAGGTTCACTGCGTGACTTGACAGGTTCATTTCGGGGAAGACGAAGCGTTCCTCGTATGCTTTAACTCTGCTATGAAAGTGGATGAGTTTTACGCCATGGAGGCGATGAAGCACCCCGTCTACGCTAAAGTGGCCTGGACATACTGCATTTACGCGGATGGTCCCATCATATTTTACGTCGTGCTCAGTGGAAAAGCTCTGTTGCACTCTTAATGGCCTTGAGGTCCCCTGCTTACGCTGCCCTGCATCACCATGTTGCGTAGAGCTATCCAGCGTATTTTTCATGCTTCTACAGAGTGAAGACCATTGCTTCTTGGATCCCTACCTGCCTAGTCGGTTTGCTAGGAAGTTTGGGTATGATCAGTTGCACGTGGGCAACGCCGTCACCAGCTTCCGGTCCAGGGGTGGACTCATTGATAGAGCGAGGGGATGGCGATATTTCCTCATGGGTTGTACTGGAGCAATTTTTACCGTGCCGGTTATTACACTCTCCACGGAGCTGCGCATCCTGCACTCATATGCCCAGTTCTATGTGGCAACGAACACCTTCCATCGCGATTTTGACATACATGAAAGTTTTAGGGTGCCCTCCTCCAAGTCTGGGGGAAGAGTCGAAGTCTCCTCGGTCTCTTCAGACGAGGGTGAGGAGTTCGTCAATCCAGATGAGCCTCTGGTGGCGGTATCGAGGGGTGAATTTCCTCTGCCTGCAGGCCCTTTGGTGATTTCTGGGAAGCGGAGGGCCCCTACTCCGGAGGAGACTTCCCCTAGTAAGAGGAAGAAGAAGATGGTTAATCGTCCTCTCCGGATCCTTGGTATTGAGGCTCCTGGAAGTGAGCTTGCATCTCCCCATGTTGGGGATGATTCTTTGATTGGGGGTTCGTCGCTTTTTAGAGAGGGACCCTCTAATGTTCCTGCTGGTGGTGCCGGAGAATCTCTGCTGGAGGCTGCCGTCGCTGCTACTGCTTCAGGTAGTGGAACGAGGTCGCCTTCGGGGCTGAGAATACCTTTATGCGGATCAACATTGGGAGAGACTCCTGCCGTGTCTGCCAGTGCATCTGGCGAGATTCCAGCCGATGAGCCTCGGTCAAAATTTGACGAGGACCTGGAAGAGCATTCGCCAGTGCTCTTTAGAGCACCCCCTTCTCCAGGTATAATAGCTTGCCTGCATCATTAAGGAATGATTTAGCTGTACAGGCTGCAGATGCGACATATATGCCGTCGGCCATGGGTAAATATCGTCTTCACGCCTTTTCTTTTAGGAAAGTTAACATTATGCTGATATTAACTTCCTTTCGTCCTCCTTTCAGGGGAAGACCTTTTCGGGGAGGGCAGTGTAGATGCGCCCTTTGGCTCTGGCGGCGACACGGATGTGGCTGATTTTGAAGAGGAAGCATCATCGGGTGCCGGCTCACCTGTCGACGAGGTTCCGATATCTCAAGAGGAGGATGAGCCTGTCATTGCGACAATACCTTCTTTGAGTATGCTGGTATCTTCGTCCGGTGTTGGCGCTTCTTCTTTCGTCGCACCACCTGTTGAGGCGACGGCTGTGGCAACATCGTCTGCGGTTGTCCTTGGAGGGGGATTCGCCAATGTCAAGGCCACCCCGAGCGTCCAACCGGATCTAGCTGTGCTGATCGGACAGTACACTGATATCTTCTACACCACTTTAAAAATGTTAATATCAAGGGTGTTGGCGAAGAATCTAAGCTTTGTGTCGCTGAAGAGTTCCTCCCAGTCGGCGATAATGCCGATCCGAGAATTCGACGACACTGGACTAGCTGAAACGCTGGAGGAGATAGTTAATGGTTTGGAGCAACCCATTAACAAATACTTGCAGCTAGCTCAAGGCAATGTTGAAGATCTGGTCCAGGCTAGATACGACTCCATGACTGCACGGCTTGCCAAACAGATGGCAGGCGTAAATAAATCCATCCAGACACATCAGCAGGAGATGGATGAAGGAAAAGTCGTCCTGGAGGAGACCATTGCTCTTCGAACGAAGTGCCAGGCCGAGCACGAAGGGAATGTAGTGAGGGTCCTTAGGCTGGAAATGAAATTCGCTCAGGCAAAAGAGTGGGCTTCTCAGTCGTCGGAAGGTCTAGTTCTGGTGGATAGCCGATTGGGCGTAGCACAACAGAACTTGGCACGTGCAGATGTCGCTCGTGCTGGTTTTCTTCGGGCTAGAGCCGAACTGTCCCTCATGAGCAATGATGAGGCACGACTGGAGCGGGCTCGCCATGATGTCTTGGATTCCAGGACTGAGAGGATGGCCGCACTGGCGTAGCAGCTTTGCGACCTGACCGCTCCCCCTAAATAATGTACTTTTGCTTTTGTTTTTTAATGTACTTCTGCTCCTTTTTGGGAATAATAAAGAGGCTTTCATCTGACTTTGTGGACCCATCATTTCAGAATATAAATGACAGGTTTGGGGTGAAAGTGATATCAGAGGTAACATGAACGTGATATACTCTCGGTAAGTTTTAGCAGGATACATCTATTCAGAGGTTATATAGACATGATAGAATACGATCCCACTAGTTTCGCTTTGGAAGTAGTTTTGTCAGAATAAGGTTTTTGCCATATTCCACTTGAGCAGAGGAGGTTAAGCATAGTACCTTTTCAGGAATTTGCCATTGATAGGAGCGATTAGCAGGTCTCCATTAGGCTGGGCTAACTTGTAAGCGCCGTTTAAGAACGTTGTCTCGATCACATAAGGGCCTTCCCATTTGGGCTGGAATTTGCCCTTACTTTTGTGAGTGAGAATCATCGGCCTTCTCACAGCTAAGACTAGCTTACCGACTTTGAACACCCTTTCCTTCACTTTTTGATTAAAAGCCTTGGAAATGCTTGCTTGGTAGAGCGCGATGCGCTGTTGATCTTGGAGGCGTTTCTCATCTAATCCTTCTAGCTCTTGAAGCTTTAACAGGTTATTCTTTTCTTGAGTCAGCTCATTAGCCACGGCTATCCTGAGTGACGGAATTTGGATCTCTATGGAGAGAACTGCTTCGCTCCTATAGACTAATGAGAATGGGGTGCAATCTGTTGGTGCCCTACCGTTGTGCGGTATGCCCAGAGACATTCTCCCAGCTTCTTATTTCAATCCCTTTTGTTTGAAGAGACGAACTTCTTCAAGAGCTTGATAATGATTTTGTTGAAAGCTTCCGCCAAACCATTAGCAGCAGGATTATATGCCATAGAGGCGACATTCTGTATCCGATTTTTATCTCAAAATCGATGAAACGCTTAGCTGATGAACTGCGGTCCATTGTCATGGATTATCCTTCGGGGTATCCCGAAGCGATAAATGACATGATGCTTGATGAAGTTGATCACATTAGATACCTTCACCTCAGCAAGAGGGATTGCTTTCGCCCATTTGGAGAAATAATTCGTGATGGCCAATATGAACTGGTGACCTCTGGAAGAAGACAGGTGAATAGGACCAATGATATCCATACCCTATGCTTCGAAAGGCCAGGACGCAACCGTAGGATATAGATATTCGGGAGGTTGATGAATAAAGTCTGCATGGACCTGACAGGCTCTGCATTGTCTTGCATAGTTTATTGCGTCTGTGATAATAGTAGGCCAGTAATAGCCCATTCTCCTGATGCGATCCTGTAGCTTAGGACCGGGTTGATGCGCTCCGTATACGCCATCGTGGGCTTTACGGATAATCTGCTGTGCTTCATCACCAGAGAGACATCGTAATAATAGTCCGTCATAAGACCGACGATATAGATATTGTGATGATGCGTCAAAATAGAAGCGTAATGATCATCTTTTGACGGATACCGCATCTTTAGGATCCTTTGGCAAGATTTCGTATGCTAAGAAATCTATGAAGGGACTTCTCCAGTCTCTCCTGGGAGGATCTGTGTTCTCCACGTAGCTGTATTCAATGTAAAAGTTGTTTTTTACACAGAATAAGTCTCTGTTAAGAAGGATTACCGAATTCTGCCTTCTTATAGGGGTAGCTAAATCTGCAGCTAGACTGGCTAGGGCATCAGCTTCCAAATTCTGAGATCGAGGTACATGCTCTAGGAAGAAACCTTTGAACGTCATGGCTATCTCGACCGTTGCTTGGTGATAGGGGATGAGGTCTGGATTCCGGACTTCATATATTCCTCTGACTTGATTGACGATCAGCAGAGAATCACCGAAAGCTTCCAGAGATTCGACGTCTAATTCTTTAGCGACTTGGTGGCCGATTAGTAGAGCGTTGTACTCTGCCACATTGTTGGAACAGGGCTCGCTAAGAGAATATGCTCGGTAGATAACGAGCTTATCAGGAGTAACCAGGATAATTCCTACTCCCGAGACCACGTTTCCCCTGGAACCAGTTCTGGAGGCGCCATCGAAGAATAGTTGCCATGCATCACTCTTCATTGCGGAATTACATTCTGCAACTTCGTCGAGAATATCCTCGTACAGCTTAGAGGCCTCCGAGATTGGATGAGCAGCTAGGAAGTCAGCCAGTGCTTGGCCCTTGACGAATTTTTGGGGGACGTACACCATGTAATACGGTGTTAATAATATCGCCCAAGTCGCGAGTCGGGAATTAAGAACACTTGGCTTGTTCATCAATACCCGAAGAGGATTGATCCTGGAGATGATGTGAATGGTTTGCCCTATGACATAGTGTCGCATCTTCTGGATAGCGAATATCAGAGCCAAGTATTCTTTCTCCACTGGATTGTACCGATGTTCGGCTCTGACCATTATCCTGCTGAGGTAGTAGATAGCCTGCTCGTGACCCATCTCATTCTTTTATGTGAGAAGAGCTCCCAAAGAATGATCCATCGCTCGAACATACAGCACGAATGGTCTTCTCATGACAGGAGGAACCAGAACTGGCGGACTGGTGAGGTAGCGCTTGATATCACCGAACGCTTGCTGACAGGCTTCGTCCCATACGAAGGATACACCTTTCTTCATGAGACGAGAAAATGGCTGACATCTCCCCGAGAGGTTGGATATGAATCTCCGGATATAAGCCAGACGACCTTGAAATCCCCTAAGTTCCCTCAGATTGCGGAGCGGTCGTATTTCTAAGATGGCCTTGACTTTATCAGGGTCCACTTGAATGTCTTTGTCGGTAATGACAAATCCTAGAAATTTGCCACTAGATACACCCAGAAAGGACTTTGTAGGATTCATTTTGAGTTGATGTTGGCGCATTAATTCAAATACTGTCTTCAAGTCTTGGATGTGATGATCCTTGAGGCGGCTTTTGACAGCTACGTCGTCCACGTAACACTCCACTGTCTTGCGTAAATGCTCATGGAATATGTTACTCATAGCTCGTTGGTACGTAGCCCCGGCATTCTTTAATCCAAAGGGCATGACCGTATAGCAATATACTCCCAGTGGTATCCGGAAGGCAGTGTGCTTCTCGTCTTCAGGATGCATCTTGATTTGATTGTATCCTAAAAATCTGTCCATGAAAGACATACATTTAAAACTGCTAGTATTGTCAATCATGACGTCTGTGATGGGAAGAGGAAACTCATCCTTGGGGCAGGCTGTGTTCAGATCTCGGAAATCGATGCAGACTCGTATTTTCCCATTTTTCTTCATGACCGGGACAACATTGGCGACCCAGTCAGGATGTTGTTCTTCTCGGATGAAGCCACAGGCTATTAACTTTTTGACTTCAGCTTCAACGGCGTCCATCATATCCGGGCGGAACCGGCGTTGGTGTTGCTTCACAGGCTTCGAATCAGGCAATATGTTGAGCCTATGACTAGCTACCTTTGGATTAAGGCCTGACATGTCCTCATAATTCTACGCAAAGACGTCAATATATTCTTTTATCAGCTGGATAACTTCTTCCCTTTCTGCTTCGGAAAGATTGTTACTGATAAATATCGGCTTTGGCGAAAGTTCATCCCCAACGTCAATCTAGATAAATTCGTCTTCAGTGGAAGGTTCTTTTTGCTCGAAGCGGAACTCCCATTATGTATCCATTTGTTGAGCCCAAGCGTCATTCTCAAACGGTTCAGATTCTTGTTCGTCTGATTCGAAGGAATCCGTCACTACCATATTTGCTGATAATGTTCGCTCGAGAGCATGAGATGAGTCGGAGGGCGCTGAGCCATTTTGAGAGGAGGAAAAGATATCCTCGCTTGACTCAGGAGCTGCGAGGTAGGTGGTATACCCTAACCTGAAACGAGTTCGTTGATAGTAGGGATTGCCGTGCAGTGGCATTCGTCTGCCTTTCCCGTAGTTGAGACCCAGTTTCAGCTTTAAGTTATAACCCATATTTTGCATGATTTTCAGAGCTTGCGGGCTGTATCTGTGAACCTGTATTTTACCGGCATCGTCGTCGGAAGAGTCCTCTTGCACAGTCGGTTGATTGCGCATGCGGCCGAAGACTATCGAATGCTGACTGTTGCAAGTAGGCGGGACAATGAAGACAGAATCCTCATGCGGTCCATACGTCGTTGTGACATTGGATGATGACGCCACTTCCCATATATACGGATGATAGGAATCTATAGCTTCCAAGAATTTTTGTGCTATAGGTTCTATATCGTCGTAGGGGGATGATTCCCGATTCGGAATTTGGGCGTCAATATACTGGAAAAGAGGATGTTTATTATCATCTGAAACTCCGTTCCCGGTTGTATTTACATTACCCGGCTGTTTGTTGTGCCGGAGGTTGATAACCAAGGATGGAGGCTTCTGGTTCAAAGTGATCACTAGAGGATCACCCCCTTTTCCTGATCTGGTCTCGTTCAGGTGGATCGTCGTAGGCTCTATGGCTTTTGGACGAGTAGTCCGTCCTTTCACCTTGATTGACAGAGGTTGCTTGTCAGAGGGTTGCTCTGGCTCCCGGTGGGATTCCTTCTCTGCTTTGGCTGACACCTCTTTCGTGCAGTCTTGAGAGTACAACACGGCATCAGAGTAGTAGGATTCTACTCCTTTGAACGGGTTCAGGTCAGCAATCTCCGTTTGCACTGTTCCTCGGGCGTCTACATATTTGAAGCATTGGTGTAGAGTTGAAGGAACGATGCTGTGGTCGTGGATCCAAGGTCTACCCAACAAAATATTATAGGACTCCTCTGAATCAATGAAGTAACATGTAGCCATAGATCTGAGGTTGCCAATCTGGATCCTTAGGCGAATCTTCCACAATGGCTTACTTCTTCCGGCGTTGAAACCCACGATCGTAGTGGTGGTGTAAGCCAATTCGCTGGTAGGAATCCTCAGCGGTCTGAGCAGACTATAAGGAATGATGCTGATCGACGATCCCGAATCTATGTGTATCCGGTCGACCTCCATGGAACCGATGTACCCGATGTAATAGAGGGGTCTGTCATGCCTGTTATGTTTCAACAGCATGTCGTCTTGAGTGAAAGTGATGTTTGGGATCACCTCCATCACACTGTGGCATTGAGGACACGCCACTGGTTCTTTGGCAGACCTATTATTCGTTGCACACGAGAGTGAAAATAATAGGTTCGGGACAAGCCCTGCTAGAGGTAATATGGACATGGCAGTCTTTGTGGATCTAACACCACTGGCGTACTTAGAGTTAAGTACGGGCGCTAAGTTGAGATGACAACCGATGTGATAATCGATAGCCAAAAACTCGGAGAGTTCGTTTAGAGGTAATATAAAAATGACAAATTTCTGGGATGCAATTCCATCGGAGATGGAGGTACATATCTGCTCAGAGGTAATATGGACATGACAGTCTTTGTGGACCTAACACCACTGGCGTACTTAGAGTTAAGTATGGGCACTAAGTTGAGATGACAACCGATGTGATAATCGATAGCCAAAAACTCGGAGAGTTCGTTCAGAGGTAATATGAACATGACAAACTTCTGGGATGCAATTCCATCGGGGATGGAGGTACATATCTGCTCAGAGGTAATATGGACATGGCAGTCTTTGTGGACCTAACACCACTGGCGTACTTAGAGTTAAGTACGGGCGCTAAGTTGAGATGACAACCGATGTGATAATCGATAGCCAAAAACTCGAAGAGTTCGTTCAGAGGTAATATGAACATGACAAACTTCTGGGTTAAGAAATGAAATGCTTGGATGATGAACATAAGCTTATGTCTGGACAATTCACGGTGGAGTATTTTTTTGGAGTATTTTTCTTGAGTGAGGATAGTCTTGAAGAATCCACTGGAGAGACTTTTTAGGGACTCTTCCTCAGGTACATTTTTGAAGAGGGCAAATTGTTACGTAAAAAGAATCAAATTGGTAAGGATCGTCCCCTTGTTTACAGATTCAAATTGTTGACCTTGGCCTCGATCAACTCCTGAATTTTCTTTTTTAGCACATAGCACGCCCTTATGGGGTGATGAGTGTACCGATGGAAGAGACAATAATCTGGGTCATCCACTTTGCCAGCCCTCTCAGGATGTCTGATGTTGGGTAGCTGAAGCTTGCGCTCTTTTGTCATCATATCGAAGATTTCAATGATGTTATAGAATTGTGATTGTGTATTGTGTTGAATTAAGTTTATTACCCTCTTCTTGGAGTTGAGATATTATTGGAGGATTATGCATTATTGTGAGATAATTAGATAGTATAGTTGACCAAGATAGCGTTCTACCACCGATGTTGCGGCATAGGCTGGACGTACCCACGTACTCGTGCCTCCTTCACCGGGTGCGGGTCGTAACACTAATAAATAAATAGCACAACACATAATAAATAAATAGTAGCACAATATATAAATATTTAATCACTAAATATATAATATGTCAAAAGACAAAAATACCCTCATCTAGAAATATGGTAGTAACAATAGCTGGGTACAAGCTAGTTTTAGCTAGTATTGACTAGTTTGACTCCATAGGTCAACTTTATAGGTAGTTGTGAAACCAAAACAAGGTATTGACCTAGTTCGACCCAAATAACCTAGACATAACCTATAAAACCTAGAATAGACTTATTTAAGCATATTTACAATTCCAAAACACCCTTTTGACATGAAAATTCATATATATAGGTCTTCGAGGCACCGTTTCAGACACTATCTGATATTTCGGCATACGACCTTAGGCGAGTATATTCTGTGATAGTTTTATTTATTTGATATTTACTATAATTCATGTTTATGGTACTATTTTACCTGATTCTGACATGCTTGATACATAGATTGGTATTAATAGGATTCATTGTAATGAGATACGTAGTTTCAGGCCTATTAACTTCTCTAGACTAATGTATTACTGGACTAATATATGTATTGTCTCGGGGAATAACCCAATAAAAAAATCAAAGAGAATAAGTCAATACATAAGTCCATAAGTCAAGATATGAAATAACTGGAAGCATAAGTAACTGATTATGTAACAGAATACTCAAGAGAAATCCTCTAGCATAACCTCAACATCTGGTTTCAGTACTGCTCCAACGTCAGCTCATGTCCCGTATATCCCGGGGTAATCCTCCTCTGCTGTACCTGGGGACATAATCCTGATCCAGGTCCTAATGGGACATAGTAAGGTACAATAAATACTCAAGCCAAATGAAATGCAGTATATAAACAAAATAGATCCTCAGGATAAGTTATGTAACTAACTAAGTGAAATACAATTTGAGAGCATCACTAGTACTCAGGCTGAAACCACTACAAGCTCTATGTCTGGGAGCCGGTAGCAGTAATATCATGAAGGGCCAAATACATGTGCCAAAGCTCTGGTACAGAGACAACGACACTATCCAATAAGATATATATATATATATATATATATATATATATATATAATCAGCTTATAGCCTGTGTGTCTCTCCCCACCCAATGTAACCTCATGTCTCATGTCCATAGCACGCAAGATCATGACCTCTAGCTAGTACAACAAGTCATAATAATATCTATGTATGCAAGTCTTATGTCATGAATCCTATAAACCTATACAGAATCACCATGAATAACTCAGAAAAGATTCTGTCACATAAATAGTGTTAAGTATCCTATGGTATAACGTACTTGGTAAAGCAAGCACGTAAAATATAGTATCGTGGAATCAACTCTCTAAGTGACGTTACACGACTACGCGTACGGCATCGACACCCGAATCTTGTTCGGACGTTAAGCAATTTCTCACGGTCCTACGTTGAACAGGTATAACACAGAAGTATATGGAAAGAATATAAGCAAATAATAGCCCAGGATCTTCTGCAAGTTGGTAAGGTATACTTGCTTGTGTTCTGAGCTCCGTTAGTTGCACCGATATAAGTAGAATCTTCAGGTACGCCACCAGATGCTGAAACAAATATTACCATCACTCTCAAAATATATAAAATAGCTAGGATTGACTACCCATAAGTCCAATTTGGACACAGGGGCAGAATTGACAGTTTTGGGTCAAAGCGGGGTCCACATGTGGCTCACTTCGCACCAAAAAATGTGCCATAGATAAAGTTCTCCGAATTCATCAAACTTAGTATCTACGAGTCCAGAACAATGATAGAAACCCAATAGAATGTCCAGAACTGGATTTCGATGAGTCGGTCACGAAATCGCCCGTCAAATGGAACCGTAGGGCCCACAAAACGGTATTTCGTTAATATTCTCAGAATTGAACCAAACTTGGGTCACATGACCAGCGTAATGCTACAAATCTAATGTCGCAAGTTTTATTGCGAAATGACAAGCACACACAAAATTATGACGAGTGTCAGAATAAGCCGATACTGGTTTTTTGACGGATATGCGTTGATTCCGGTGTGCACGCACATCCAAATCAACTTTTGCAAAATTTTATACGTCTGCATTGACGATACGCGCCTTTTGGTGCAATTCGCACACGACGAAGTTGCCTCATTTAGCGGGACATACCCCGTTTTAAAAAAATTGGGTTTAGAAAACCAAGTTTTTTGTCAATTTCAACCGCGAATAAAATACAGCATACAACAAATTAAAATAAACTAATTAAAGAGATTAAAACTTGGTTATGTTGTCTAAATTACTGGTGGAATTTAAAAATATTAACTAAGTTGGAAGAAAATAGACATGAACATGGGTGGTTGAGACAATTTTCTGAACTACAAATTAGGTCATTTTTCTGTTTTGTGTCACGAATTACGACCGACAAAGGACACGATAGGTCGAACTAATTATACAGGGTTCAAGAGGGTCATGTGATCTTCTCATAGGATTTGACGGGTCGATATTTGGATTATTGTGTAGGTAGATACAAGGGTGGAAAGTAGGGTACCTTGCTACTGCTGTTGCTCGGGAATTCAGGCGGCTGCTTTGTGGTGGCGTGCGGTGGCGGTCCGGCAATCGTCAGAGGCTGTGGTTGGTCGGGCTGGTAGAGGAGATAATGGTGGTGAGGTTCCACTAGTCTGGGGATTATATAGGGTCAAGGTGGGGCGGTTACAGGGAGCGAAAAGGAGGGGTTCGTCCAGTTTAGAATAGGAAGGGAGGGGACGCGCGGGGGTTACAGCGGGTTACTGGAATGGGAATAGGTTCGGGTTGAAAGTTAATGGGTTGCGGGTTCGGGTATGGATTTGGGTTTGTTTAGTTTGGTCTATTTGGTTGGTTTGGGTTGAGTTGGTTCAGTTTGGGATGGTTTAATTATAACAATGCATATATGGCCATTAAAAATAGTTTTTGACCCCAATAAAGTCCAAAAAAATTACACAATCCTCTATTATTAATTATACACCCAAAAAAATAATTTTTGTACTATTTTAATAATTAATTTCAATACACTAAAATATAAATCTACGAAGAACATTTATTATAATTAACTAAAAATAATAAAATTTTCTATAATAATAATTAATGAAAATTTTAAATTAAATTTAAAAAATTAGGGTATTTATAATCTACCCACCTTAAAAGAATTACGTCCTCGCAATTAAGAAAATGAAACATAATAGGTCAAGAAAAAGTTTGCTCCAGAAGAAATAACGCGATTGTAAGACATATTTGTTGAAGCACAACACAAAGGATAAGGAACCATGAACAAGAAAAAATTAAGAGGAAGGGTGAGGTTTTTGTTCAAGCAGAACACGTAGGAAAGAAATAAAAACTTTTTCCTAGACAATGAGAGTAAGGAGCCTGGTTAGAACGAAGATCAACTACAACTTATAAAAACTTGGGCACCACTGACATATTACTAATCTAGACTAACAAGTCCATGCTAACATAATACTAGGTATAGGCTAGGGAATGGAACTAACAAGCACATGCTAAAGTATTACTAGGAATATTCACTATTATAGCTAGCTATGATAAAACTAAATCTTACTCATATTTGCTACTCCTCGAGTATGTGCCTCCTCCACTGTCATCGCAAAAGCCTGTCCACGTCTCTGTGGTAGTGCCATTTGCTGTTGCTGGGCCTGCTAAAAGAGTATTTCCTGTGGTGCCAAGGGTGGCCTCGGCTGATATCCTCCCAGTGCTGGTAAAGCTTGTCGGTTAACCATCGGTGCTCCTTCTCGACGCTCAGGGCAATCCCTGGCTGAATGCTAGCTGGATCCGCAAGCTAAATATAATTCCCATTTGCGTCTGCATTCCTTCTCAATATGGCCTACCTTGCCACAGTAGTAACAAGTAGGAAGGACTAGTGCTAATGGTATAAATGCTCTCGGTGATGGATTCATCCATGGTCATTTTGCAGCTCCTTCCTACTACACTCGGTTTGGTGCTAGTGAATACGGCCGCTTCTGGCTGGACTCTCTCCTGATGACGCATTCCATATGTCAGGCTACAACAAGGACGTCCATATAAGAAGTAGGTACGATAGAGTCAATCTGTCTCTGAAGCTCAAAGTTTAGTCCGTCAAAGAATTTCTCAGCCTTCTCTTCTTCTGTCGGAATTAGTGTAGATGCGAAGCGGCTCAAATAGATGAACTCCGTATTATACTCTTCTACCGTCATGTTGCCTTGAGTGAGGCAATTGAACTTGTCCCGAAGTTTCGATCGAGCAATAGATGGAATGTACATCTCCTGAAAGAGTCTAGAGAACTCCTCCTAAGTGACTCGGTCTGGTCCGAGCCGTCTCTCCTTAGATATCCACCAGTGATGTGCATTGCCCGTCAACTGCATTCTAACGGCAGTCATCCAACGCTCCTTTGGAAGCTCAGCTTCTTCTAATTAGTATTGAGTGGTTGTGAGCTACTTATGAAATTCAGTAGGATCCTCCTTGTCTGAAAAGGTACGGGGCTTCAGCTGGCAGAAATCAGTGATAGACCCCGTCGATGGCCATCTAGCTGGTGGGTTCAACTGCTCCAGTACGGTCACTATACTGTTCTCGGGTTCTCTGCCTCATGACACTGAGCCTCATAATGAACCTGTTATTGGGCTTGCATCATTACATAGAATATTTGGAATATATGTTGTCCGTCCATAGGTTGTCCTATTAGAAAAATGGGCATCGGTAGAGTAAACTACGGCGGTGGTGGAATATCGTCTCGTCGGAACCTCGAGGCGTGCTGATCTGCTTGATTGCTTTGTTGAGTAGAGGGATCTCCACCCAATGGTGTCACTCCATCGTTGTAAGTGACCACAATACTATGTGGTATACCCACGGGAGTCTCGTCACTGGCTCATGGATCCATTACTCTCCATACAAAGTAAACTATGAGAGGCGCACAGAGGAATCAAGGCAGGATGCAAGTTAAGAAATTAACAAGTGGATGAGATCCTATAATTTATCCTATCCTAATTGTAGGCTTGCTCAGTTCCTTAGTTGAAACCAAAGCAATATAGTCGTAGACATGCATGGGCCACCAAAAAAACCATGTCATGCCCCAGTCCCAAAATATCGAGGGACTAGCCACGTGGCAATGGCCAGCAGTACAACTCCAATGGACATACCCAATTTAATGGACCCGTTAGAGTGCACTTAAGCTGTAAAAATATAGTCTACATCATTTATTATAGAATAATTCTAATCTCATCCACAGAAGAAATATAACTAAATATGATAGACTAATCAAGATAATAGATAAAGGAAATGGTCCATCATTAAGTCAATATATGTATTATCTCGGAGAACAACCCGATAAAATAAGCAAAGAGAATAAGTCAATACATAAGTCCATGAGTCAAGATATGAAATAACTGGAAGTATACTAACAGAGTATGTAACAGAATACTCAGGAGAAATCCTCTAGCACAACCTCGACCTCTGGTGTTAGGACTGCTCCAGCGTCAGCTCCTATCCCATATATCCCAGGATAATCCTCCTCTACTGTATATGGGGACATAATATGGATCCAGGTCCTTAGGGGACATAGCAAGCTATAACAAACACTCAAGCCAAATAAAATATAGTATATAAATAAAATATATCCTTAGGACAAGCTATGTAACTAGCTATATGAAATACAATATGAGAGCATCACTAGTACTCAGGCTGAAACCACTACAAGCTCTGTGTCGGAGAGCCGGTAGTAGTAATTTCACGAAAGGCCAAATATATGTGCCAAAGCTCTCGTACAAAGACTAAGGCACTCTCCAGTAACATAAGTATATATATATATATATATATATATATATATATATATATATATATATAATTAGCCTGTAGCCTGTGTGTCTCTTCCCACCCAATGTAACCTCACGTCTCATGTCCATAGCACGCAAGATCATGACCTCTAGCTAGTACAACGAGTCATAATGATATCTATGTATGCAAGTCTTATGTCACGAATCCTGTAAATCTATACAGAATCACCATGAATAACTCAGAAAAGATTCGATCATATGAATAGTATTAAGTGTCCTATGGTATAACGTACTTGGTAAAGCAAGCACGTAAAATATAGTATCGTGGAATCAACTCTCTAAGTGACGTTACACGACTTCGCGTACGACATCGACACCCGAAACTTGTTCGGACGTTAAGAAATTTCTAACGGTCCTACGTTGAACAGGTATAACACAAAAGTATATGGAAAGAATATAAGCAAATAATAGCACAAGATCTTCTGCAAGTTGGCAAGGTACACTTATCTATGTTCCGAGCTCCGTCAATTGCTCTGATATAAGTGGAATCTCCAGGTATTTTGGATAATATAAACGAGAAAAGATTTGATGAAT
The DNA here is from genome assembly GCA_036927795.1 of Iris macrosiphon. NCBI lineage: Eukaryota > Viridiplantae > Streptophyta > Magnoliopsida > Asparagales > Iridaceae > Iris > Iris macrosiphon. The sequence continues at coordinate 34,570,517 of JAYESA010000003.1, forward strand.
ACGGAAAATGAGGTCTTGTACGAAGACCCGCCCTTCTTTTATGTTTACAAACAAGATTGTACAAATTTGATCCTACACGAGGATGTCTAAGTACAATTTATTTAATCTGGGTGAATATTGCTATAGGTGTCTGATCTGCAGTCGATCACTTTAGCCCTTGGACCACACGATGTTGAAGAAGTGCCGTGGAAGACTGGTAGCAGCTTCGAAGGTTGCTGAAGAGGGTGGATGACCGATGCCAAAGTCGTTGATCCCTTCTCTTTGCCTGAGCTCTGGACTCTTCTCTCTCTCTCTCTCTCTCTCCTCTTTTTCTCTAATTTGTCGACCTATTTCTGATCGTTCGACCAATTCTTCTACCTTCAATTTCTTGAACTTGTTCCTCGTTGATAGAGGTCTCTATTTATAGAGTTTTAGTGACAGCGACCACTCAATCGGTATAAAAACTGAGTAGTGGAAAGTACAGCACTCTTTTACCCAATGGTTAAAATAACTAATGCCTGTGTATAGATGATCCTTTGAATGAGCGTATGACGCGGGTCCAACTAAGGGACAAAATGCGTATAATCGCTACAAAGATCACGGCGTAGAAGCCACGTAGGTAGGTATCCATCGTGTAGAAGAGGTTGGCATAGAAGCCAATGTCTGTCACCATGGCATAGAAGCCAAATAGTTATCAAACTGGCATAGAAGCCGAATAGGCGTAGAAGCCGAGTGGTCATAGAGGTCGAGTAGGCGTAGAAGCCGAGTAGGCACCGAAGCTGAATGGGCGTAGAAGCCGATTAGGCGTAGAAGTCGAGTAGGCACCGAAGCTGAATGGGCGTAGAAGCCGAGTAGGCACCGAAGCTGAATGGACGTAGAAGCCGAGTAGGCACCGAAGCTGAATAGGCGTAGAAGCCGAGCAGGCACCGAAGCTGAATAGGCGTATAAGCCACTTCGTAACGTGCCAGAGTGATGATGTGGATGTTTTAGCCAGAATTACAGCTTTTGGAGATATAATCAAATCCCCAGCATTAATTGTAGAGATTCGCCATCATCCGGTGCATTAAACGCAGAGGCATGTTTTGAAGGTCTGTCACTTGGCCTGCGCATGGTACAGAGACGTGTCTCGGGCATCTGTCAGTTTTTGGCACTTCAAATGCAGAGACGTGCCTCGAGAACCTGTCACCGCTCTGTGCATAAAAATGCAGAGACGTGCCTCGAATCTCGTACGAGGTACAGCTTTTGATGTGGCAGGCGGTTTATCTTCTGCGGAGCATAAGGAGCCCTCATCTGCCTCTGTAAACTAGGCAGCGTATTCCTCTGTGTACGTAAAAGCGGTTTACATAAGGGAAATGGCAGTAAACGATAGCCTGGGTTGCAGTGCCACGCCGTCATTATAGCCTTCGCCTGGGTAGTCGAGCAGTATCCTTTTGTCAGAAGTCGAGACGTCAGGTTCATTGCAGGATCTGACCAGTTCATTGTAGGCTCTGACAGGTTCATTGCAGGCTCTGACAAGTTCACTTCGGAGAATACGAAGCGTCCCTCATACACTTCAATGCTGTATTGAAAAGAGGATGAGTTTTACGCTATAAAGGCGATAAAACCCCTGTTTACGCTAAAGCAGCCTGGACGTACTATCTTATGCGGATGGTCCTTCAGCCTGTATTCCTCACTGTGCTTTGGCGAAGAAGCTCTGTTTGCACGTTTGAAGGCTCTGAAGTCCTCTGTTTACGCTGCTTTACATCAATATGCTGCGTAGAGTTTCCAGCATATTTTTTATGCTTCTACAAGACCCCCTTCAAAGCTTTTAAATTCTTCGTAATTTGAAACTGAAGCATGAACCGCTCCTCGTAACTCGAAACGTTTCTAAATGGAGTTTTGAAACGGTCGAGGCTGACTTTATGGTGGATTCATTGGGTATCGGTGCTCTCTTTCGCCTATAAAAAGGCTGAGGAGTTCTCATGTTCTTCCCACACTTCCTTCATCATACAGAGATGATGGCCGTAGTTCGTCGGGTCGACTTGAGGAAGAAGGAGATCATGCTCTTCCAGCATGTAAGGAGCCAAAAAAGACGGCGTCTTCGAGCAAATGTCCTCTGTAACGATGGATCATGAAAGGATATCATAGCCTCCTTTGCTCGGGATAATCAGCAACTTTGTATGGTGGTTCTTCGGGAGAGACGAAGAATCGTATTTTACCACGCTGCTTGCAAGTGGCACCTTCTCCCGTTATCTCCGGGGATGAGAGCAGCAACTAGCTCTGACCTCGGGTATTAAGTTGGGTAAAATACCTCAACTCAATCTGTCATGGTGCACGGAGCATGGGATCTGCATAATTTAGGCAGGCCCAGTTCCGTATTCTCCCTCCATTTATCATTTTAGTCGGTTGCGGAAACCGACCAACTGCTGGAGGAGAGATAAAGAATTGGCGCCCATACAAGAACCTGGTAGAGCAGATTCTGGGGGGTGGCCTTCCGACGACGACGAGAAAAATCCTTTTGTAGACGGGATTTCCCTCATATGTAATCATGAAAATGAAGAAAAACCCTTATAGATTGGATTTCCTTCATATGTAATCATGACTTTAATTTTTAATAAAAATTGTCTTTCTTCTTTATATGATCATCTTGCCATACTTTGCTGTGAAGTCTGAATATGTATAGCTTTGACACGTCTGATTCTTTACGCCGACTCTGTTTAGAAAGAGTGCTGGGTCCTGTCCTATCTTTTACGCATAATTAGGGATGCGTAGAAAGCCGCTTTAGCATTCGAGTGTTCGAACTGTCCTGCTGTTTAGGAGTGAGGAACCGCGTAGAATCCTGAACTGTTACTTCTGATAAACAGAATTTCTTTTTTCAGACATCATCTTCAAAAATGATTTCTCAAAAAATCCCTTTGGAGCAGGGCGAGAAATGGCTGTCAAGCTGATTTGCCATCTTGGTAGATGAAATATTCAGACTGGAGTCTGGATGAACTTCGAATCGATCCATGAAGAAGAGTAATTTTTTCAATGTTTGAACTCTGTATGCTTCGGGTACTTGGGATATCTTGAGGTCAAGAAAGAGTATCTTCTGTGTGAACTCCTGTAATTGACCGCCTTGAGGATCGTTTCAGATGTACACGTACTTTGGCCTACATATCTTTCAGATGTGCGGGAAGTCATGGAGCACGAAATCATAAGTTGGCAGCCTATGAGCGTAAACTAAACACCATCGAGCGTGAAATCATAGACTTGTAGTTCCTGAGCGTGAAGTCGTAGGTTTGTAGTCTCTCAAGCATAAAAGCTACCGAGCACAAAGGCATCCGGGCGTAAAACCCGACTTGTAGCTGTCGAACAAAAAGTCGTAGATTCGTAGCCGTCGAGCGTAGAAAGCTCTTTAGCGTAGAACTGTAGATTTGTTGCTTCTGAAAAGAAAAAATTTCCGAGCGTAAAGTCGTGGATCCATCGCCTCCGAGCGTAAACTATGCGCCACAGAGCGTGTGATCATCAATTTGGTATCTGCTGAGCGTGAAGTCGTAGGTTTGTAGCCTCTCGAGCATAAAAGCTACCGAGCACAAAGGTATCCGGGCATAAAAACCATAGACTTATAGCTTGCGAGCGTAAAACCGTAGATCTGTAGCTGTCGAGCGTAGAAAGCTCCTTAGCGTAGACACCACGAACCTGCTTTGCACAAAAAACTTTTCGAATTCGTCGACTGTCCGCCTTCTCTGAATAAATAGGCTGACGTGGGACCCAATCATAACCGAATATTAATTAGGAGATTTGGTTCGGGGTCCGAGGAGTCCATCCGAACTCTATATATATCCCAAGTTTCTAAGAGAAAAACTTTCCATCCGTCTTCTGCGAGAGAAAGCTTTCGACTGTTCGAGTTCTTCTTCGTTTCTTCTTCGAGTCTTCAAAGTTTTCAGCAATGGCTTCGAAAAAACTTCCTCCGCCAAGGGAAAGAAGGATGATTCTTCTTCTCATTCTTCGGCCCAAGCGAGAGCGTCTCTGGTTGGACAAGGCGAACTTCATTCTGAGTGGAGCATCCCGCCGACGAGTAGTGCACCCGATCTGGAAGGTAGAGCTTTTGGGAAAAAGGGAATGACTGAAAATCCTTCGCACACGTTGAACGTGACCGCTAGGTCATCTTCTGTGCTGACAGCCTCTTTGAGGAAGATGATGCACGAAGACGTTTCATCTTTTTACGCCCACATTCCTAATGTATCAGCGTAAAAACTCCATTTCTTCTGCAGTCGAGCGTAAAAGCTTTGACCGCCGAAAACTTGGTGTATACCATTAAAATTTGAGTTTTATGCTCGTAGATGGAAATCCTGGCGTAATAACTCCATTTAATCAATCTAGCATAAAGCACAGACCGTATACTGCCAATCTTGACTTTTACGTTAAGGAAATGGATTACAGCATAAAGGTTCAAGTTTCACAGTCTCGGCGTAGAGCACGGACTGTTGATTGGATGCTGCAAGTCCCAAAATGTCTAGTTTTAGGAACTGACGTGTTTCTCTTGTGCTTTTGTAGTTAACTTGCATGAGTCTCCGCTAGCTGAAGTGATGGGCTCTGCCGCTGGGATGCTGCACTCCAACTATTTGGAGGATCTGTCGCACGTGACATTTTCTATCTCCGGGCCCCAATATCCCGAAGGAAGGGCAATTCTGATATCGGCTCAGGGTGAGCGAATGCTGCTGAGCATGATCAACGGGGAGCCCCTAACGTACGTAGACGGGGAGCAATACCTGAAGCCGGCTTTCCTCTTTGGGGACATGATTGATAAGCAGTCCCAGACAAAGCCTAAGAGAGAACTCTGGGTTTTCCCTGCCGTGGATTTGGTCTTGTATCTGCCTAATATGTCGAGAAACTACCCCATCTCGGCCTTCTTTCATGCTACGCATCCCAGGAAGATGTCGTGGACGCTGACCCCCGATCTTCACGGCAAGCCAGGGAAGATCTTTCATCTGAGAGGAGCTGACCAGGGGTCGTTTGTCAGCCGCCCTTCTGGCTCTGTGATGCTATTCAGGGGGCTGTACCCGGGCAGTGTCCCGAGTGAAGACAGTTTGGTGATCCAGCCGGTCCAGTTACCGACTTTCTGTAATGATTTTATGGGGCGTGGAGGAGTATACCCTAAGGTGAACCCTCGGTGTGGTGGGTGGATCACCCCTTCAAATCTTCGATGGGCTCGCTTAGTTGATTGGGCCTTGAAGCATTTCCAGACCGAGTTGGAGAACATTGGTTTATTTGCAGCTGTGAGTGCTACCATTGTTGGGTTACCTCCTAACCCTAACCTATTTCTGGCACTGATAGAGCGATATATTTCGCTTACCGGGACCTTCGCCACTCCACTAGGGGAGTTGGGATTGGCCCTGCATGAGATGGCAGAGATCTCAAGACTGCCGATGGGGGATACTCCATACAAAGAGTATGTTCCCACGAACCGGGAGCTGGGGGGTTCAGACCCTCGAGTAGTGGAGGTCTATCAGGAGCTGATGTGCCACTACCTTGCTTGTACCACTTTTTATGATGAGCCCTCATATTTGTCTCACATCAGCAAATAGACGTCCTACCTCTTCTTTCACCAGGACTGCCAAGTCGGAGAAGGTATTGGAGGGCAAGGATCTGCCTGTGAATCCCCTGAGTGCGCTTAATGCTTAGGTAGTTGACGATCTTATAGTGGATGCTGGTGCTCCGGACCGGTTCCTCAACGAAGGGACGGTAAAGTATCCTGAAGGCACTAAGGCCTATAGCTATTTGAGGCGCTGTCGCAGGCCTCTGTCCAGGGAGGCTCAACTGGCTGGCTTTCTCTCCATATGGCTGCGCCGAGTAGTAGTACCTGGCGTCGCATCTGCGGACCGCATTCACCGCAATACGCTCTGTCCTGCAGTGCGTCTGGTGTTCGGGGCGAGACTGGGCTTGCTCCTTGCCATGGTGTGCCGTATACAAGCTGGCCTCAGGGCCATGACTGACGGGCTGCTCGTCGATGAAATTCGGCGGGATAGCTTTCCCAGGATAGAATTACCATAGCTGTATTTGATGGGGTGGTTAATTCTCCATAACCCCCGGGTGATGTCTTCCAGTTCCGGCAGTAGTTTGGGGGGTAGTTTCTTATTGAACTACCGGAAGTCTTTCTGGAACGTGAACACAGTTATAGACTGTCGGCGGGCGCTAGGCTTCAGTCATAGTTGGAAGTTTTTCTGTACCGTCCCTCATGTACATCGTAATCAGTCGGGGATTAGGCTCGAGGATTTGGGTAGAGAGAAGACCATTCTTTCTCCCGAAGCTTTTAATTGGTTGGTCTGTATTAGACCATCCCATCTGTTGTACAGAAGCGAAGATCATTGCTTCTTGGAGCCCTACTTGCCCAGTCGGTTTGTCCGGTAGTTTGGGTATGATCAGTTGTATGTGGGCAACGCCGTCACCAGCTTCAGGTCCAGAGGTGGACTCATTGATGGGGCACGGGGATGGTGATATTTTATCATGGGCTGCACTGGGGCAATTTTTATTGTGCCCGTCATTACACTCTCCACGGAGCTGCGCATCCTGCATTCGTATGCCCAGTTCTATGTGGCAACGATCACCTTCCATCATAATTTTGATATACATGGAAGCTTTAGGGTGCCCTCTTCCAAGCCTGGGGGAAGAGTTGAAGTCCCCTCGGTTTCTTCCGACGAGGGTGAGGAGTCCATTACTCCGGATGAGCCTCTGGTGTCGATCCCTAGGGGTGAAGTACCTCCGCCTGCAGGGGCTTTGGTAGTTTCTGGGAAGCGAAGGGCTCCTGCTCCCAAGGAAGCTTCCCCTCATAAGAGGAAGAAGAAGACGGTAAATCGTTCTCTCCGGATTCCCGGCATTGATGCTCCTGGAGGTGAGCTTGTATCTCTCCTTGCTGGGGACGATTCTTTGATTAGAGGTTCCTCACCTTTTAGAGAGGGACCTTCTATAGTTCCGGCTGGTGGTGCCGGAGAATCTCAGCTGGACGCCGCCGTCGCTGCTACTGCTTCAGGTAGTGGAACGAGGTCTCCTTCGGGGCTGAGTATAATAAAGTTCTATATACCTCTAGCCGGATCAGCGTCGGGAGGGACTTCCGCCGCGCCTGCGAGCGCACCTAGCGCAATTCCAGCCGATGAGCCTCGGTTGGATTTTGGGGAGGACTTGGAAGACTATCTGTCGGCTTCTGTTAGCAGACCCCCTTCCCCAGGTATGACAGCTCGCCTAGCATCATTAAGAAATAATTTAGCTGTACAGGCTGCGAATGCGACATATATGCCGTCGGCCAGGGGTAAATGTTGTCTTTTATGCCTCTTCTTTGGGAAAATTAATATTGCGTTGATATTAACTTCCTTTTGTCTTCTTTTCAGGGGAAGACCTCTTCGGAGAGGGTGATGTAGATGCGCCCTTCGACTCTGGCGGCGACACGGATGTGGCCGATTCTGAAAAGGAAGCATCTTCGGGTGCCGGCTTGCCTGTCGACGAGGTTCCGATATCTCAAGAGGAGGATGAGCCTGTCATTGTGACAATGCCTCCTTTGAGTATGCTGGTATCTTCGTCCGGTGTTGGCGATTCTTCTTTCGTTGCACCACCTATTGAGGCGACGGTCGTGGCGACATCGTCTGTGGTTATTCCTGGAGGGGAAGTCGCCACGATCGTGGACACTCCCTGCATTCATGCAGACCTAGTTGCGCTGACCGAGCAGTACACCGGTATCTTCTATACCACTTTGAGAACGCTAATGTCAATGGTGTTGGCGAAGAAGCTGGACTTTGCGTCGCTGAAGAGGTTCTCTCAGTTCTCGATAGAGGCGGTCAGGGAATTCGGTGATACCGGGGTAGCCGACGCACTGGAGGCGATGGTTAATGGCTTAGAGCAACCCATTAATGAATACCTGCAACTAGCTCGAGGCAATATTGAAGCTCTGGTCCATGCCAGATATGACTCCTTGACTACGCATCTTATTGAAAAGAAGGAAGGACTGAATAAATTCATCGAGACCAATCAGCAGGAGATGGATAAAGGAAAAGTCGTCTTGGAGGAGACTCTCGCCCTTCAAATAAAGTGTCAGGCCGAGCATGACGGCAATATAGCGAGGGTCCACAAACTGGAGACGAAGCTTGCTCAGGCTAAGGAGTGTGCTTCTCAGTCGTTGGAAGGTCTAGATGTGGTGAATGGCCGACTGGTCGCAGCACAACAGAACTTGGCGAGTACAGGAGTCGCCTTTGCCGGTCTCCTTCAGGCTAGAGCCGAGTTGTCCCTCCTGATAGATGATGAGGCACGGTTGGAGTGGGTCCGCGCTGATGTCTTGGATTCCGGGGCTGAGAGGATGGCCGTACTGGTGCAGCAGCTTCGCGACCTGACATCTCCCCCTTCCTGATGTACTTTTGCTTTTACTTTTCAAATATACTTTTGCTCTTTTCTGGGAATAATAAAGAGGCTCTTTATCTGACTTTGTGGACCCATCATTTCGGAACATAAATAACAGGTTTGAGTGAAAGTGATATCGGAGGTGGTATGGACATGATATACTTTCGGTAAGTTTTAGCAGAGCGTATCTATTCAGAGGTCATATGGACATGACAGAATATGATCCAACTAAGTTTTAGCAGAGTGATTGCCTATGCATCCAGGCAATTGCATCCTCATGAAAAGAACTATCCTACCCATGATTTGGAGTTGGCAGCCGTCATCTTCGCTCTGAAGTTGTGGAAACATTATTTGTACGGAGAGCGTGTGGAGATCTTCACAGACCACAAAAGCTTGAAGTACGTTTTCACGTAGAAGGAGTTGAACATGAGGCAGCGTCGGTGGTTGGAACTGATGAAGGATTTTGATATCTCTTTACAATATCATCCTGGGAAAGCCAATGTAGTTGTCGATGCTTTGAGCAGGTATCCGGTAGCTATGTTCTTAACGCAGGATCGATATTTGTTGGAGGACTTGGAGAGCTTGGGCATTGAGGTGATTGTTCCTGGTGGTGCTATACAGATGTGGGGATTGCAGATACACTCAGATTTGATGGACAGGATTAAGGCAGCACAGTATGATGATGTATCTTTGAGGAGTATCAGAGCTCAGGTGAGAGCAGGATTGGAGGATGATTTCACTATTTCAGAGGATGGATCTTTGAGGCATAGAGTTAGATTGTGTATGCCTAGTGGGGAGTTGCGTGAGGAGGTATTGCAGGAAGCGCATCGCTCTCAGTATTCCATACATCCAGGTGCTAACAAGATGTATCGGGATATGCGAGAGAGTGTGTGGTGGTATGGCATAAAGAGGAAAGTGGCACAGTTTGTATCCAGATGCTTGGTGTGCCAGCAGGTGAAAGCCGAGAGGCAGAGGCCAGGAGGTTTACTTCAGCCATTACCCATTCCAGAGTGGAAGTGGAAACACATTACTATGGATTTTGTGTCCGGACTTCCACGATCTCTAGGAGGGAAAGACGCGATTTGGGTCATTGTTGATAGGTTGACCAAGTCGGCCCACTTTTTGCCTTTCAAGGTGGGTTTGTCTACGGAGAAGCTGGCAGAGATGTATGTGAGGCAGATCGTTAGGATACATGGAGTTCCCGTCAGCATAGTCTCAGATCGAGATAGTTGTTTCACTTCTCATTTCTGGAGGAGTTTGCAGGAGAGTTTGGGCACTCAGCTCAAGTTCAGTACTGCATATCATCCCCAGACAGATGGGCAGTCAGAGAGGACTATCCAGACTCTCGAGGATATGTTGCACACTTGTGTACTAGATTTCGGGGGTTCTTGGGAGGACCATCTCCATTTGGTAGAGTTTGCTTACAACATCAGTTACCAGGCCAGTATAGAGATGTCACCTTTTGAAGATCTATATGGTCGGAGGTGTCGTACTCCTTTGTCTTGGGACGATGTTGGAGAGAGAGTTTTGCTTGGGCCAGAGATGGTTGTGGATGCAGCAGAGAAGGTTCAATTGATCAGAGACAGACTTCGAGTGGTGCAGGACAGACAGCGGCATTTGGCCGATAGCCATCGAAGACCTTTGGAGTTTGAGGTATAGTTTAGACTTGCCACCTGCATTGGAGGGAGTGCACAACGTGTTTCATGTGTCGCAGTTGAGACGATACGTGGCAGATCCTAGTCATGTATTGGATCACTCAGAGATAGAGGTGGGCCCTACTCTTAGCTATCCAGAGCAGCCAGTTGAGATTCTGGATCGGAGAGAGAAGGTGCTGAGGAACCAGACTATTCCTTTGGTACGTGTCGTATGGAAGCATCACTCTCCGGGGGAGTCTACCTGGGAGAGAGAGGATGACATGCGAGAGCGTTATCCATATTTGTTTGTACCTTGAGGTATGTTATTTTCTAGTTATGTTCTGTTCATTAGTTAATGGTGATTCTTTAGTTCTGTTCTGTGATTTTCTGGGGGTAGTTTTCATCTTTAAATTTCGAGGACGAAATTATTTTAAGGAGGGTAGACTTGTCACTACCACATTTTAGGAAAAAGGGTATTTTAGTAATTTCCTATTTAAATAAATATTGTGCATGGTAAATAATTTTTGTTGTATTATTTAATTGTTGTTGGATGTTATTTAATTATTTTGGACTTATTTTAGTAGACCCAACTAGTGTAGTTTGGACCCATGGACCAACATGAATTAAATAGTTAGATTTGGCCCATTTAGAAAGCCAATAGTTAAGGAGATGGAATAAATTAATTAAGTGATTAGACTAGAAGCTTCTTTCCTTAATTATTTCTTCATGAGAGGCCCCAAGGGGTACATTGGACATTTTACAATTGCTTGGGGAAGGGGGCATGGCCGGCCTATATTAGAGGGGGGAAATTTCTCTCTCCTCTCATTCTCATTCCAAATCTAGATCTAGAATTTTCCACTCCCAAATTCCCTCCATTCCCATTCCAATTCTCCACCAAATTCATTCCAAATTCTTCCTAATTCACCATTAGAAAGTTGAGAAGCAAGAATCTAGAAGGAGGAAGCAAGGATCTACAAAGAGGAGCAAGGATCTACAATTTGGAAGCAAGTTTATCTCAATTGGAGGTTTCATTGGGAATCCATCACCCAATAGGTATAATTCAGTTTTTTCCATTAAAATAGCTTCTAAATCTGAGATTTAATTATGTAAAATCAACCTATATGTATGTACTACCCATAGGACTTTGTTTTATGTTCATAGGAGACCCATGGAGAAAGATATGGTGCTTTTTGTGTCAATTTTGTTGGAATTCCGAATTTATATTTTGTTGTGTGTGTCAATTGATCCTATAGATCAATTGGGCATGTGCTTATGTGTTTGGGGCTTGTGTCGTGTCCATATTTGGGTACATGTGGTTCGTATCCCAACTATTTGGTGATACGTGTCATTTTGGGGGTTTCCTCCGACACGGGGCTTTGTACATGTCGTATTTTGACACGGACACATAGATCTACTTTTGACACTTTGATTTATTCATAAATATTATTTGTGAATTGTTTGTGTCCTTCGGGATGCAATTGGTTGTGTGTTGGACTCGTGTCGCATGCGTATCCTAGATCTAGTGGGATACTGTGTGATACTCTCCAAATTTGGTGTGTTTATGTGTAGATCTAATTATTTATGCTTTAAATTCTTCATTTATAATTAGTAAATATATATAGATATTATATATTATTTTAGTGTATTTATTATGGTATTTATTGTAGCATAGATCTATATATTTCTATGTGTTCTAATGTGATGTATAAATATATATATATGTAGCTTCTTGCATGCAATTATATATGTACTTATGTTAATAAAATAATTTATACATAAATATTTTATAAAATATATTTATGTGTTTAAATGTGTAATTATATTATTTATAATTATTTGTATATAAATGAATTTATTTTTATGTGTGCTTCTAGCCATGTAAAATATGTACATTAATATGTGCATGTGTTATGTAACTATTGATATTTAATTGTGTAAGTTTATATATATATATATATATATATATAAGTATATAGTTATTAAATTGTTTTATATATATATATGTATTTTGATTTATATATCTTATATATATATTTATATACATATATATATATATATATATATATATATATATATATATATTACTTTTTGGTGACAGTGCTTTTAATGACAGTTGAAAACTGTCATTATTCTGTTCTGTTACAACAGCCGTTGTAGCTATTAATGACAGTCCTGTTATTAATAGCAGCGGGCGGGTTTACACAGCATTTTGCGACAGTTTTCTGCGACAGTTGTTTAACTGTCACCGTTTCAGCAGCAGTAGGTTTATAGTTCAGCGGATTCTGCGACAGATTTTCTGTGACAGTCAAGACTGTCACTATAAGCCTGTTTTATTTAATCTTTGTTTTTAGCTCACTATTTTCAGTGACGATTGGGCAGATTTAATTTATATATTATATATTATTATTGTATATATATATATATATATGTGCTTTTGTGAGGTATAATACTAGTAGTAATATATTATATTATTTGTATAAATATTGGTTTGTATATACATTATTTTAGAGTGTATTATATTGTATTATTAGTATACTTTGTGTGGGTACCAATTGGGATCAAGACCTTGATTCCTAAAATTATTGTATTTTTATTTCTATATTATTTATATAGATGTCTTGTGAGGTTGACCTTGGTTTGACCATGTTTGACTTTAGTTGACTTTAGAGTTGACCATAGTTGACTTTTAACTTAGAATTGATTTATTGACCTAGAAGTTGACTAGTTTGACTTGTTCTCTTTCCGGGACCTTGTTTTAATGTGGTATTCCATATCTAGGTCTTCGAGGCACCGAGTCAAACATCTGTGAGACTATTCATTTGGACTTCAGACGAGTACATTCTCTGATAGTTTCTCATTTATGATATCCTCTATGTTCGTTGTATCTAGTGTAGATATACATGTTTCTCTTGACACTATGGTTACACGGATTGGTATATCCGGATCTCGTCATGAGATGTTATTCCTTGGTATATGGTGTATATGGTGCAAGTATTATTTTATTGGTTATCTTGTACATGTACAGACACCGATTTTTGGGAGGAGTCGCTCTCTTCTTGGGGAATCTAGTGCCATAGCATACCGTGGTTGGATCTATTATACCAGTTGGGGGTGGGGAGTATTAGTATAGATATGTGATCAAATCCCTATTGAATAAAGTATTGGTAAGCGAATAGTGTTGATCATGCACCGCACGTATGATTAGCCAGGCCGCATTGTATCTTGCCCAAGCCGATCATATGTTAAGCTAGTACTCACACACTTAGTCATTAGTATTATTGTTTCATTGGCATATTATTTATTATTGTATTTCTTTCCAGTATTTACTTATTGTCTATATATCTCTTGTATCTATTATGCATCTTGTTTATCCACAGCTATTTACTGTTATATAGTTTTTATCATGGATTAGAACTGCTGTTAGAGATGTACTCTGCTCCTTTCCTGACTGGATATATTTTTTCAGATGACACTGAGGAGTACCCTACCTATTATGGACCCCAGGATGTTGTGGGTTTAGATTCTGAGACCCTGGCTCAAGAGGGACTTATCCCAACTGAGACAGTTGACCCTGGAGTGTAGCTTTGTAGTATGATAGTATTCTTTTGTACTGGATTTGTCTCCAGCTTATTTTATTACTCTTCAGACTCATTGATGTATTATTTTAAACTCATGAGTTGTATGATGACTATTCTATTCTTATATGTTTCGTGCTTATTCTATCTTAGTTCTGTGATTGAGTATTCTATCATTATTGGTGGTTCATTACTTTAGATAGACTATCTAGACAGCGTTCTACCGCCGATTCTGCGGCGTAGGCTGGGCGTTGTTTTCGACTAATATCCTTACATCGGGTACGGGTCGTGATACATTTTTGGTGGTGGCCCATGCAGGTCTAGCTTCATAAGTATGTGATGTCGTGGTAGTGCAACAACTTAGTTGTACTACTGTGAGCCTGCGATAGGATATAGGATATAGGCTGAGATACTCAATCACATCTAGGAAAATCCTTTGATTCAACTATTCTCCTTTGATATTGATACTTGAACCCTTAAACTGTCCTTTCCTTGATGTCTTACATCTTGTGCCATATTGATTCTTTCTTTCGCTTTGTCTCAGGATGCCGCCTAAGACTATATCACAGCAGGGGAGAGCAGCTTCTGAGAGGTCTGCGACATCCCGAGGGCCTGCACCAGTCACTTCTCCGGTGATTGGAGTGTCAGCTGCTTTCGGAGGTCCACCACCTACTCAGAGGACTATGCCAGCTGTATCTGAGGGGCTTCCACCTCCACCTTCTGTGCCAGCAGAGGCGTCACAGATGTTTACACTGTTTCGTGAGATACTCGAGGCACAGAGGGCTCAGTCAGAGGCACATCAGAGGCAGATCGATGTTCTACGGCAGGGCATCGAGAGTGCTCATCAGCTTGCTCGTGCTGTAGTTAAGAGAGGAGTTTCGGTCCAGCAGCAGGTTGTTCCTCAAGTTGCTCAGCTTCGGCTAGGCAACATTCAGGACTTCAAGAAACTGGAGCCTAGGGTTTTCAAAGGGACGGAGGGCATCGTCTATGCTGATGATTGGCTCGAGGACATTGAGCGTCTTATGAGGGTGTCCCGTCTTTCTGAAGATCTGAAGGTTGAGGCGGTAGGACTTCAACTGTTCGACGTCGCTCGCACTTGGTTCAGGAATGAGCCGGTTCTAGTTGACGCAGGACAATCTTGGGAGGTATTCAAGGACCTTTTCAAGAAGAAGTTTTTTGCCCGGATAGACAGGCTTGACTTGGGGAGACAATTTGAGAGTCTCATTCAGGGGAGCACGTCTGTGGAGGAATACGCTGCGGAGTTCGGTAGGTTGAGCCAATTTGCAGAGTATTTGGTGAGAGAGCCGGAGGTTCGAGCTATTCGTTTCCGAGAGGGTCTAAACTGGGAAGTGAAGATTCTCATTCCGTCTTTTTATGAGACATACTCGGAGATACTTGCGGAGGCACACAAGGTTGAGCGGGATCTGGCTTTGAAGACCAAGAGAGACCGTGATTCTTTTCTGGGGGCCAACGACAGTGCAGTATCTGCCAAACGTCCTCATTTCCAGTCCAGACCTTTCCAGCAGCCACAGCAGAACCAGACTCCAGCTAGAGCGCCTTTTCACCAGGCACCTCAGCAGCAGAGACAGTTACAGCAAGCTCCATGCAACTTCTGCAGGAAGCCCGGCCACATCTGGGAAGTTTGCAGGAGGAGGCTAGAAGTTTGTTTTTATTGTGGTACTAAAGGGAATCAATCAAGGGAGTGTCCTCGTCGTGCAGTTCAGGGAGCAGCTCCAGCTCCGAGGACACAGACGAGACCACCTGCAGCACAGCCGAGGGGACCGCTTCTGACACAGCAGCAGTGTTTTGTCCAGCATCAACAGCAGGAAGGTGCTCGATAGGGACGAGCGTTTGCTATGACCGTCGAAGAGGAGGAACCCACCGGAGATGTTATCGCAGGTTCTATTCTTCTTGATTCCATTCCAGCTTTAGCTTTGTTTGATAGTGGTGCTTCCCATAGTTTTGTATCTATTTCTTTTGCTCTGAAGCATGGTTTGGTAGCTGAGTCTTTGCTTAGGACTTGCAAGATCATGACCGGGGGAGGCATTATCCTGGTTAATGATATTTGCAAGGATCGGAGAGTTACTCTGGGAGGCCGGGAGTTGAGTGCGTGTCTACTTGTAATGCCACTTCCGAGCCACGACATTGTACTTGGGATGGATTGGTTGAGTAGGCACCGTGCTAGCATAGACTGTAGAGGAGGTAGAGTTTTGTTTGGTCCGCCAGGAGAGCCAGAGTTCGAGTTTGGTAGAGGAGCTGCGGAGCAGGGGGGGAGGCATTATTTGTGGAGCTATGGTGGAAGACAAGGAGTTGTCGCATCCGTTGATAGCAGAATTCTTGGATGTGTTTCCTGAGGAATTGCCAGGATTGCCACCAGATCGAGATGTTGAATTTTCTATAGACTTGGTGCCAGGTGCAGAACCAATTTCACAGCATGTCTATAGAGTAAACAACGATAAGCTGGTCGAGTTAAAGAAGCAGGTGGACGAATTGCAGGATAAGGGGTTTATCAGATCGAGTTCTTCACCATGGGGAGCCCCGGTATTGTTTGAATAATCTCACTATCAAGAATAAGTATCCTTTGCCACGGATTGATGATCTGTTTGATCAGTTGAGTGGTGCGAAGGTATTTTCTAAGATAGATTTGAGATCAGGCTACCATCAGGTGAAGGTGAAGCCGGAGGACATACCGAATACTGTTTTTAGAACTCGGTATGGTCAGTTCGAGTTTATGGTGATGCCGTTTGGTTTGACTAATGCACCGGCGGTATTTATGAACTTGATGAACAAGGTGTTCCACCAGTACCTTGACAAGTTTGTGGTGGTATTCATTGATGACATACTCATATACTCGAGGACATCGGAGGAGCATGAGGAGCATTTGAGGATTGTGTTGGATATGCTGAGGAAGGAGAAGCTTTATGGGAAGTTGTCCAAGTGTGAGTTTTTCCTGGACAAGGTGGAATTCTTGGGGCATGTTGTGACTGGTGATGGTATTTCAGTTGATCCGAAGAAGATTTTAGCAGTGGAATCTTGGAAGACTCCAAGTTCGGTAGCAGAGATCAGGAGTTTCTTGGGATTGGCAGGCTACTACAGGAAGTTTGTGCAAGATTTTTCGAGGATTGCTGAGCCGATGACCAGACTCACAAGGAAGGATATGGAGTTTGTTTGGACGGAGGATTGCCAGGTTGCTTTTGAAGAATTAAAGAAGAGGTTGACATCTGCTCCTATTTTGACGTTGCCATCAGGGTCCGGAGGTTTCACTATTTATAGTGATGCATCGGGAAAGGGTTTAGGTTGTGTTCTTCAGCAGCATGGGAAAGTGATTGCCTATGCATCCAGGCAATTGCGTCCTCATGAAAAGAACTATCCTACCCATGATTTGGAGTTGGCAGCCGTCATCTTCGCTCTGAAGTTGTGGAAATATTATTTGTACGGAGAGCGTGTGGAGATCTTCACAGACCACAAAAGCTTGAAGTACGTTTTCACGTAGAAGGAGTTAAACATGAGGCAGCGTCGGTGGTTGGAACTGATGAAGAATTTTGATATCTCTTTACAATATCATCCTGGGAAAGCCAATGTAGTTGCCGATACTTTGAGCAGGTATCCGGTAGCTATGTTCTTAACGCAGGATCGATATTTGTTGGAGGACTTGGAGAGCTTGGGCATTGAGGTGATTGTTCCTGGTGGTGCTATGCAGATGTGGGGATTGCAGATACACTCAGATTTGATGGACAGGATTAAGACAGCACAGTATGATGATGTATCTTTGAGGAGTATCAGAGCTCAGGTGAGAGCAGGATTGGAGGATGATTTCACTATTTCAGAGGATGGATCTTTGAGGCATGGAGTTAGATTGTGTGTGCCTATTGGGTAGTTGCGTGAGGAGGTGTTGCAGGAAGCACATCGCTCTCAGTATTCCATACATCCAGGTGCTAACAAGATGTATCGGGATATGCGAGAGAGTGTGTGGTGGTATGGCATGAAGAGGGAAGTGGCACTGTTTGTAACCAGATACTTGGTGTGCCAGCAGGTGAAAGCCGAGAGGCAGAGGCCAGGAGGTTTACTTCAGCTATTACCCATTCCAGTATAGAGACGTCACCTTTTGAAGCTCTATATGGTCGGAGGTGTCGTACTCCTTTGTCTTGGGACAATGTTGGAGAGAGAGTTTTGCTTGGGCCAGAGATGGTTGTGGATGCAGCAGAGAAGGTTCAATTGATCAGAGACAGACTTCGAGTGGCGCAGGACAGACAGCGGCATTGGGCCGATAGCCATCGAAGACCTTTGGAGTTTGAGGTATAGTTTAGATTTTGTTTGTGCTTGTTCTTGTTTGTTATAGATTAAGTTCTTAAGATGGTGTTTTGTTCTAGGTGGGTGGTTTCTTGTTTCTGAGGATTTCTCCGACACGAGGCACGATTCGCTTCGGTGGAGGCGGAAAGCTTAGTCCGCGATTCATCGGACATTTCACTATTCTAGAGAGGGTCGGTGCAGTTGCTTATAGACTAGACTTGCCACCTGCATTGGAGGGAGTGCACAACGTATTTCATGTGTCGCAGTTGAGACGATACGTGGCAGATCCTAGTTATGTATTGGATCACTCAGAGATAGAGGTGGGCCCTACTCTTAGCTATCCAGAGCAGCCAGTTGAGATTCTGGATCGGAGAGAGAAGGTGCTGAGGAACCAGACTATTCCTTTGGTACGCGTCGCATGGAGGCATCACTCTCCGGGGGAGTCTACCTGGGAGAGAGAGGATGACATGCGAGAGCGTTATCCATATTTGTTTGTACCTTGAGGTATGTTATTTTCTAGTTATGTTCTGTTCATTAGTGAATGGTGATTCTTTAGTTCTGTTCTGTGATTTTCTGGGGGTAGTTTTCATCTTTAAATTTCGAGGACGAAATTATTTTAAGGAGGGTAGACTTGTCACTACCACATTTTAGGAAAAAGGGTATTTTAGTAATTTCCTATTTAAATAAATATTGTGTATGGTAAATAATTTTTGTTGTATTATTTAATTATTGTTGGATGTTATTTAATTATTTTGGACTTATTTTAGTAGACCCAACTAGTGTAGTTTGGACCCATGGACCAACATGAATTAAATAGTTAGATTTGACCCATTTAGAAAGCCCATAGTTAAGGAGATGGATTAAATTAATTAAGTGATTAGACTAGAAGCTTCCTTCCTTAATTATTTCTTCATGAGAGGCCCCAAGGGGTACATTGGACATTTTACAATTGCTTGGGGAAGGGGGCATGGCCGGCCTATATTAGAGGGGGGGGAATTTCTCTCTCCTCTCATTCTCATTCCAAATCTAGATCTAGAATTTCCCACTCCCAAATTCCCTCTATTTCCATTCCAATTCTCCACCAAATTCATTCCAAATTCTTCCCAATTCACCATTAGAAAGTTGAGAAGCAAGGATCTAGAAGGAGGAAGCAAGGATCTACAAAGAGGAGCAAGGATCTACAATTTGGAAGCAAGTTCATCTTAATTGGAGGTTTCATTGGGAATCCATCTCCCAATAGGTATAATTCAGTTTTTTCCATTAAAATAGCTTCTAAATCTGAGATTTAATCATGTAAAATCAACCTATATGTATGTACTACCCATAGGACTTTGTTTTATGTTCATAGGAGACCCATGGAAAAAGTTATGGTGCTTTTTTTGTCAATTTTGTTGGAATTCCGAATTTATATTTTGTTGTGTGTGTCAATTGATCCTATAGATCAATTGGGCATGTGCTTATGTGTTTGGGGCTTGTGTCGTGTCCATATTTGGGTACATGTGGTTCGTATCCCAACTATTTGGTGATACGTGTCGTTTTGGGGGCTTCCTCCGACACGGGACTTTGTACATGTCATATTTTGACACGGACACATAGATCTACTTTTGACACTTTGATTTATTCATAAATATTATTTGTGACTTGTTTGTGTCCTTCGGGGTTCAATTGGTTGTGTGTTGGACTCGTGTCGCATGCGTATCCTAGATCTAGTGGGATACGGTGTGATACTCTCCAAATTTGGTGTGTTTATGTGTAGATCTAATTATTTATGCTTTAAATTCTTCATTTATAATTAGTAAATATATATAGATATTATATATTATTTTAGTGTATTTATTATGGTATTTATTATAGCATAGATCTATATATTTCTATGTGTTCTAATGTGATGTATAAATATATATATATGTAACTTCTTGCATGCAATTATATATGTACTTATGTTAATAAAATAATTTATACATAAATATTTTATAAAATATATTTATGTGTTTAAATGTGTAATTATATTATTTATAATTATTATATAATTATTTGTATATAAATGAATGTATTTTTATGTGTGCTTCTAGCCATGTAAAATATGTACATTAATATGTGCATGTCTTATGTAACTATTGATATTTAATTGTGTAAGTTTATATGTATATATATATAAGTATATAGTTATTCAATTGTTATATATATATATATATATATATATATATATATATATATATATATGTATTTTGATTTATATATCTTATATGTATATTTATATATATATATATATATATATATATATATATATATATATATATATATATATATATATTTTACTGTTTGGTGACAGTGCTTTTAATGACAGTTGAAAACTGTCATTATTTTGTTCTGTTACAGCAGTCGCTGTAGCTATTAGTGACAGTCCTGTCATTAATAGAAGCGGGCGGGTTTATACAGCGTTTTGCGACAGTTTTCTGCGACAGTTGTTTAACTGTCACCGTTTCAGCAGCAGTAGGTTTATAGTTCAGCGGATTCTGCGATAGATTTTCTGTGACAGTCAAGACTGTCACTATAAGCCTGTTTTATTTAATCTTTGTTTTTAGCTCACTGTTTTCAGTGACGATTGGGCAGATTTAATTTATATATTATATATTATTATTGTATATATATATATATATATATGTGCTTTTGTGAGGTATAATACTAGTAGTAATATATTATATTATTTGTATAAATATTGGTTTGTATATACATTATTTTAGAGTGTATTATATTGTATTATTAGTATACTTTGTGTGGGTACCAATTGGGATCAAGACCTTGATTCCGAAAATTGTTGTATTTTTATTTCTATATTATTTATATAGATGTCTTGTGAGGTTGACCTTGGTTTGACCATGTTTGACTTTAGTTGACTTTAGAGTTGACCATAGTTGACTTTTAACTTAGAATTGATTTATTGACCTAGAAGTTGACTAGTTTGACTTGTTCTCTTTCCGGGACCTTATTTTAATGTGGTATTCCATATCTAGGTCTTCGAGGCACCGAGTCAGACATCTGTGAGACTATTCATTTGGACTTCAGGCGAGTATATTCTCTGATAGTTTCTCATTTATGATATCCTCTATGTTCGTTGTATCTAGTGTAGATATACATGTTTCTCTTGACACTATGGTTACACGAATTGGTATATCCGGATCTCGTCATGAGATGTTATTCCTTGGTATATGGTGTATATGGTGCAAGTATTGTTTCATTGGTTATCTTGTACATGTACAGACACCGATTTTCGGGAGGAGTCGCTCTCTTCTTGGGGAATCTAGTGCCATAGCATACCGTGGTTGGATCTATTATACCAGTTGGGGGTAGGGAGTATTAGTATAGATATGTGATCAAATCCCTATTGAATAAAGTATTGGTAAGCAAATAGTGTTGATCATGCACCGCACGTATGATTAGCCAGGCCGCATTGTATCTTGCCCAAGCCGATCATATGTTAAGCTAGTACTCACACACTTAGTCATTAGTATTATTGTTTCATTGGCATATTGTTCATTATTGTATTTCTTTCCAGTATTTACTTATTGTCTATATATCTCTTGTATCTATTGTGCATCTTATTTATCCACAGCTATTTACTGTTATATAGTTTTTATCATGGATTAGAACTGCTGTTAGAGATGTACTCTGCTCCTTTCCTGACTGGATATATTTTTCCAGATGACACTGAGGAGTACCCTACCTATTATGGACCCCAGGATGTTGTGGGTTTAGATTCTGAGACCCTGGCTCAAGAGGGACTTATCCCAACTGAGACAGTTGACCCTGGAGTGTAGCTTTGTAGTATGATAGTATTCTTTTGTACTGGATTTGTCTTCAGCTTATTTTGTTACTTTCAGACTCATTGATGTATTATTTTAAACTCATGAGTTGTATGATGACTATTCTATTCTTATATGTTTCGTGCTCATTCTATCTTAGTTCTGTGATTGAGTATTCTATCATTATTGGTGGTTCATTACTTTAGATAGACTATCTAGACAGCGTTCTACTGCCGATTCTGTGGCGTAGGCTGGGTGTTGTTTCCGACTAATATCCTTACATCGGGTACGGGTCGTGACATAATCCATGATGGCTAGTATGAACCGGTGACCTCTGGAAGAAGACGGGTGAATAGGGCCAATGATATCCATACCCTATGCTTCGAAAGGCCTGGATGCAACCGTAGGGTGTAGATGTTCGGACGGTTGATGTATGAAGTCTGCATGAACCTGACAGGCTCTTCATCGTCTGGCATACTAGATTGCGTCTGCGATCATAGTGGTCCAGTAATAGCCCATTCTTCTGATACGATCCTGTAGCTTAGGACCGGGTTGATGCGCCCCGCACACACCGTCATGAGCTTCATGGATAATCCGTTGTGCTTCATCATCAGAGAGACATCGTAATAATAGCCCGTCATAAGACCGGCGATATAGGCATTGTGACGATGCATCAAAATAGAAGCGTAATGATTGTCTTTTGACAGATATTGCTTCTTTAGGATCTTCTGGCAAGATTTCGTATGCTACAAAATCTAAAAAGGGACTTTTCCAGTCTCTCTTGGGCGGATCTGCGTTCACCGTGTAGCTATGTTCTATGTGAAAGTTGTTTTTCACACAGAATAAGTCTCTGTTAAGAAGGATTACCAAATTCTACCTTCTTACAGGGGTGGCTAAATCTGCAGCTAGACTGGCTAGGGCATCAGCTTCCAGATTCTGAGATCGAGGTACATGCTCAAGGAAGAAACCTTTGAACGTCATGGCTATCTCGACCGTTGCTCGGTGATAGGGGATGAGGTCGGGATTCAGGACTTCATATATTCCTCTGACTTGGTTGACGATCAGCAGAGAATCACCGAAGGCTTCCAGAGATTCGACCCCCAGCTCTTTAGCGACTTGGAGCCCGATTAGTAGAGCGTTGTATTCTGCCACATTGTTAGAACAGGGCTCGCTAAGAGAATATGCTCTGTAGATAACGAGTTTATCAGGAGTGACTAAGATGATCCCTACTCCTGACACCACGTTTCCCCTGGGACCGGTCCTGGAGGCGCCATCGAAGAATAGTTGCCATGCCTCGCCTTCCGTTGTAGAATTATACTCCGTAATTTCGTCGGGAATGTCCTCGTATAGTTTAGAGGCCTCCGGGATGGGATGAGCAGCTAGAAATTCGGCCAATGCTTGGCCTCTGACGGACTTCTGAGGGACGTACACCATGTCATATAGCGTTAATAACATCGCCCAAGTCGTGAGTCGGGAATTAAGGACACTTGGCTTGCTCATCAATACCCGAAGAGGATTGATCCTGGAGATGATATTAATGGTTTGGCCCGTGACATAGTGTCGTATTTTCTGAATAGTGAATATCAGAGCCAGGCATTCTTTCTCCACAGGGTTGTACCGGTGTTCGGCTCCGACCATCGTCCTGCTGAGGTAGTAGATAGCCTGCTCGTGGCCCATATCGTTCTTTTGTGCGAGAAGAGCTCACAGAGAATGATCCATTGCTCGAACATATAGCACGAACGGTTTTCCTATGACGGGAGGTACCAGAACTGGCAGACTAGTGAGGTAGCATTTGATATCCCCGAACGCTTGCTGACAGGCTTCGTCCCATACGAAGGATACACCTTTCTTCATGAGGTGCGAAAAGGGTTGGCATCTCCCGGAGAGGTTGGATATGAATCTTCAGGTATAACCCAGACGACCTTGAAATCCCCTGAGTTGCCTCAGATTGTGGGGCGGTCACATTTCTAGGATGGCCTTGACTTTATCAGGGTCCACTTGAATACCTTTGGAGGTGATGACAAATCCCAGAAATTTGTCGCTAGATACCCCCAGAAAGGACTTGGTAGGGTTCATTTTGAGTTGATGTTGGCGCATCAATTCAAATACTGTCTTCAAGTCTTGGATGTGATTATCCCTGAGACGGCTTTTGATAGCTACATCGTCCACGTAATACTCCACTGTCTTGCGTAAATGCTTATGGAATATGTTACTCATAGCCCGTTGGTACGTAGCCCCTGCATTCTTTAATCCGAAGGGCATGACCGTATAGCAATATACCCCCAGTGGTGTCCGGAAGGCAGTATGCTTCTCATCTTCAGGATGTATCTTGATCTGGTTGTATCCCGAGAATCCGTCCATGAAAGACATACGTTCAAAACCATATGTATTGTCGATCATGACATCTGTGATGGGAAGAGGGAACTCATCCTTGGGGCAGGCTGCGTTCAGATCTCGGTAATCGATGCAGATACGTATTTTCCCATTTTTCTTCATGACCGGGACAACATTGGCGACCCAGTGGGGATGTTGTTCCTCACGGATGAAGCCGCAGGCTATCAACTTCTTGACTTCAGCTTCAATGGCGTCCATCATGTCCGGGCGGAACCGGCGTTGGTGCTGCTTCACAGGCTTCGAATCGGGCAGTACGTTGAGTTTATGAGTAGCCACCTTTGGATCAAGACCTGGCATATCCTCATAATTCCATGCAAAGACGTCGATATACTCTTTTATCAGCTGGGTAATTTCTTCCCTTTCTTCTTCGGAAAGGTTGTTACTGATAAATATCGGCTTTGGTGAAAGTTCATCCCCTACGTCAATCTGGATAACTTCATCTTTAGTAGGAGGTTCTCTTTGCTCGAAGCGGAACTCCCATTGTGTGTCCTTCTGCTGAGCCTAAGCGTCATTCTCGAATGGTTCGGATTCTTGTTCATCTGATTCGAAGGAATTCGTCGCTACCATATTTGCTGATAATGTTTGCTCGAGAGCGTAAGATGAGTCGGAGAGCGACGAGCCATCTTGAAAAGGGAAAAAGATATCCTCATCTGACGTGGAAGTCGTAAGGGAGGTGGCATACCCTAACCCGAAACGGGTTTGTTGATAGTGGGGATTGCCGAACAGCGGTGTTCGTCTACCTTTCCCGTAGTTGAGACCTGGTTCTATCTTCAAGTTGTAACCCATATTCTTCATAATCTTCAAGGCTTGCGGGCTGTACCTGTGGACTTGCATTTCACCAGAATCATCATCAAAGGAATCCTCTTGTATAGTCTGTTCATTGCGCATACGGCCAAAGACTATTGAAGACTGACCGTTGCGGGCAGGTGGAACAATGAAGATAGAATCCTCATATGGTCCATACGTCGTGGTGACATTGGATGATGACGTTACTTCCCATATGTACGGATGATAGGACTCTATAGCTGCTAAGAATTTTCGTGCTATAGGCTCTATATCGTCATGGGGAGAGGGTTCCTGATTTGGAATCTGAACGTCGATATGCAGGAAAAGAGGTCCTTTACTGCACTCCTTGTTGCATTTACATCACTCGACTGCTTGTTGCGCCAAAGGTTGATGATTAAGGACGGAGGCTTCTGGTTCAGAGTGACCACTAGAGGATCACCCCCTTTCCCTGACCTGGTCTTGTTCAGGTGGATAGCCATAGGCTCTATGGCTTCTGGACGGGTAGTCCGTCCTTTCACCTTGATTGACAGAGGTTGCTTGGCAGAAGGTTCTTCAGGCTCCCGGTGGGATTCCTTCTCTGCTTGGGCTGACACCTCTTCCGTGTAGTCTTGAGAGTATAATACGGCATCGGAGTAGTAGGATTCTACTCCTTTAAACGGGTTTAGGTCAGCAACCTCCGTTTGTACTGTCCCTTGGGCTTCTACATATTTGAAGCATTGATGTAGAGTCGAAGGAACGATGTTGTGGTCGTAGATCATGGTCTTTCCAGCAGGATGTTGTAGGACACCTCTGAATCGATGACGTAGCATGTAGCCACTGATCTGAGGTTGCCAATCTGGATCCTCAGGCGAATTTTTCCCAACGGCTTACTTCTTCCGGCGTTAAAACCTACAATAGTAGTGGTGGTGTAAGCCAGTTCGCTGGTAAGAATCCTCAGCGGTCTAAGCAGACTATGAGGAATGATGCTGATTGAGGATCCCGGATCTATGTGAATTCGGTCGACCTCCATGGAACCGACGTACCCGGTGTGGTAGAGGGGTCTGTCATGCTTGTTATGTTTTAACAGCATGTCGTCTTGAGTGAAAGTGATGTTTGGGACCACCTCCATCACACTGTGACATCAGAGACATGCTGCAGGCTCTTTGTCGGGGAACTTGAGTTGGATCAAGTATGTATCCGCCTGCATCAATGCCTCACTCAGGACTAGACGAGTGTCTTGGGAGAGCCTGAGTAGCTCGAAGATGGACAACCTGGCCGGTGTATTAGCCAGTTGGGCCAAGATATAGAAGTGGTACGGCTTCTATAAACCTTTGTTTTGAATGTTTTTCACAGGTTTATCGAAGCGCACTTCATTTTGCTTCCCCTTGTCCGCCGAAGTTGGTCTCGAAGGACCGGCCTCTGGTACGGCGGGCTCTGGTTCCGAAGGCTTGAAAGCTGAAGCGTCTGCAGGTGCTTCTTCCTGACTCGCTCCGTAGTCCTTAAGGTAAGCCTTCCCTGAACGGGTTGCTGTGGCCAAAACCTCGTCTTCGTCTGATGTCGAAGAAGTTGTAACCATATGGTATGGCTTGCATTTGGAGTTCTTTCTGGACTTAGCTTTAGTAGCATTAGTCTCTTTTTTGAGCTCCGATACCAAGTCTGGGTGCACCCACATAATCTCGCCTCTCCGGATAGTTAGGGGTAACAGGTCATGATTTTGACCCCTAGCCGGAGGAAGATTAACGATGTTCATCGTTGTCCGGGAAATAGGTATAACACCGTCCGGTACTTCTTGGGGAGGCAGATTGCCAAATTGCAGAGAGATCATGTTGGCCGCGACCGTCTTCTCGCTATTGCGCAGGGTGATGGCTTTAGCATCGATCAGCTCTTGGATCTTCCTTTTCAGTATGTAACACGCCTTTGTTGGGTGGTGTACATATCTGTGGAAGATGCAGTACTTGGGGTTGTTGGCACTGCCGACTTCACTGGGCCGCCTCTCCTCCGGAAGGGTGATCTTGCCACTTTTGACGAGACACTCGAATATACTCGGAATATCGTCGTCGTCGAAAGAGTATACTTCGACGGGCCTGGAAGTCCCGGGTTTCGTTTGCGCGGTTGCCACAGTCTTCTGTCTGGACGTATTGATCGCCAGAACTTCTTTTCCTTTGGAACTGCGAGGATGGTCGCCGTTGGGGGATGACCTCTTGCCTCTGTCAGAGGTAGAGATCATGATGCCATTGTCACGTGCCTTGCGACTGTTGTCCTCGACGGATACCGCTGAGATGATGAACGAGGGCCAATCATGGAACTGATATGGTCCTGTGAACACCGAGATCACGGGAAGAAGGTTCTTCCTACAAATGTCCACCAACGCTGAGTCTGGAACTCCTGGAGGCATCTGTAAGGTGGCTTGACGAAAACGTTCGACGAAGGTGCGAACGTCCTCCTTCTCCCTCTGCTTGACTTCGATGAGAGAGGACATAGACATGTTCATTCCTTCCTCATAGAATCGTGTGAAGAATAAAGCCTTGAAGTCTTCAAAGGAAGTAATACAGTTGTCCGCCAGGCTGCGGTACCACTGGTAAGCTACTCCCGAGAGACAGCCCTTGAATACCCGGGTGAGGAGGGCGCCATTCCCTTGTAGCAACACCGTCATCATACTAAAATAGTTCATGTACTGACTTGGTAATGTTTTTCCCTCGAACAGGGCCATGGTCTGAGGTTTGTACCTCGGAGGAAAAGGGACCTCTTCCCAGATAGCTGGGTATGGCTAGTTGATTCCCAATTTCTTGAGCTGATCTTTGTGCTTCAAGGCGTCAAATTGGGCTTTCAACTCCCGCACTGCTTGCATCGGATTTTCAGCTGGTAGCGAGACCACGGAATGGTGCGAAGTTGGTTGTATCGTGACTCCCGCAGGAGGTAGTACATTCTCCAGGTGAGGAAGTGAAGGACCAGCTGACTCTTGATCTAGAGCAGGCTCTTGGATTGTGTTAGATGGTGGTGGGACCGACGTTTGAGCCATAGCAGCCGCCTGTTGAGTTAGCATCATTTGGTGCATGTTCTCCATCATGGATTGCATTTGCTTCAGAGATGTCTCTAGTGTAGTAATGCGTTGCTCAGCGTTCCGTGATGGCGAGGCTTTCTCGTGTTCATCTTCAATGGCATAAACTCCCATCTCCCTGGGCTTCATTGAAGGATGAGTATAGGTCGCTGCAGAAGTTGACTCTATACTCTCAGTATCTGATTCGGGAGATACCCCGACATCGGAATCAGAAAAGCACGAAGTCAGATGTCGAGACCTTGAACGAGTATTCTGGAACACCCCGGCTTCGGTGTCCCTAAGGAGCATGTTGAATTTCCTTCGGCTCGGAGTTCTAGAGGACGGACGTCTTTAGCCTGAGCTTCCTCCAGGTATATGTGAAGCCATGTTCACAGATGCACGCGTGGGCTCTTCTTCTAGGAAAGATGGAGAGTAGCTTAGCCGGTCGAAAATTGGCCGTTTTGCTTTAGAACAGCAACAATTAATTATAATCCTGTGACTATTACAATAGTGCTCACTAGGAGGCGTAATAGCCATGCTAGAAGATCCCCTCTCCTTGCGTTTCTGGATTAGATACTTGCACAGGTCAGGAGGAGTTGCAGAAGAAGAAGATGATGGCTTGTTCCTTCTGTTCCCATTGGTGGGCATGCGGATGATGGGAGTCATAGTCTTCCCTGTGCCACCCGTATATAACAGGTTGGCCATCTGGGTAGCGGATAATCCCCGGGGAGGGTGGCTTTCCGCGACTGGAGCCTTCCTTACGCTTAGGGACTTCGCCTGGCATAATTTGGAGCTTCACTCTGGTTGGCATAAAGCTGAGGATGTCCTCAGGCGGCCATCAGCGTCTCGCGTAATTCGGAGGACGTGCAGATAGTTCCCTTGCTGGCGTAAAGGCCGAGAAGTTGAGTAGTCCGCCACTTGCTTTCCCTTGTGGAGATCACAGGGATCATCTGGTTCTCCGTAGAGGTCAGATGTTATTTTAAGCGCGGAGCGTGTCTTGTACTTCTGATTTGGCGCTGAGGCTTTATCAGAAGTTTTGTCTATTCCGCCAGGGACGGGAGACTGAATTTCACGCGCAGAGCGCGGAGTATACTTCTGGGTTAGTGCTGAGGCATTGCCAGAAGTTTTGTCTATTCCGCCAGGGACGGGAGACTGAATTTCACGCGCAGAGCGCGGAGTATACTTCTGGGTTAGCGGTGAGGCATTGCCAGAATTTTTGTCGGTTCTGTCAGAGACAGGCGACTAAATTTTACACGTAGGACACGGAGGGAGCAACGCTACAACCTCATTGGTCGGAGAGATCGGAGAGTCCACAGGAATGGTAGAGGATGTCTTGGATATCCAGACCTTACGCAGCTTCCTGTTGTTTTGGACAGAGAGAGAGTGAGAGCTGCCCCTTGTTCGGGGAATATCTTCGTAGGCAGACTGGTCGAACTGGACGACCAGTGTCTTCTTCACGGATCCTACGGATACCGCGTCGTGTCGAGCAATAGCTTCCTCATCAGAAGAGAAAGACGTCCCCAGCAGAGTTGCCATCTTGTTTTGGATAATATAAACGAGAAAAGATTTAATGAATGCGAAAAACGAGGTCTTGTACGAAGACCCGCCCTTCTTTTATGTTTACAAACAAGATTGTACAAATTTGATCCTACACGAGGATGTCTAAGTACAATTTATTTAATCTGGGTGAATATTGCTATAGGTGTCTGATCTGCAGTCGATCACTTTAGCCCTTGGACCACACGATGTTGAAGAAGTGCCGTGGAAGACAGGTAGCAGCTTCGAAGGTTGCTGAAGAGGGTGGATGTCCGATGCCAAAGTCGTTGATCCCTTCTCTTTGCCTGAGCTCTGGACTCTTCTCTCTCTCTCTCTCTCTCTCTCTCTCTCTCTCTCCTCTTTTTCTCCAATTTGTCGACCTATTTCTGATTGTTCAACCAATTCTTCGACCTTCAATTTCTCGACCTTGTTCCTCGTTGATAGAGGTCTCTATTTATAGAGTTTTAGTGACAGTGACCACTCAATCGGTGTAAAAACCGAGTAGTAGAAAGTATAGCACCCTTTTACACAACGGTTAAAATAACCAATGCCTACGTATAGATGATCCTTTGAATGAGCGTGTGACGCGGGTCCAACTAAGGGACAAAACGCGTATAATCGCTACAAAGATCACGGCGTAGAAGCCACGTAGGTAGGTATCCATCATGTAGAAGAGGTTGGCATAGAAGTCAATATCTGTCACCATGTCATAGAAGCCAAATAGTTATCAAACCGGCGTAGAAGCCGAGTGGTCATAAAGGCCGAGTAGGCGTAGAAGACGAGTGGTCATAGAGGCCGAGTAGGTGTAGAAGTCGAGTAGGCACCGAAGCTGAATGGGCGTAGAAGCCGAGTAGGCACCGAAGCTGAATGGGCGTAGAAGCCGAGTAGGCGTAGAAGCCGAGTAGGCACCGAAGCTGAATGGGCGTAGAAGCCGAGTAGGCACCGAAGCTGAATGGGCGTAGAAGCCGAGTAGGCACCGAAGCTGAATAGGCGTAGAAGCCGAGCAGGCACCGAAGCTGAATAAGCGTAGAAGCCGCTTCGTAACGTGCCAGAGTGATGACGTGGACGTTTTAGCCAGAATTATGGCTTTTGGAGATATAATCAAATCCCCAGCATTAATTGTGGAGATTCGCCATCATCCGGTGCATTAAATGCAGAGGCATGTTTTGAAGGTCTGTCACTTGGCCTGCGTATGGTGCAGAGACGTGTCTCGGGCATCTGTCAGTTTTTGGCGCTTCAAATGCAGAGATGTGGCTCAAGAACCTGTCACCGCTCTGTGCATAAAAATGCAGAAACGTGCCTCGAATCTCGTATAAGGTACAGCTTTTGATATGGCAGGCGGTTTGCCTTCTGCGGAGCGTAAGGAGCCCTCATCTGCCTCTGTAAACTAGACAGCGTATTCCTCTGTGTACGTAAAAGCGGTTTACGCAAGGGAAATGGCAGTAAACGATAGCCTGGGTTGCAGTGTCACGCCATCATTATAGTCGTCGCCTGGATAGTCGAGCAGTATCCTTTTGTCAGAAGTCGAGACGTCAGGTTCATTGCAAGATCTGGCCGGTTCATTGCAGGCTCTGACAGGTTCATTGCAGGCTCTGACAGGTTCACTTCGGAGAATACGAAGCGTCCCTCGTACACTTCAATGCTGTATTGAAAAGAGGATGAGTTTTACGCCATAAAGGCGTTGAAGCCCCTGTTTACGCTGAAGCAGCCTGGACGTACTGTCTTACGCGGATGGTCCTTCAGCCTGTATTCCTCACTGTGCTTTGGCGGAGAAGCTTTGTTTGCACGTTTGAAGGCTCTAAAGTCCTCTGTTTACGCTGCTTTGCATCAATATGCTGCGTAGAGTTTCCAGCGTATTTTTTATGCTTCTACACCAGGTATGCCTCCGGATGCTGAAATAAGCATTACCATTGCTCTCAGAATATATAAAATAGCTAGAATTGACTACACATAAGTCCAATTTGGACACAGGGGCATAATTGACTATTTTGGTCAAAATAAGATCCACATGTGGCCCACTTCGTATCGAAAAATGTGCCAGAGATAAAGTTCTCCAAATTTGTCAAACTTAGTATCTACGAGTCCACAACGATGATACGAACCCAATAGAATATCCATAATTGGATTCCGATGAGCCGGTCATAAAATCGCCTGTCAAATGGAACAGTATAGCCCACGAAACGGTGTTTCGCCAATATTCTCAGAATCGAACCAAACTTGGGTCACAGGACCAGCATAATGCTATGAATCCGATGGCACAAGTTTCGTTGCGAAAGGACAAGCACACACGAAATTATGACGAGTGCCAGAACAGACCGATATGGGGGTTTTCGACGGATATGCGTTGATTCTGGTGTGTACGAACATCCAAATCAACTTTCACAAAATCTCACATGTTCGCATCGACGATACGCACTTTTTGGTGCAATTCGCACATGACGAAGTTGCCTCATTTAGCAGGACGCACCCTATTTCGAGAAAATTTGGGTTTAGACCCAAATGTGGATCGATAAGCACCATGTTGCGAAATGACAAGCACACAAGAAAGAGGTATATGCATATATATATATATATATATATATATATATATATATATATATATATATATATATATATATATATATATACGTCCGTAACGCTCCGAAGAATGCGGTATCTGAATAAAGGGGGTCATTGGATCCGTGGCTCCTCTGGACACTACGGATACCAACGTGTGTATCCCATACGCCTACCAGTTGTCCTTCCTGTTCAATACAAATATACAAGTCGAATACACGACGAGCACACTTCGCAACTAACTAGTCAGGTCTCAAATAACTAGATTATCCTGACTACGCACTAAACCGTGATGCATGTCGCACGCCCCGATAGCTAGTCGAGTACGCCAACTCGTATTCCAACATGAATTTGTTATCATGATGAGTGTAAGAAGTGTCAAGGTCTTTGAAGATATCAGAATATCTCCATAATAGTGGGTGAGTCTATTAGAGACTAAGTCGATACACTACTCATCGACACAATCATCGACTGCACCCGAGTCATTCTCGGACGCGTACAGTTATAGATAATATTTGCAACAAAAACCCATGCAACATTTAATAACTTGAATTAAACAGTAAATA
The DNA here is from genome assembly GCA_036927795.1 of Iris macrosiphon. Lineage (NCBI taxonomy): Eukaryota > Viridiplantae > Streptophyta > Magnoliopsida > Asparagales > Iridaceae > Iris > Iris macrosiphon. Next base: position 34,602,998 of record JAYESA010000003.1, read on the forward strand.
AGGCAGGGTATACTTGCATGAATCCTCAACCTGCGAATGCCAAAGTCCTGCTCTCGAAGCCTTGCTCGACCGATCCAACGAGCCTATATATAATATAATAATAATCAGTCATTATACTAGTATACGCACAAAAGTACATCTATACACTATACTTAGAAGGTAACGGAAGTAGGGGTTCTAACTAGGTCAACTTGAAGGGTTAAGTGTGCAAGAGTCTAAAAAGTGCACAAGTGTCAAGTCCCTATAATCTCAATATTAACCTCAAATGTAATGTCACAACTTAGGTGCATTAATCTCGCGTTAGGGTAGGTCCTACTATAAATATATAAAAGCTACATACTACACCCTTGAGTTTCATGATTCAACTCCACAAATATTTCCATGTATCAACCCATTATGAAATGCCAAATTTCAATTATTTGCAATGTTGTCAAATCTGGACATTAAGAAAAATAGGTGCAAAATACTATATAATTCATGGTGTTGTATATATTAGAACATAAACATCATCATAACTCATCTAGTTATTATATCCTTCTAATATTGTATTAAAACATGTTTTAATGCATATAAATACTCAACTCTCTTCCCTATTACATGCTGAATTTTTCTAACTCACACAACTTTGACAAAACTAGTTTACACTTATTCACAACACACATTCAAATCTCATGGTATATGAATCTATCCTTTAACACTTAAAATATGAGAATAACAAGTCCTAAATATGAGTTCTAAAACATATTTAAAGGGTGTTTCACCATGGGTTACAAAGGTATATGCTCATATGGTCATGGGTGTTCCAAGTTAAGAATGGGAAGAGGATGAAGGATATTAAGAAAGAATAAAACTCATGTATGTATATATATATATATATATATATATATATATATATAGAAAGAAAGAAGAACAAGATAAAAAAGAAGGGGAAGAAGAGAGTACCAAGTCACTTGAATGGATAGAGGGAGGGAGGTGCTCGGTTGGAGGGGGTGGTCGACCGACCGCCGGCAGACTGTTGTGCCGTCGGGAGTGGGGTGGTCTGGCTGGGGAGGAGGTGGAGAGGATGGTGACATTGATGGTGGTGGTGAAGGTGGTGGCTCACAGTGGTGATGGGGGTGGTGGTCGAATATGCATGAGGGAGAGAGGGAGAGTATATTAAAGAAGGGAGAGGATGAATGTAATAAATGAAGGAGAGAGAGGGGGGTATTTAATGAGGGGAGAGAGGGTTCTTGGGGATTAGGGCCGGCTAGGTTCCCAATGTAGTATAGTTTGTCATGAAGGAAATTGGTGGTGGAGATGTGTTGGGGTTTGAATGGAGGGTGAGGATTTAAAATGAGCATAGTACCATACAAAAGAGGGAGGGGATGCACATGACCGGTCAAGGCACTTCAAATGGGGTATTCTTTATTTGTTCCAACCAATAGGAGGTGGACACATGGTTAGTTATTTGCACAAAGGTCCATAGTTTTTTAGGACTTGCACAAAGAATGAAATTGGATTGGATGCGGGAAAAAGTCATGTTGTTGTGTTGTAGTGGGTAAAATTTGTGTGTGGTGTTTTGTATGAACCATGACGGTTGAGTGTGGGTTTGGGTTGGAATTTGGTCTAGTTTTGGTTTAGGTTGAGTCGGTTGCCCCAAAATAAATAGAAGTTGTGTCATATGTATTCTTTAATAAATTGGAAGTGCATGGGGTCTCAATTGGGGGTGACACAAGTGCCATAGATGTAGAAGACTCAGAATAGATTATTGTCATAAATTGGGTTGTAAGAAACGGGTCGAGGTTGTGTCGCCAATTTTGATTGGAACGACATATATGCGAAGTTTGGGTTTATAAATAAATATTTTGTAACGAATATTGTGCGACTAAAATAAAGCACAATGGAGGGTATTTATGAGTGACACAAAGGTCAAAATGGAAGAGTGGCACGTCTAGGTCAAGTATGTGAAATTTGTTAGAAAGTAAAAGCTAGAGTAGCGCTCCAAATATCGAAACAACGGCAAGGTGCACCAAGTGATACAAAATTTTGTATATTTATTTAAAACACCATGTTCTAATTCTAAATGGCTCCAAACTAACCATAATCTCTCTCTAAGCTAAGTAGACCTAAATTGGTCGAGAGGGTTTACAATCTACCCTTCTTAGAGAATTTTGTCCTCGAAATTAAAACAGACATATGGTATAAACTATTAACTGAAAATAAATGCTACTACATACCTAGGCCTTCAAAGAGATGGGAGAAACGCTGTCGAATATCATCCTCTCGTTCCTAGGTTGACTAGCCTGGTGCAAGATGCCTCCATGCGACACGAACTAGAGGGATAGTCTGACCTCGCAACACCTTCTCGCTCTTGTCCAGAATCTCTACAGTCTCCTCCTAATATGACAAACTCGCCCCGACAGTGATCTCCGAGTGGCCAAGCACATGACTTGGATCTGACATGTACCTCCTTAACTGAGATACATAGAAGACGTCATGAACTCCCTCCAATGTTTATGGCAATGCTAACCTGTACTATGCGCTCCAATACATCGAATGGTCCGATGTACCTCGGACTCAGCTTTTCCCTACCTCCAAACCTAATGGTCCCTCGGGTAGGTGAGATTTTTTAAAACACATAATCTCCAGCCTGGAACTCTAGGGGTCGTCGATGCGCATCTGCCCAATGCTTCTGCTTGTCCTGTTCTGCTCGCAGGTGCCCTTGGATCTGCTTTACCTTCTCTATCGTACGAACAACCAACTCTAGTCCAAGAATCTGCCTCTCGCTCACATCACTCCAGTACACTGGAGAATGACACTTTCTGCCAGACGATACCTCATAGGGAGCCATCTGAATGCTCGCTTGACAACTATTATTGTAGAAAAACTCGACCAAATATAAATAGTCCTCCCATATCCACCAAAATCAGGCATGCACGCCCTCAACATGTTCTCCAGTATCTGAATGGTGCACTCGGACTGGCCATCCATTTGTGGGTGATACGACGTGCTGAACTTTCGGCGGGTCCCGAGACTCTCTTGCATTCTCCGCCAAAAGTAAGATACGAACCTCGTATCCCTATCAGACACTATACTGACTGGCACCCCATGTAGTCGCACGATCTCCCTCATATACATTTCTGCTAAGACCTCTGTAGACTGCCCAACTCTAAAAGGTAGAAAGTGAGCGGACTTGGTGAGTCGATCCACGATCACCCACACCGCATTGCGACCAATAGGACTCATAGGAAAGCCCATAATGAAGTCTATAGTGATGTGCTCCTATTTCCACTCAGGTATCAGGAGCGGCTGAAGTAAGCATGCAGATCTCTGATGCTCAGCCTTGACCTGCTGACACACCAGGCACTTCGCTATAAAGCGGGCTATCTCTCTCTTTATTCCATGCCACCAATAGTACTGCCTCAAGTCTTTGTACATCTTTGTGTCCCTGGATGAATAGAGTATGTTGAACTATGTGCCTTCGATATCAGCTCCTGATGAAGCTCTCCATTCGGAACATAGAGACGATCTTCATATCTCAAAGTCCCATCCTTATATATACGCAATCCCATTTGCATCCCGGCCTTTGTCCTCTGTCGAAGTCTCTAGAATCTGACATCTGTCGGCAAGGCAGCCTTATTCCTCTCAACCAATGTCTATTGCACCTGAAGACTCGACAACTAGTTGTCTGCTCCGGGCATAATGACCTATATACCCAAATTCTCCAGATCTCTCAATAGATGTTGCTGGATAGTCAAAAAGAATGTCATGGGCCTCCTACTTAATGCGTCAGCTACCACATTGGCTTTTCCCGGATGGTACTATAGCTCAATCTCAAAGTCTGTCATCACCTTGAGCTAACGAATTTGTCTCTGGTTCAGGTCCTTCTGAGTATAGATGTACTTCAGACTTTTATGATCTGTGAATATCTTCACCCGCTCTCCGTATAGGTAGTGCCTCCAAAGCTTTAGGGAAAATATCACTGCGACAAGCTCCAAGTCATAAGAGGGATAGTTATTCTCATGGGTCCTCAACTTCCTAGAGGCATAGGCCACAACTTTCTCATGCTGCATCAAGACACATCCTAATCCTTTCCCAGACGCATTATTGTAGATCACAAATCCTCCGGGTCCAGAAGGTATAGTCAAAATAGGTGTCGTAGTCAAACGCTCTTTAGTACATCGAACGTCGTCTGACACTCCTCTATCCAAATAAACTCCTGCTTCTTGTGGGTCAAGTGGGTCATTGGCTCTGCGATCCTCGTGAAGTTCTCTACGAACCTCTGGTAATATCCGACAAGTTCTAGGAAACTTGTCACGCCCCAGTCCCAAAATATGTAGGAACTAGGACACGTAAGCATGCCAGCCGCATGAATATGGCAATCCATGTATGGAAACTATAAAACATGCATACGCTATATTATGAACAATAATTCACAAGTGGTAAAACTATCACAAGTCACAGTGTATAATCTAATCTCATGTAAACCCCCTCAACCAATTTAGGGTTAAATTGAATTAAATCCGGAGACTAGGAATTTATTGGAATTTAATTAGAATTATGTGAGACAATTACATGTACCCCTCTGACCATGGTGTAACCTTAGCTACGCAATATTTATTAATATTTTGCCTTGCGCAGTTAATTATTAATCTAGTTAATTTTGGGAGGCCAATTTCACCCTAAACAGAACTAACCAAGCCCACATGCACCCTTGTACGTAAACCAGCCCCACCCCAACAAGGCCGGATAGGCCCAAGTCCCGAGGCCAGCCCAAAAACCCTCTACCATATAAATGCACATGTTTTTCCCATTGAAACCCTAAAACCCATTCTCTTCACCATCTCTGAAGAAACCCTCGCCGAACCCCTCCTCTTAGCCGAACATCCCTGTCCCCCTCCGACCGGACGACTCCACGGTCAGCTCACCTACCGGCACAGCCGCTGTGCCGGACCACCCTGCTCGCCGCCGGTACAGCACTCCATCCACCATCGCCACCATCTCCACCTTCACCTTTAGCACCTTTCACATCATAGCCTACCCAACGACCCACCCCGACTGCTCCCAACCGCCTCTAGCGCCGCCAAACGCCATCATCCGGCGGAGAACCACCTCCCCCCACGACATGACCTTCACCCAGGTGCCGTCCCCCGCCGGATAGGCCGCTGCCACCGCTGCACAACTGCTGCAGTTGCTGTTACAGCCTTGCCGCTGCCGCCGCTGAGCTGCTGTCGAGTACTGCCACCGTGCTGCCGTGCGACACCGGAGCTCCACTACGCCGGAGAACATGTCGATAAGACCCCCTAGCTCTGATGACCAGGTACTTGATCACCAACCCCTCCTTCCTGGTATCCTATCGTTATACTCTCGTGTCGTGAATAGTTGATGTGGACACGGGTAAAAAAATAGAAAACCAGATAGGTGTGCATGTATATTTAATTAGATTAGATGGTAACTAATTAGACTAGACAGTAATTAATAATTAGTAATCACTCTAATGATAGGAGACTGTCATCAAGGACTAATATTTCACTTGAACACCTGGACATAAACTAAGTATAGTTGAACATGGAAACCAAGGACATGTTTTCATGCAGAGACGAAATAGTTGTTAACCCATAACTCGATAATTTATTGTCGCAAGGCGCACGTTGACCAAAGATAGAACACGGGTACACCCTAGCTACGTGCACACGTGATGCTGAATTTGGTCAACCGTGAACCTGTGACAGTATCTAGGAGCAGCGTCATAATTATTTATTTATTGCTTAGTGTCTGATGTCAGCATTGTTATATTGTATTGTGTGTTTAGGGTCACTGGACCGGCCAGGAGACACTGCAGGAACCGGCTTTTGGCATTCACAGCTTGAGGACTCAGGCAAGATACCTTGCCATATTTACTGTCTAATTTAAATATTGTATATGTTGTATGATTCTCATTGCTTTATGTTCATATGACTGTGTGCGTCCGAGATTGACTCGGGTGCAGTCGACGGTTGCGTCGATGATTAGTGTACTTAACCTAGTTACTAGCAGACTCACCCATGGGAGGATACCCTGTTATCTTTTGAGACCTGACACTCTTACATGTTTAGTACGTAACTCAGGAGTATTTTATTTATAGAGACTTGGCATGTAGATACGTGGTACACACGTCGAGTATTCGATTTGTGTATCTACATTGGGCGGGGAGGACAACTAGTAGGCGTATGGGATACACCCATTGGAATCCGTAGTATCCAGAGGAGCCACGGATCCAATGACCCCCATTATTCAGATTCCCCATTCTTCGGAGCGGTATGGACGTTATATTATTCAGATTCCCCGTTCTTCGGAGTGGTATGGACGTTATATTATTCAGATTCCCCGTTCTTTAGAGCGGTATGGACATTATATACTTACAGATTCCCTGTTCTTTGGAACGGTATGGACGTTATGCCTATACCTACTCATACGTACCAATGTTGTCCTCACATTGCATTCACTTAGATGGTTAGCACACCCTTTATTGTATTTATTTTATTCAGTATTTACATATATGGCATGCTTCTATATATCTTGTTACGTCGCTCTGAGGACCTGGTACCTTTCCAGATTTGGACGAGGCATATTACCCCACAGTATATGGCCCAGGACAGGAGACAAGGTTCGCTACTACAGAGGAGCTAGAGGTGTTACCGTCAGAGTTTCCGTGATCACTTGGTAGACCTTCTGCCTAAGATTGGGAGCATCATTATCTAGTCAGCTGATGCCCTAGTCATTATCTTTTATCTATCATTTCAGTACTTTTATTTCGTCATAGTAGTGGGTTTATTCCCGCCAGACATTCTTGGTTGTACTATGATATCTTAAGACTGGTGTTTATCTTCCAGCAGTTTATTTAGTACTTTTTGCTGTTTTATATTGTGGATGAGATTAGATTACTTATTGCTGATACATATGTATGGGACATGTTAGTATTTTAGGACAGCGTAGCACTCTTCGCTAGGACCCATTAAATTGGGATATCCTAGGAGACGTGACAGCTGGTTATTGCCACGTGACCTGGTCCCGTGTATTTTGGGACTGGGGCGTGACATCGTTTTAGTGGTGGCCCATGCAGGTCGACTTCATCACTTGTGGTATGGTAACATGCCCAACGAGCCTGTAATAGGATAGAAATTACTAGGTCTCATCCACCTGAACTTCCTTCGTATTGCTTCTAAATATCTGCATCCTGTTTGCTTGATTCTATACTCTTTTAATGAAGTCATATCTCTTGCAGCAAGATAAACTTGCACAGTGGACGAGGAGCACCCGGTGTCGTGGTGCCAGGCAACACCACCCAAGGAGAGGAGGCACCCCAAGGACTACCTGGAGGGCAACCAGCTCTACAGACCCCACTAATACATTGGCACGAGACTTCTTAGGGCGATCCTACATAGTAGCCCGAGGGACAGACTTCCCAGACGATCCCCATACAGCATTTTGAGGGATAGACTTTAAGAGCTACACCGATGCCACAGACCGAAAAGCCGACATCTGAGGAGATACCTACCGCACAGCCGGAGGTCCCATTACCACTACCACCCCCGTATCTACCTCAGACGCCACAACCAGACGGACTGCCACAGATGATACAGTTCTTTTAGACTATGATGCAAGCACAGTGGCATCAGACCGAGACACTGAGACAGAGTTTGATGGCAGTACTAGAGAGGACACCTGTCACAGCACCAGTACCAGCACCTACACCAGCCCAGACAGGTGGCACTGTAAGATGGTTCTGACAAATGGGACTGGATACTTTCTCGGGCAACGAGACCGTAGAGCAAATCTCTGATTGGGTTGCCAACACGGAGATGCTACTAGAGTCTTCACAACTGCATCCCGACCTTTGGATGACCGCAGTAAGGGCCCAACTAAAAGGCAACGCCCATCACTGGTGGAATTCTATTGAGCGCAGTATAGGCAAGAACCAGACTTGGGAACAGTTCCTAGAATACTTCAATGCAAAGTATTTTCCAGCTACAGTCAGAAATGCCCTGTACTCCCAGTTCCTACATCTAGAACAGGGAAATATGACTATTGACGCATATGACGTAGAGTTTAGCCGTCTTAGTAGATTTGGTGCCGTACTGATACCCAATGACCTAGAGAAGGCTCAGAGATTCCATCATGGTCTTACCTTCGAGCTACAGAGGTATACTACCACGCAGGCGAGGATTTCTTATGAGGAGGTACTTGTAGAAGCGAGGATCCAGGAGGCCATCGTCATAGGAGCTAGACGTTCTAGCACGACCACGCCAGCCAGAGTCCAGCCCGGAGCAGGAGGGTCGATCCGTCATCCCGGAGCACAGATACAGCAGAGGATAGCACCATACCAGCAAAATGAGCTTCCATCTTACAACTACTGTGGTAAGAGCGGACATTACCAGAAGAAGTGCCGAAAGAGACTAGGAATATGCATGATTTGTGGAGCGAGCCAGCACTATGCCCGAGACTGCCCATAGCGCAGAGACATAGCACCACCGATAGGTCAGAGGCCAGCAGCACCAGCCCCGAGGATACTACCCCCACCAGGAGGACAGCGTCCACCAGCACCTGGAGGATTTCAGAGGGGACCACCCTTGGCCCCACAGCAGGCACAGTTTGATCGAGCCCGACAGCAGACCGGAGGGCAGAGGCAGGTACAGGCCTTTGCCTTAGCAGCTACTGAAGAAGAAACAGAAGGGAAAGCTATCACAGGTACCATTTTAGTTACATTATTACCTGCAACTGCATTATTTGATTCTGGAACTATATTATCGTTTATATCTAGTAGATTTGTAGCAATACATAGAGTAGCGACTTCTTCCTTACCTAAGATTGAAAGATCCTTACCGGAGGAGGTATCGTGCCGGTTACCAGCACTATTCGAACGTGCTCGGTAGTCATATGTGGCAGAGAGATAAGAGCACGATTCTTGGTATTGCCTATGCCATACTTTGATGTTGTACTAGGCATGGACTGGTTAAGCCAGTATAATGCCGTACTGGACTGTCGGAAGGGTAGTGTCACTTTTAGATCGCCAGATCAACCAGAGTTCGAGTACATGCGAGGGACCATCGAATAAGGAGTAGGACAGATAGCTGGAGCTTACATGGCTATGGAGATGGTACCCCCACCAATAGTTGTAGAATTCATGGATATTTTTCCTGAAGAATTGCCAGGCTTACCGCCAGATAGAGACGTAGAGTTTACTATTGAGCTAGTACCCGGAGCAGCACCGGTATCTTCTAATGTGTACAGATTGGCAAAGAAGGAGTTAGATGAGCTGAAGCTACAACTGGAAGAGTTACAGAGCAAGGGATTTATCCGTCCTAGTGCATCACCCTGGGGAGCACCAGAGTTGTTTGTACCCAAGAAGGATGGAACAGTACGTATGTGCATTGATTACAGAGCCCTTAATGCTTTGACTATCAAGAAGAAGTACCCCCTACCGCGGATTGATGACCTGTTCGACCCGCTGACAGGAGCAATAGTATTCACAAAGATCGACTTGAGATCGGGTTATCATCAAGTAAAGGTGCAAAGAGAAGACATTCAAAAGACAGCATTCAGGACTCGTTAGGGTCACTACGAGTTCTTAGTGATACCTTTTGGACTAACGAATGCACCTGCTATATTTATGAACTTGATGAACAGAGTATTCCACCAATACTTAGACCGGTTCATAGTAATCTTCATCGACGACATCTTGGTGCATTCAAAGAGCCACGAGGAGCACGAAGAGCATCTAAGACTAGTGTTAGAGACGCTGAGGAGAGAGAGGCTTTATGCCAAGTTAAGCAAGTGTGAGTTTCTCCTAGATCTTGTCGCTTTTCTTGGATACGTCATCTCAGGAGATGGCATTTCAGTAGATCCGGCGAAGATTTCATCAGTAGAGACATGGCCAACCCCTACCAATATCTCAGAAGTGAGAAGTTTCCTAGGACTTGCCAGATATTATCGGAGGTTCGTGGAGAACTTTACGAAGATTGCAGAGCCGATGACCCGCTTAACCCGTAAGGAGCAGGAGTTCACCTGGACAGAGGAGTGTTAGAAGGCATTCGAGGAGCTGAAGAAGCGGTTGACTACAGCACCTATCTTGACCATACCGTCTGGGCCCGGAGGATTCGTGATCTATAGCGATGCATCCGGGAAAGGACTAGGATGTGTCTTGATGCAGCATAGGAAGGTTGTGGCCTATGCTTCTAGACAGTTGAGGACCCATGAGAAGAATTATCCCACTCATGACTTGGAGCTTACAGCAGTGATCTTTGCTTTGAAGCTATGGAGACACTACCTATATGGGGAAAGAGTAGAGATATTCACTGATCCCAAAAGCCTAAAGTACGTCTACACCCAGAAGGACCTTAACCAGAGGCAGAGACGTTGGCTCGAGGTGATGACAGACTTCGAGATTGAGCTACAGTACCACCCGGGAAAGGCCAACGTAGTAGCTGACGCGTTGAGCAGAAGACCCATGGCATTCTTCTTGACTACCCAACAATATCTGCTGAGAGATCTAGAGCAGATGGGTATAGAGGTCATTATGCCCGGAGTAGAAGGACAGTTGTCGAGTTTTCAGTTGCAATCGATATTAGTGGAGAGGATCAAGGCTGCTTTGCCGACAGACGCCAGATTTCAGAGGCTTCGATAGAGGACAGAGGCTGGAATACAGATAGGACTGCGTATACATAAAGATGGAACTTTAAGATACGAAGATCGTCTCTACGTTCCAAATGGAGAACTTCGTCAGGAGTTGATGATAGAAGCACACAGTTCAACCTATATTATCCATCCAGGAGGCATGAAGATGTACAGAGACTTGAGACAGTACTACTGGTGGCATGAAATGAAGAGAGAGATAGCACGATTTGTGGCCAGGTGCCTGGTGTGTCAGCAAGTCAAGGCTGAGCATCAGAGATCTACAGGATTGCTTTAACCGCTCCCGATACCAGAGTGGAAATAGGAGCATATCACTATGGGCTTTGTTATGGGCTTTCCGAGGAGTCCTAGTGGTCGCAACGCAGTATGGGTAATCGTGGATAGACTCACCAAGTCCGCACACTTTTTACCCTTCAGAGTTGGGCAATCGACGGAGGTCTTAGCAGATATGTACATGAGGAAGATTATGCGCCTGCATGGAATGCCAGTTAGCATCGTGTCTAACAGGGATACGAGGTTTACATCTTACTTTTGGCGGAGTATGCAAAAGAGTCTAGGTACCCACCTGAAATTTAGCACAGCGTATCACCCCCAAACAGATGGCCAGTCAAAGCATACCATTCAGACCTTGGAAGATATGTTAAGAGCAAGCATACTAGATTTCGGAGGATTATGGGAGGACCACTTATACCTGGTCGAGTTTTCCTACAACAACAGCTATCAGGCGAGCATCCAAATGGCTCCCTACGAAGCGATGTATGGAAAGAAATATCGTTCCCCAGTAGGTTGGAGTGATATAGGCGAGAGACAGATTCTTGGGCCAGAGTTGGTTGTTCGTACAGTGAAGAAAGTAAAGAAGATCCAAGGGCACCTACGAGCAGCACAAGACCGGCAGAAGCATTGGGCGAATGCGCATCGACGATCCTTAGAGTTCCAGGTGGGAGATCAAGTATTTTTAAAGATCTCGCCTACTCGAGGGACTATCAGATTCGGAGGCAGAGGAAAGCTGAGTCCGAGGTACGTCGGACCATTCGATGTGTTAGAACGCGTCAAAGAGGTTGCTTACAGATCAGCCTTGCCGCAGACTTTGGAAGGAGTCCATGACGTCTTCCATGTATCTCAGCTGAGGAGGTATATACCGGATCCGAGTCATATACTTGACCATTCAGAGATCACAGTCGGCCCGAGTTTATCCTACGAAGAGGAGCCAGTTGAGATCCTGGACAGGAGCGAGAAGGTACTGCGAGGTCAGACTATTCCCCTAGTTTGCGTCGCATTGAGACATCATGCACCAGGCGAGTCGACCTGGGAACGCGAGGAGGATATTCGACAACGCTATCCCCACCTCTTCGATGTACTAGGTACGTTTTAGCATTTTAAATTCAGTCAGTAATTCATGCCATGCATATGTTTTAATTTCGAGGACGAAATACTCTAAGAAGGGTAGATTGTAAACCCCCTCAACCAATTTAGGGTTAAATTAAATTAAATCCGGAGACTAGGAATTTATTGGAATTTAATTAGAATTATGTGAGACAATTACATGTACCCCTCTGACCATGGTGTAACCTTAGCTACGCAATGTTTATTAATTTTTTGCCTTGCGCAGTTAATTATTAATCTAGTTAATTTTTGAAGGCCAGTTTTACCCTAAACAGAACCAACCAAGCCCACATGCACCCTTGTACGTAAACCAGCCCCACCCCAACAAGGCCGGACAGGCCCAAGTCCCGAGGCCAGCCCAAAAACCCTCTCCCATATAAATGCACATATTTTTCCCATTGAAACCCTAAAACCCATTCTTTTTACCATCTCTGAAGAAACCCTAGCCGAACCCCTCCTCTTAGCCGAACATCCCTGTCCCCCTCCGACCGGACGACTCCACGGTCACCTCACCCACCGGCACTGCCCCAGCGCTGGACCACCCTGCTCTCCGCCGGTACAACACTCCATCCACCATCGCTACGTCTCCACCTTCACCTTTAGCACCTTCTACATCATAGCCTACCCAACGACCCACCCCGACTGCTCCTAACCGCCTCTAGCGCCGCCAACCGCCATCATCCGAAAGAGAACCACCTCCCCCCATGACCTGACATTCACCCAGGCGTTGTCCCCCGCCGGATAGGCCGCTGCCACCGCTGCACAACTGCTGCAGTTGCTGTTACAGCCTTGCCGCTGCCGCCGCTGAGCTGCTGCCGAGTACTGTCGCGCGACACCGGAGCTCTGCCACGCCGAAGAACACGTCGACAAGACCCCCCTAGCTCTGACAACCAGGTACTTGATCACCAACCCCTCCTTCCTGGTATCCTATCGTTATACTCTCGTGTCGTGAATCATTGATGTGGACACGGGTAATGAAACAGAAAACCCGATAGGTGTGCATGTATATTTAATTAGATTAGATGGTAACTAATTAGACTAGACAGTAATTAATAATTAGTAATCACTCCAATGATAGGAGACTGTCATCAAGGACTAATATTTCTCTTGAATACCTGGACATAAACTAAGTATAGCTGAAAAAGGAAACCAAGGACATGTTTTTATGCAGAGACGAAATAGTTGTCAACCCATAACTCGATAATTTATTGTCGTAAGGCGCACGTTGACCAAAGATAGAATACGGGTACACCCTAGCTACGTGCACACGTGATACTGAATTCGGTCAACCGTGAACCTACGACAGTATCTAGGAGCAGTGTCATAATTATTTATGTATTGCTTAGTGTCTGATGTCAGCATTGCTATATTGTATTGTGTGTTTAGGGTCACTGGACCAGCCAGGAGACACTGCAGGAACCGGCTTTTGGCATTCACAGCTTGAGGACTCAGGCAAGATACCTTGCCATATTTACTGTCTAATTTAAATATTGCATATGTTGTATGATTCTCGTTGCTTTATGTTCATATGACTGTGCACGTCCGAGTTTTAATCGGGTGCAGTCAACGGTTGCGTCAATGATTAGTGTACTTAACGTAGTTACTAGCAAACTCACCTATGGGAGGATACCCTGTTATCTTCCGAGACCTAACACTCTTACACGTTACACTGTGACATTCATGTTGGGATGCGGGTTCGCGTATTCGACTAGCTATCGGTGCGTGTGACATGCATCACGGTTAGTACATAACTCAGGAGTTTTAATTTATAGAGACTTGGCATGTAGATACGTGGTACGCACGTCGAGTATTTGATTTGTGTATCTACATTGGACGGGAAGGACAACTAGTAGGCGTATGGGATACACCCATTGGAATCCGTAGTATCTAGAGGAGCCACGGATCCAATGACCCCCATTATGCAAATTTCCTATTCTTCGGAGCGGTATGGACGTTATATTATTCAGATTCTCCGTTCTTTGGAGCGGTATGGATGTTATATTATTCAGATTCCCCGTTCTTCGGAGCGGTATGGACATTATATACTTGCAGATTCCCCGTTCTTCGGAGCGGTATGGACCTTATGCCTACACCTACTTATACATACCAATGTTGTCCTCATATTGCATTCACTTAGATGGTTAGCACACAATTTATTGTATTTATTTTATTCAGTATTTATATATATGGCATGCTTCTTTGTATCTTGTTACGTCCCTCTGAGGACCTGGTACCTTTCCAGATTTGGACGAGGCATATTACCCCACAGTGTACGGCCCAGGACAGGAGACGAGGTTCGCTACTGCAGAGGAGCTAGAGGTGTTACCGTCAGAGTTTTCGTGATCACTTGGTAGACCTTATGCCTAGGATTGGGAGCATCATTATCTAGTCAGCCGATACCCTAGTCATTATCTTTTATCTATCATTTCAGTACTTTTATTTCGTCGTAGTAGTGGGTTTGTTCCCACCAGACATTCTTGGTTGTACTATGATATCTTGAGACTGGTGTTTATCTTCCAACAGTTTATTTGGTACTTCTTGCTGTTTTATATTATGGATGAGATTAGATTACTTGTTGCTGATACATATGTATGGGACATGTTAGTATTTTAGGACAGCGTAGCACTCTTCGCTAGGATCCATTAAATTGGGATATTCGTGTGCTGTCGTAGGCACCCAAAAATAAAACCTTTACTCTTCAAATAATATGTAGTAGTGAGAGTAAGGATCGTTCCCACGAAGAGTAATTAGTTTGATCTTTATGCTATGTGAAATAAGATGGGGGGAAGTTTTGGATCAAAGCAAATTAAAAAGAGCTAAAAGTAATTAAAGTATTAAAACAATCAAAGGAAAAAATGTTGGTCTCAGTCAACATCCACCATTGGAATCTTAAAATTGATCATTGATGCAAACATAAATTATCATACTTTAAATATTCACCGTTGAAAGTATTTTCTATCTCTCTTAGGCTTAGATAATTAGAACAAGCGATCTAATTAGCTTTAATTACTAAATAATCCAAGACAAGCGCTGAAGATTTAATCTAGTAATTTCTTAAAGAACAAAGAGATCGATGAAGCAAAACAACACAAGCACAAGCGGTTGCATTTAATTTTGTCAAAAGTTTTTCTCCTAAGATCTAATAAAATAAAGCAGTTTATTAAATCTTGGTTGCTTCATAAATTAGAAAAATCAAACAATTACGGATTTGATGTCTAATTTAGCAGTAGATCGAAATGGATAATAGACTAGTTGGCCTCCTAGTAATTAAACAAAACAATCATGAAAGTAGGCATAGAAAAACATTCAATACTCAAAGCATAAATCAAACATATGAAATAATTTAGATCTCACAATTTTATTGATTCCAAGGCTTCTGTTTTCTTCGACCAACAAGACTTTTAGCTCCGCACGTTCATGAAAACTTCAAATGAATATTGGAGAAGAAGAAGAGGAGTTGTGTGTTGTTCTCTTATTTTCTCCTGATCTCTATCCCTTTTATAGACTCTAAATTAGTTGTTTGAAGATCCCAATATCTTCCCACAAATCCTCTAATAGTTACAACAATCCAAACAATAAAATAAAATCTTTGAACAAGTTGAAAAATGGTTATTTCAGCTCCACTTTTTGTGCACAGCATAGTTGACTCAACTTTAAGCATGATTTGGTCCATGATGCAGCCAGAATCTCGGGAAACTCAAAACAGAAAATTTGTGACTCTATCACTTAGCTTTCCGAATCAATTTGGATCAGCTCAATTGGACTTCGGATGAGCAAGTTATGACCATTTTTCTACAAGGTATCAAAACTGTCCAGAATTGATAATTAGCTCCATTTTGCATTTAGTGACTCCAATTGCATCCTAGATCAAATTATAAAAATAATGAGTATCTTTAGACATCAAATGAGCATAAAGGAGTATACATTAAGGAATAAAAATATAATATTTTATGTTCTCATCAAATACCCCCACACTTAACCTTTGCTCGTCCTCGGGCGAAACTCTAATTTATTTTTCCAGAAAGAAA
Source organism: Iris macrosiphon (assembly GCA_036927795.1). NCBI lineage: Eukaryota > Viridiplantae > Streptophyta > Magnoliopsida > Asparagales > Iridaceae > Iris > Iris macrosiphon. Next base: position 34,619,059 of record JAYESA010000003.1, read on the forward strand.
TCAAGGTTGCAATGTCATAAATAAAAAATAACCAAGCTCTTCAAAACTCATAACATATCATGAACATATATTTTGAAACAACTTCTAATTACTTAGTAGATATTTTTACTTAAAAAATGAAGTAAACTAAATAGGTAGACCCTTACGGAATAAATACTCAACTCTTATATGTTTGAAGGTATAAATTTTACTCAAATTCATTCCAAAAGAAATGATCTACCATAAGCTTGCATATTTTCTCATTCTCCACCACTGGGATCACAGGCATAACATAAATCATAAGGACTTTTCATGGGTTGTAATATGACTTAGGATTAAGGTGGAATATATTTGGGAGTGTAGCTCAAAAGCCATCAAAACTAGTGGAACAAAATTGAATTAACTCAAGATCAATATAAAATATGTAAAATCAATCACTCCATTTAACTTCTTCTTCAATTTGACTTTTAAAGCATTTAAACAATGTAAAACAACTTCCACTCTTATTTTTTTTCTTATTTTTTCTTCTTTTTTCTCTTTTTTTTTAATAACAATAATAGAACTTAGGAAATTTGAGGATAAAAATATGTTCCATTTTGTGGGTTGTAACCAAACCACAAATTTAGACACCCCCACTCTTATTTTTTTGTATACCCATACATATCATAATGATCAACAATGCTCCACTAGCTTTGCGACTTGGGTAAAGGTATAAATATTATTGGTTGAAAGCTTGTAATGTGGGTATACCAAGAAAAAGGCAATAAAGCTCAAAGGGGTTCAACAAAAAAAAATTAATTACAAGGTGGGCTATTTGGCTTATGTAACGCATAACAAAGATGGCCTTAATCATGTTCATGCATGCATGTGTCAATGTGACCTCGAAGAGAATCAAAGCAAGTTCTAGAGAAACAAATCAGTGGAAGAATATCTCCCATGAAAGAATAATGAGACTGATGTGTCAGTCTAAAGGCTCAAATCCTCACTGGCTTTTGTCTACCAATTTAGATACTACCATTTTCAATAAAAAATAACTAGACTAATTAATTCTAAGTTGAAAAAAAATTATTTATTCAATCATGTTATGAATTTTTCAAATCTAGTTGAATCTTACTCATGACATACACAACTAAAAGTCATTAAAAACCAAAAACCAAAATTCTTTTATTAAAAAAAATTATTATTATTATTTAGAAAAATAACGAACTAAAAATGCTTAAAATAAAGTAAATCCCCTCCCCCACACTTAAAACTGACATTGTCCCCAATGTAAGGTGAAATGCAAGGAAAAGGCAAAATAAAAAAAAAATAAGAATAAGAACAAACTCCCCTTGGGTTGCCTCTGTTTATTGTCGTGGATGTTTCCTCCTTCAATTGATACAAATTGGATCTTCAAGGTCTAATTCATCCACATTCTCTACTTTAAAACCTTCATAGAAAAGCTTGAGCCTTTGGCCATTTACCTTGAACACTTTGGAAGTTGCTAAACTTTGAATTTCAACTACACCATGATAAAAAAATATTAGTAACAATAAAAGGTCCAATCCAACGAGAACGCAATTTACCCGGAAACAGACGAACTCGTGACTAGTATAGAAGGACTTCTTGACCAACTTGAAACACCTTCCTAGAGATCATCTTGTCATAAAAATTCTTCGTCTTCTCTTTATAAATTCTAGCATTCTCATAGGCATCATTGCAAATTTTCTCCAACTCTTGTAGTTGTAACTTCCTATGTTCTACATTTTCATATGCCTTCATATTGAAACTCTTGATAGACCAATAAGCCTTGTGTTCTAACTCAATAGGAAGATGGCATGGTTTTCCAAACACCAACCGGTAAGGTGACATACCGATAGGCGTCTTGTATGCAGTTCTATACGCCCACAAAGCATCATCCAAGCGCAAACTCCAATCTTTTCTACTTGGATTGACCGTCTTTTCAATGATGGACTTGATCTCTCTATTTGATACTCCCGCTTGTCCACTAGTTTATGGATGATAGGCAGTTGACACCTTATGGGTCACATGGTACTTTCTCAGCAATGTCTCCACGGTTCGATTGCAAAAGTGAGTGCCTCGATCACTTATTAAGGCTCTTGGAATCCCAAACCTGGAGAATATGTTGGATTTGATAAAATCTGAAACAACTTTAGAATCATCAGTCCTAGTAGCTTTAGCTTCTACCCATTTTGATACATAATAAACAGCAAGCAAAATATAAACATAACCAAAAGATACAGGAAACGGTCCCATAAAATCGATGCCCCAAACATCAAAAATTTTACAAAATAGTATAGGATTTTGTGGCATTTCATTCCTTTGAGATATATTACCTGTCTTTTGGCAATTGTTGCATGTTTTACAAAAAGAATATGAATCACGAAATAAAGACGGCCAATAGAAACCACATTCTAATACTTTTCTTGTCGTCATCTTCGCTCCAAAATGTCCTCCACATGCATAAGAATGACAAAAGGTGAGAATTGAAATAATTTTATTTTCATGAACGTACCTTCTTATCACTTGATCTGCACAGTGTTTCCACAAGTATGGGTCATCCCATACATAGTATTTGGCATCACTTTTGATCTTATCTCTTTGAGCCTTTGACAAGCCAGAAGGAAACATATTAGTAACCAAATAATTTACAATATTTGCATACCAAGGCAATGTCACACTTGAAGCAAACAATTGCTCATCAGGGAACATTTCTTGTAGACAAAGTTCATCCTCCATATGAACTAAACGACTTAAATGATCTGCAACACGATTTTCTGTCCCTCTTTTGTCTTTGATCTCCAAATCAAATTCACTTAAGAGAAGTATCCATCGAATTAACCTTGGTTATGCCTCTTTCTTCGTCATCAAATAGCGAAGAGCTGCATGATCAGAATAAACAATGACTTTAGTACCAAGCAAATAAGATCGAAATTTTTCTAAAGCAAAAGCAACAGCTAAAAGTTCTTTTTCAGTAGTAGAATAATTTTTCTGCGCCTCATTCAAAGTTCTTGAAGCATAATAAATGGCGTGAGATGCTCTTCCAATCCTTTGACCTAAAACAGCACCTACTGCATAATTACTTGCATCACACATTATCTCGAAAGGCATGTTCCAGTCAGGGGGCTGGATAACTGGGGTAGAAGTTAATAGTTTCTTTAGTATATCAAATGCCTTTTTACATGCTTCATCAAATTCAAAAGCTACATCCTTTTGTAGCAACTTGCAAAGGGGTAACACTATTTTGGAGAAGTCTTTTATGAATCTTCGGTAAAAACTTGCATGTCCAAGAAAAGAACGAACTTCCCGCACATTAGAGGGATAAGGTAAAGATTGAATAATATCGATTTTGGCTTTATCTACCTCAATTCCCTTAGATGAAACAATATGACCCAAAACTATACCTTGGTCAACCATAAAATAGCATTTTTCAGAGTTTAACACAAGATTAGTTTCTATGCATCTTTGAAGAACAAGTGTAAGGTTATGCAAGCATTTATCAAAATAGTCTCCATAAACTGTGAAATCATCCATAAATACTTCTATAATATGCTCAACATAGTCTAAAAATATGCTAACCATACACCTTTGGAAAGTAGCTGGGGCATTGCAAAGACCGAATGGCATGCAACGATATGCAAAAGTTCCAAATGGGCATGTAAAAGTTGTCTTTTCTTGATCCTCCGGAGCAATTGCAATTTGAAAATAACCTGAATAACCATCAAGAAAACAATAGTAAGAATGGCCAGCTAACCTTTTAAGCATTTAATCAATAAAAGATAAAGGAAAGTGGTCCTTTCGGGTTTCAGCATTTAATTTTCTATAATCTATACAAACCCTCCACCCATTCTGGACACGAGTGGGAACTAACTCATCATTTTGATTCTTCATGACAGTTATCCCGGTCTTTTTAGGAACCACTTGCACTGGGCTAACCCACTGGCTATCCGAAATAGGATAGATCACTCCAACTTCAAGAAGTTTTAGGATCTCCTTTTTTACTACCTCCATCATGGGTGGGTTCAATCTTCTTTGTGGTTGACGGGAAGGTTTTGCTCCTTCCTCAAGTAAGATGCGATGCATGCATGTAGACCGGCTAATTCCTTTTATATCCGCAATTGTCCAACCAATAGCCGTCTTATGCTCCTTAAGGATCTGAACAAGCTTTTCTTCCTGTGGTATACTAAGTTTATTCGAGATGATCACTGGTAATGTTCCTCCATCTCCAAGGAATATATACTTGAGGTGACTAGGGAGAGGCTTCAATTCTGGAATAGGGGCCTGCAAAATAGAGGGTAAAGGCCTCTTGTTAGAAATTGGTAATAAAATATAAGAAACGTTACCTGATTGTTGTATTTTTGGAAAATCATTCAATGCTGTAACAGTTTCCTATAAATCAGAGCTCAAAGCTAACTCCTTATGCTCTTTTTCAAGATGCTCACTAATGGCCACTTCCAATACATCTTTGCCATCAAGTTCAAAAATATCTTGTGCTAAAGAATCAACCACATCAATGGAATAAACAGTATTATCATCATCAGGATATTTCATGGCATCATAAATATTAAATTTAACAATTTTACCATCAAATTCCAAAGTAAGTGTGCCACTATGAACATCTATCTTAGTCTTTGATGTCTTTAAAAATGGTCTTCCTAATAAAATTGGAGCAGTTTGATCGCCATTTTTTATATCAAGCACATAAAAAACAGCAGGAAAAACTAAATTATCAATTTGTACAAGAACATCCTCGACTACTCCCTTAGGATAGGCATTAGATCTATCAGCCAATTGAATCACAACACCAGTTTTATTCAGAGGTCCAAGATTTAAAGATTCATATATAGAATATGGCATGACATTGATAGAAGCTCCTAAATCTAACATGGCTTTCTCATATTTATTGTTACCTATCTTACAAGGGATAGTAAATATTCCAGGATCTTTGCATTTCGTAGGGAGTTTTCGTTGAATTACTGCAGAAACACTCTCCCCAACTTTTACCTTTTTAAATCCTTTAAGCTTTTGTTTCCTCTTTATTGTACACAATTCTTTTAAAAATTTAGCATAGCGAGGTACTTGTTTGATATCATCTAAAAGTGGAATATTTACCTCACATTTACGAAAAGTCTCATATAACTCATTATTTTGTTCAATTTTTCTAGATTCTGTTAAAGCTTGAGCAAAAGGAGGTACTGGCTTATAATCACAAAGGGGTGGAAACTTACAATTGGGTACCTCATCATCATTGGGGACGTTCGTGTCTGCCATGGTGCTTTTCTCTTCTTCTTGTTTTGACGTTGTAGGTACTTCTTTTACTGGAATGTCAACCTCTTTACCGCTTCTCAAAATGATTGCACTTGCATTTTCTTTTGGATTTACTATCGTTTGAGATGATAATTTTCCAGAACTTTGTGCCTCTAGCTTATTAATTGTTGTATCCATTTGGCTCATTTGATTGTCCAAGCTTTGAATGCTAGCCCTTGTCTCCTGTTGAAATTGTAAATTATTAGTGGCAAGAGACTTAACAATATCTTCTAAAAACATACCAGAGTTAGAAGTTTGGTTTGGTTGTTGTTTAGGATATGGCTGCTTGTACTGTTGGTAACTTGGGCAATTTTGATTGATAGGATGATTTGTTTATGGATTCCCATAGTTGAAATTGGGATGATCTCTCCATCCTGGATTGTAAGTGTTTGAATATGGATCGTACTTCCTATGTGGTTGTCCAGGGAAAGCATCTACCACGTTCACTTGTTCATTGGACTCCTCTTGAAGAGTTGGACATATGTCAGTTGGATGTCCTGCTACTGAACAAATCCCACAAGCTTTTGCTGTTTGCATGTTACCTACAGCCATTTGACGAACAAGAGCCATTAAACTAGCAATTTGTTGTTCTAGGGAAGAAATATTTACCTCGTTAGCATGCCTAGATGGAAGATCTAGCCTAGTGCCAAATTATTGAGAATTTGCCGCCATATTTATAATTAAATTTCTTGCGGCCTCAGGAGTTTTATCTACCAAAGCTCCTCCACTAGCAGCATCTATCATGCTTCTATCAGTTGGTAGAAGGCCTTCGTAGAAGTACTGGATAAGTAGCTGCTCGCTAATTTGATGATGGGGGCAACTTGCACATAATTTTTTAAAATGTTCCCAGTACTCGTGGAGAGACTCTGCATTGTGTTGCCTTACCCCACAAATTTCTTTTCGGATATTGGCCGTCCTTGAAGCGGGAAAGTACTTCTCCAAGAATAGTCTCTTCATTTCGTTCCATGTTACAATGCTCCCAGAGGGTAGATAATAGACCCAATCCTTAGCCGAATCCTTTAAAGAAAATGGAAAGGTTCTTAATTTGATTTGCTCTTCCGATACCCCTGTAGGTTTTATAGTTGTGCATACCACATGAAGCTCCTTTAGATGCTTGTGAGGGTCTTCACCTGTAAGGCCATGAAAAGTGGGTAATAAATGTATTAGTCCATATTTTAATTCAAAACTAGTAGTAGCATCTAAAGTAGGAAATGTAATGCATAAAGGGTGTTGGTTCAAATCAGGGCCTGCAAGTTCTTTCAAAGTTCTATTTGCAGCCATGACTTCCTCTTCTTCAGGATTAGATTTGCAAGAGAGTAAGGAATCCGTAGCAGGGCCGTTCTCGTTAGAGTTTCTTTGAGCTTCCTTCCTTAACCTGCGCAGAGTTCTTTCTATTTCTGGATCACTCTGAAAATCACTTTGATTAGAAGATCGAGTTGCAATCATAAACAAGTAATAAAATGATAGCAAGCAATCCAGAAAAGTATATGAGAATAAATTTTGTTTTTTGTTTTTTTGTTTTTTTTATTTGCTAATAAACAAAAATAATTTAATTATAAGAAAAGATCACAAAAGACACAAAAATTAACTAAAATTACTCCCCGACAATGGCCCAAAATTTGGTGTGCTGTCGTAGGCACCCAAAAATAAAACCTTTACTCTTGAAATAATATGTAGTAGTGAGAGTAAGGATCGTTCCCACGAAGAGTAATTAGTTTGATCTTTATGCTATGTGAAATAAGATGGGGGAGAAGTTTTGAATCAAAGCAAATTAAAAAGAGCTAAAAACAATTAAAGTATTAAAACAATCAAAGGAAAAAAATGTTGGTCTCAGTCAACATCCACCATTGGAATCTTAAAATTGATCATTGATGCAAACATAAATTATCATACTTTGAATATTCACCGTTGGAAGTATTTCCTATCTCTCTTAGGCTTAGATAATTAGAAACAAGCAATCTAATTAGCTATAATTACTAAATAATCCAAGACAAGCGCTGAAGATTTAATCTAGTAATTTCTTAAAGAACAAAGAGATCGATGAAGCAAAACAACACAAGCACAAGCGGTTGCATTTAATTTTGTCAAAAGTTTTTCTCCTAAGATCTAATAAAACAAAGCAGTTTATTAAATCTTGGTTACTTCATAAATTAGAAAAATCAAACAATTACGGATTTGATGTCTACTTTAGCAGTAGATCGAAATGGATAATAGACTAGTAGGCCTCCTAGTAATTAAACAAAACAATCATGAAAGTAGGCATAGAAAAATATTCAATACTCAAAGCATAAATCAAACATATGAAATAATTTAGATCTCACAATTTTATTGATTCTAAGGCTTCTGTTTTCTTCGACCAACAAGACTTTTAGCTCCGCACGTTCATGAAAACTTTAAATGAATATTGGAGAAGAAGAAGAGGAGTTGTGTGTTGTTCTCTCATTTTCTCCTGATCTCTATCCCTTTTATAGACTCTAAATTAGTTGTTTGAAGATCATAATATCTTCCCACAAATCCTCTAATAGTTACAACAACCCAAACAATAAAATAAAATCTTTGAACAAGTTGGGAAATGGTTATTTCAGCTCTACTTTTTGTGCACAGCATAGTTGACTCAACTTAAAGGATGATTTGGTCCATGATGCAGCCAGAATCTCGGGAAACTCAAAACAGAAAAATTGTGCCTCTATCACTTAGCTTTCCGAATCAATTTGGATCAGCTCAATTGGACTTCGGATGTGCAAGTTATGACTATTTTTCTACAACGCATCAAAACTGTCCAGAATTGATAATTAGCTCCATTTTGCATTTAGTGACTCCAATTGCATCCTAGATCAAAATATAAAAATAATGAGTATCTTTAGACATCAAATGAGCATAAAGGAGTATACATTAAGGAATAAAAATATAACATTTTATGTTCTCATCAGATATCCTCAGAGACGTGACAGCTGGCTATTGCCACGTGACCAGGTCCCGTGTATTTTGGGACTGGGGCAAGATATCTCATCCACAGAAATCAAATAGAAATAAATAACTAATATCTACGAAACTAGATCTCCATATAAAGTATCTAAAGATGATAGTCGGATGAAAACAAATCCACTGCCGAAATAGAATATAAAAACAAACACAACAATATAAGTACAACAACCACAATCACTGAGACTCGAAGAGAGGACTCTTCGGAACACAAGTAGCGAGTCTGGATCTACTCTCTGTAGAAGCATGAAAAATACGCTGGATAGCTCTACGCAACATGGTGATGCGGGGCAGCGTAAGCAGGGGACCTCAAGGCCATCAAGAGTGCAACGGAGCTATTTTTGCTGAGCACGGCATAAAATATGATGGAACCATCCGCGTAAATACAGTATGTCCAGGTCGCTTCAGTGTAGACGGGGTACTTCATCGCCTCCATGGCGTAAAACTCATCCGCTTTTATAGCAGCGTTAAAGCGTACGAGGAATGCTTCGTCTTCCCCGAAATAAACCTGTCAAGTCATGCAGTGAACCTGACATCTGACTCCTGATAAAAAGTGCTGCAAGGCTACCCAGACGACGGCTGAAAAGATGGCAGACCACTCAGGACGCACCCCACAGTATGATGGCAGATCTCTGCATTTAATGCAGAAGATTTGATTAAATATCACCGAACCGTTGTTTACTGACATCCCCTCAGCGGAGACTGCTTTTACTCATACAAGGGGATACGCTGCCTTGTTTTACACAGGCAAACGCGAACTGTTTACGCTCCGCGGAAGACAAACAGACTGCCACGTCAAAAGCTGCTCTTCGTACAGGGATCGAGGCACATCTCTGCACCGAATGCTCAGAACGGTGGCAGGCCTTCGGAACATACCTCGGCAATTAATGATGATGGCGGATCTCTGCATTTAATGCGAGAGATTTGATTATATCTCCAAGAGCCGTGATTTCGGCTAAAGAAGTCCACATCACCTCGGCTTCTACGCCCATTCAGCTTTTGTGACTGCTCGGCCTCTACGACCACTCTGGCACGTTATGCAGCGGCTTCTACGCCCATTCAGCTTCTATGCTCGTTCGGCTTCTATGCTCATTCGTCAGCTTCTATGCTCGTTCGGCTTCTATGCTCATTCGGCCTTCTGTGCTTATTCGGCTTCTATGCCATCAGGCTTCTATGCCATCGGGCTTCTACGCCTACTCGGCTTCTATGCCTACTTGGCTTCTATGCCATGGTGACAGACATTGGCTTCTACGCCAACCTCTTCTACACGGGGGATACCTACCTATGTGGCTTCTACGCCGTGATCTTCGTAGCGATTATACGCGTTGTGTCCCTTAGTTGGACCCGCGTCACACGCTCAATCAAAAGGTCATCTATACGCAGGCTTTGATTATTTTAACCATTGTGTAAAAGGGTGCTGTACTTTCCACTAATCAGTTTCCACACCGATTGAGTAGTCACTGTCACCAAAACTCTATAAATAGAGACCTCTATAAATAGAGGAACAGGTCAAGACTTAAAAAAATTGAACAAGGTCGAACCTCCAAAGAGATCGAACCACGGGTCGAAACATTGGAGATTGAGGAGAGATCGAAGAGTCTTAGAGAGAGAGAGAGAAGCATCCAGAGCTCAGGCAAAGAGTAGCGATCGACGACATTGGCATCGTGCATCCATCCTCTTTTGCCACCTACGAAGCTGCTTTCTGTCTTCCATGGCACTTCTTCACCATCGTGTAGTCCAAGGGCTAAAGTGATCGACTGCAGATCAGACACTTATAGCAATCATCTACCCAGATTAAATAAATTATACTCCTACATCCTCGTATAGGATCAAATTATACAAGTTTGTTTGTAAATCAAAGAAGGCGGGTTTCGTGCAAATCTCGCATTATATATATTTCGTTCTTTCGTTTAATACCACAAACAAGATGGCGACTCTGCTGGGGACATCTTTCTCTTCTGATGAGGAAGCGATTGCTCAACACGATGCGGTATCCGTGGGATCCGTGAAGAAGACACTGGTCGTCCAGTTCGACCAGTCTGCCTACGAAGACATGCTTCGGACGGGGGGTAGCTCTCACTCTCTCTCTCTGTACAAAACAACAGGAAGCTGCGCAAGGTCTGGATGCCAAGACATCCTCTACCATTCCTGTGGACTCTCCGATCTCTCCGACCAATGAGGTTGTAGCATTGCTCCCTCCGTGCCCTGCACGTAAAATTTAGTCTCCCGCTATGCGCGGTACAGACGAAACTTCTGGCAAAGCCTCAGCGCTAACCCAGAAGTATCCACTGCGCTGTACGTGTAGAAACCAGTCTCCCGCTACGCGCGATACAGACAAAACTTCGGGCAAAGTCTCAGCGCTAACCCAGAAGTATCCACTGCGCTCTACGCGTAGAAATCAGTTTTCCGCTACGTGCGGTACAGACAAAACTTCAGACAAAGCCTCAGCGCTAACCCAGAGGTCTCCACTGCGCTCTACGCGTAGAAACCAGTATCCCGTCCGTAGCGGAATAGACAAAACTTCTGATGATGCCTCAGCGCAAATCGGAAGTATAAAGCACGCTCCGCGCGTAAGACAACATCTGACCTCTATGGGGAACCAGATGACACCCGTGATCTCCACAAGGGAAAGCAAGTGGCGAGCTACTTAACTTCTCGGCATTCACACTAGCAAGGGAACGATCACTACAGAAAAATACCAGACGGTTGCCATCTACACTTAACACCCGTACTTAGTCATAAGTACGCCAGCAGTGTTAAGTCCACAAAAAACTGCCATGTCCATATCACCTCTGAGCAGACGTATACCTCCATCTCCAAAGGAGTCACGATCAAAAGTTTGTCATGTCCATATTACCTCTGAATAAACTTTCGGCTATCCACTATCTTCTGATGTAGGTTGCCATCTACACTTAACACCCGTACTTAGTCATAAGTACGCCAGCAGTGTTAAGTCCACAAAAAACTGCCATGTCCATATTACCTCTGAGCAGATGTATGCGTCTATCCCCGATAGAGTCACAAACCAGGGAGTTTGTCATGTTCATATTACCTCTGAACAAACCTTCCTAAATTCGGCTATCGATTATCATGTTCATATTACCTCTGATATCGATTGTCATCTCAACTTAGCACCCGTACTTAACTCTAAGTACGCCAGTGGTATTGAGTCCACAAAAACTGCCATGTCCATATTACCTCTGAGCGGATGTATGCCTCTATCCTCGATAGAATCACCACCTAGGGAGTTTTTTCATGTTCATATTACCTCTGAACAAACCTTCCTAAATTTGGCTATCGATTATCATGTTCATATTACCTCTGATATCGATTGTCATCTCAACTTAGCACCCGTACTTAACTCTAAGTACGCTAGTGGTGTTGAGTCCACAAAAACTGCTATGCCCATATTGCCTCTGAGCAGATGTATGCCTCTATCCCCGATAGAGTCACAACCTAGAGAGTTTGTCATGTTCATATTACCTCTGAACAAACCTTCCTAAATTCGGCTATCGATTATCATGTTCATATTACCTCTGATATCGATTGTTATCTCAACTTAGCACCCGTACTTAACTCTAAGTACGCTAGTGGTGTTGAGTCCACAAAAACTGCCATGTCTATATTACCTCTGAGCAGATGTATGCCTCTATCCCCGATAGAGTCACAACCCAGGGAGTTTGTCATATTCATATTACCTCTGAACAAACCTTCCTAAATTCGGCTATCGATTATCATGTTCATATTACCTCTGATATCGATTGCCATCTACACTTAACACCCGTACTTAGTCATAAGTACGCCAGCAGTGTTAAGTCCACAAAAAACTACCATGTCCATATTACCTCTGAGCAGATGTATGCCTCTATCCCCGATAGAGTCACAACCCAGGGAGTTTGTCATATTCATATTACCTCTGAACAAACCTTCCTAAATTCGGCTATCGATTATCATGTCCATATTACCTCTGATATCGATTGTCATCTCAACTTAGCACCTGTACTTAACTCTAAATACGCCAGTGGTGTTGAGTCCATAAAAACTGCCATGTCCATATTACCTCTGAGCAGATGTATGCCTCTATCCCCGATAGAGTCACCACCTAGGGAGTTTTGTCATGTTCATATTATCTCTGAACAAACCTTCCTAAATTCGGCTATCGATTATCATGTTCATATTACCTCTGATATCGATTATCATCTCAACTTAGCACCCGTACTTAACTCTAAGTACGCCAGTGGTGTTGAGTCCACAAAAACTGCCATGTCTATATTACCTCTGAGCAGATGTATGCCTCTATCCCCGATAGAGTCACAACCCAGGGAGTTTGTCATGTTCATATTACCTCTGAACAAACCTTCCTAAATTCGGCTATCAATTATCATGTTCATATTACCTCTGATATCGATTGTCATCTCAACTTAACACCCGTACTTAACTCTAAGTATACCAGTGGTGTTGAGTCCACAAAAACTGCCATGTCCATATTACCTCTGAGCAGATGTATGCCTCTATCCCCGATAGAGTCATAACCCAGGGAGTTTGTCATATTCATATCACCTCTGAATAAACCTTCCTAAATTTGGCTATCGATTATCATGTTCATATTACCTCTGATATCGATTGTCATCTCAACTTAGCACCCGTACTTAACTCTAAGTACGCCAGTGGTGTTGAGTCCACAAAAACTGCCATGTCTATATTACCTCTGAGCAGATGTATGCCTCTATCCCCGATAGAGTCACAACCCAGGGAGTTTGTCATGTTCATATTACCTCTGAACAAACCTTCCTAAATTCGACTATCGATTATCATGTTCATATTACCTCTGATATCGATTGTCATCTCAACTTAGCACCCGTACTTAACTCTAAGTACGCCAGTGGTGTTGAGTCCACAAAAAACTGCCATGTACATTTTACCTCTGAGTAGATGTATGCCTCTATCCCCGATAGAGTCACCACCTAGGGAGTTTTGTCATGTTCATATTACCTCTGAACAAACCTTCCTAAAATTCGGCTATCGATTATCATGTTCATATTACCTCTGATATCGATTGTCATCTCAACTTAGCACCCGTACTTAACTCTAAGTACGCCAATGGTGTTGAGTCCATAAAAACTGCCATATCCATATTACCTCTGAGCAGATGTATGCCTCTATCCCCGATAGAGTCACAACCCAGGGAGTTTGTCATATTCATATTACCTCTGAACAAACCTTCCTAAATTCGGCTATCGATTATCATGTTCATATTACCTCTGATATCGATTGTCATCTCAACTTAGCACTCGTACTTAACTCTAAGTACGCCAGTGGTGTTGAGTCCACAAAAATTGCCATGTCCATATTACCTCTGAGCAGATGTATGCCTCTATCCCCGATAGAGTCACAACCCAGGGAGTTTGTCATGTTCATATTACCTCTGAACAAACCTTCCTAAATTCGTCTATCGATTATCATGTTCATATTACCTCTGATATCAATTATCATCTTAACTTAGCATCCGTACTTAACTCTAAGTACGCCAGTGGTGTTGAGTCCACAAAAAACTGCCATGTCCATATTACCTCTGAGCAAATGTATGCCTCTATCCCCGATAAATTCACCACCTAGGGAGTTTTGTCATGTTCATATTACCTCTGAACAAACCTTCCTAAATTCGGCTATCGATTATCATGTTCATATTACCTCTGATATCGATTGTCATCTCAACTTAGTACCCGTACTTAACTCTAAGTACGCCAGTGGTGTTGAGTCCACAAAAATTGCCATGTCCATAATACCTCTGAGCAGATGTATGCCTCTATCCCCGATAGAGTCACAACCTAGGGAGTTTGTCATGTTCATATTACCTCTGAACAAACCTTCCTAAATTTGGCTATCGATTATCATGTTCATATTACCTCTGATATCGATTGTCATCTCAACTTAGTACCCGTACTTAACTCTAAGTACGCCAGTGGTGTTGAGTCCACAAAAACTGCCATGTCCATATTACCTCTGAGCAGATGTATGCTTCTATCCCCGATAGAGTCACCACCTAGGGAGTTTTGTCATGTTCATATTACCTCTGAGCAAACCTTCTTAAATTCGGCTATCGATTATCATGTTCATATTACCTCTGATATCGATTGTCATCTCAACTTAGCACCCGTACTTAACTCTAAGTACGCCAGTGGTGTTAAGTCCACAAAAAAAAACTGCTATGTCCATATTACCTCTGGCAGGGCTTGTCCCCAAACCTATTATTTGCACTCTCGTGCGCAACAAATGATAGGTCCACAAAAAAAAATTCCCTTGTGGAAATGCCCGCAATGGAAAGTAGTACATGGCAACTGTTCTTCGACGGCGCCTCCAGGACTGGTCCCAAAGGAAACGTGGTTTCAGGGGTAGGAATTATCCTGGTTACTCCCGATAAACTCGTCATCTATCGAGCATACTCTCTTAACGAGCCATGTTCCAACAATGTGGCGGAGTACAACGCTCTACTAATCGGGCTCCAAGTCGCTAAAAAGCTGGTGGTCGAATCTCTGGAAGCTTTTGGTGATTCTCTGCTTATCGTCAATCAAGTCAGGAGAATATATGAAGTCCGGAATCCAGACCTCATCCCCTATCACCAAGCAACGGTCAAGATAGCCGTGACATTCAAGGGATTCTTCCTAGAGCATGTACCTCGATCTCAGAATCTGGAAGCCGATGCCCTAGCCAGTCTAGCTGCAGATTTAGCTACTCCTATAAGAAGGCAGAATTTGGTAATCCTTCTTAACAGAGATCTATTTTGCGTGAAGAATAACGCTCACATCGAACGCAGTTACGCTGTGAACACCGATCCTCCTACGAGAGATTGGAGAAGTCCCTTTATAGATTTCGTGGCATACGGAATCTTGCCGGAGGACCCTAAAGAAGCAGCATCCGTCAAAAGACGATCATTACGCTTCTACTTCGATGCATCTTCACAATGCCTATATCGTCGGACCTACGACGGACTGCTATTAAGATGTCTCTCTAATGACGAAGCACAACAGATCGTTCGCGAAGCTCACGACGGCGTATGCGGGGTGCATCAACCCGGTCCTAAGCTACAGGATCGTATCAGGAGAATGGGCTATTACTGGCCCACTATGATCGCAGACGCAATCAAGTATGCCAAACGATGAAAGGCCTGTCAAGTCCATGCAGACTTCATACATCAGCCGTCTGAACATCTACATCCTACGGTTGCATCCTGGCCTTTCGAAGCATGGGGTATGGACATCATTGGTCCTATTCACCCGTCTTCTTCCAGAGGTCACCAGTTCATACTGGCCATCACGGATTACTTCTCCAAATGGGCAGAGGCGATCCCTCTCACTGAGGTAAAAACATCCAATATGATCAGCTTCATCAAGCATCACGTTATTTATCGCTTTGGAATTCCTCGAAGGATAATCCATGACAATGGGCCTCAGTTCATCAGCCAAGCGTTTCATCGATTTTGCAATAAAAATCGGATACAAAATGTCGCCTCTACAGCATATTATCCAGCTGCTAATGGTCTGGCAGAAGCCTTCAACAAAACCATTATCAAACTCTTGAAGAAGTTCGTCTCTTCGAACAAAAGAGATTGGAACGAGAAGCTGGGAGGATGTCTCTGGGCATACCGCACAATGGTCCGAGCACCGACAGGTTGCACCCCGTTCTCACTGGTCTACGGGAGCGAAGCAGTTCTTCCCATCGAAATCTAAATCCCGTCACTCAGGATAGTAGTCGCCAATGAGTTAACTCGGGAAAAGAATGACCTTTTAAGGCTTCAAGAGCTAGAAGGATTAGACGAGAAACGCCTTCAAGCTCAACAGAGCATCGCGTTCTATCAAGCGCGCATTTCCAGAGCTTTTAATCAAAAAGTAAAGGAAAGAGTGTTCAAATTTGGCGAGCTAGTCTTAGCTGTAAGAAGGCCAATGATTCTCACTCACAGGAGCAAAGGCAAATTTTAGCCCAAATGGGAAGGCCCTTACGTGATCGAGACAACGTTCTCAAACGGCGCTTACAGGTTAGCCCAGCCTAATGGAGACCTACTAATGGCTCCTATCAATGGAAAATTCCTGAAAAAGTACTATGCTTAAACCTCCTCCGCTCAAGTGGAATAAAGGCAAAAATCTCATTCTAACAAAACTACTTCCAAAACGAAACTAGTTGGGTCGTACTCTATCATGTCCATATGACCCCTGAATAGATGCGCCCTGCTAAAGTTTACCGAGAGACTATCACGTCCATACTACCTCTGATATTAGTCTCACCCAAACCCGTCATTTATATTCCGAAATAACGGGTCCACAAAGTCAGATGAAAAGCCTCTTTATTATTCCCCAAAAAAAGAGCGAAAGTACATTAAAAAGCAAAAGCAAAGGTACATCATGAAGGAGGAGCGGTCAAATCGCGAATCTGTTGTGCCAGTCTGGCCATCTTCGCATTCCTAGAGTCCAAAATGGCAGCTCGAGCTCGCTCCCATCTCGTCTCCTCATCATTCAAGCCGGATAAATCAGACAGAGAATGTGTGAGAGCGGCGTGCATGGCACTCGCATGTGCCAAGTTCTGTTGAGCTTCTTCCATCTGGCTCTGCAATACATGCACACCGGCGGCAGAACCCATCACCTCGGCTAGCGGAGACTCGTCCAAGTTAACTGCAAGGGTGCGAGAAAAACACGTCAGTTTTATACTAGACGTTACAAATATCGCAGCACATGCCAAGAGGCAACGGTCTGAGCTCTATGCCAAGACTGTACAAACTTGATCATTTACGCCAGAATTGTCATCCAGAAGCATAAAATTCAAGTCAGTAGTATACTGTCTGTGCTTTACGCCAGACTACCAAGGTTTGAGCTATTATGCCAGAATTTTCATCCAAAAGCGTAAAAGTTCAAAATTATACAGTATACACCAAGTTTTCGGCAGTCAAAAGCTTTTTACGCTCAACTGCAAAAATTTGGAGTTTTTACGCTGACACATTAGAAATATGGGCGTAAAAGATAAAACGTCTCCGTGCATCATCTTCCTCAAAAAGGCTATCAGCATAGAAGACGACCTAGCACGGTCACGTTCAACGTGTGCGAAGGATTTTTCAGTCGTTCTCATTCGTCCCAAAAGCTCTACCTATCAGGCCGGGTGTACTGCTCGTCGGCGGGATGCTCGGCTCAGAATGGGGTTTGCCCTGTCTAACCGGAGGCACTCCTACTTGGGCAGAAGAACGAGAAGAGAAATCAATCTTCTTTTCCTTAGAGGAGGATGATTGCTTAGAGGCCATTACTGGAAACTTTGAAGACTCAGAGAAGACTCGGAGAAAAGCTCGAACAGTCGGAGGCTTTCTTTCGCAGAAGACGGATGAAAAGTTTTTCTCTCAGAAATCTTGGGATATATATAGAGTTCGGATGGACTCCTCGGACCCCGAACCAAATCTCCTAATTAAATATTCGATTATGATTGGGTCCTACGTCAGCCTATTATTCAGAGAAGACGGACAGTCAGCGAATTCGAAAAGTTTTTCGCACAAAGCAGGTTAGCAGTTCTTACACTAAGGAGCTTTCTACGCTCGACAGCAACAGATCTACGGTTTCACGCTCGCAAGCTATAAGTCTATGGTTTTACGCCCGGATGCCTTTATGCTCGGTAGCTTTTATGCTCGAGAGGCCATAATCCTACGACTTCATGCCAGCAGATAACAAATCGATGATCTTACGCTCAGTGGAGCTTAGTTTACGCTCAGAAGCAACAGATCCGCGACTTCACGCTCGAAAAAAATTTCTTTTCAGAAGCTACAAATCTACAGTTCTACGCTAAGGAGCTTTCTACGCTTGACAGCTACAAATCTACGGCTTTATGTTCGACGGCTACAAGTCAGGTTTTACGCCCAGATGCCTTTGTGCTCAGTAGCTTTTATGCTCGAGAGGATACAAACCTACGACTTCACGCTCAGGAACTACAAGTCTATGATTTCACGCTCGATGGCGCTTAGTTTATGCTCAGAAGCTGCAGACTAATGATTTTACGCTCCACGACTTCCTGCACATCTGAAGGATACGCCGACCAGATCACGCGTACATCTGAACGGTCCTCAAAAGCGGTCAATTGCAAAGAGTTCACACAGAGGATACTCGTTCTTGACCTCAAGATATCCCAAGTACCCAAAGCATACAGAGTTCAACATTGAAAAACTACTCTTCTTCATGGGTCGATTCAAAGTTCATCCAGACTCCAGTCTGAATATTTCATCTATCAAGATGGCAACTCAGTTTGACAGCCATTTCTCGACCCTGTTCCAAGGGATTTTTCGAGAAATCATTCTTGAAGATAATGTCTGAACAAAGAAATTATGTTCATCATAAACAGCAGTTCAGAATTCTATGCGGTTCCTCCCTCCTAAAATAGCAGGACGGTTCCAAAACTTGAAGGCTACAGCGGCTTTCTACACATCTATAGTTATGCATAAAAGAAAGGACAGGACCTGGCACTCTTTCTAAACAGAGTCGGCGTAAAGAATCAGATGTGTCAAAGCTGCACACATTCAGACTTCACAGCAACGTATGGCAAGATGATCATATAAAGAAGAAAGATGATTTTATTAAAGATTAAAGTCATGATTACATATGAGGGAAATCCAATCTACAAGGGTTTTTCTTCATTTTCATGATTACATCTGAGGGAAACCCCGTCTATAAAGGGCTTCCTCATCATCGTCCGAAGATCGCACCGAGAAGCTGTTCTGACAGGTTCTTACATTAGTGAAGGTCTTCCTCTTCTTCCAAGAAGATGATCAGTGGCGGGAGGATACAAAACTGGGCATAGACCCATCCTCCAACAGAAGGAAAGCAGGGTAAATCTGCTGTCCTACAGACCACCGCCACTCAAGCCGGGACAGAGCTAGTCTGTCTGACTCTTGTCACCGGAGGCAACGAAAGAAGGTGCCACTTGCAAGCAGCGTGGTGAAATATGATTCTTCGTCTCTCCCGAAGAACCACCATACAAAGTTGCTGATTATCCCGAGCAAGGGAGGCTATGATATCCTTCCATGATCCATCGTTGCAGATGAGACTTGCTCGAAGACGCCATCTTTTTTGGCTCCCTACATGCTGGAAGAACATGGTCTTCTTCTTCCTCAGATCGACCCGACGGACTTCGGCGATCATCCTTGTATGGCGAAAGGAATACGGGAAGAACAGGTTAAACTCCTCAGCCTTTTATAGGCGAGAGAGGTCACACCGGTCCCCAATAAATCTGCCATAAAGTCAGCATCGACCGTTTTAACGCTCCATTCAGAAATATTTTGAGTTAAGAGGAGCGGTTCATGCTTCATTCAAAGCATTTCAAATTTCGAAGAAATTTGAAAGCTTTGAAGGGGGTCTTGTAGAAGCATAAAAAATACGTTGGATAGCTCTACGCAACATGGTGATACGGGGCAGCGTAAGCAGGGGACCTCAAGGCCATCAAGAGTGCAACGGAGCTTTTTCCGCTGAGCAAGGCATAAAATATGATGGGACCATCTGCGTAAATGCAGTATGTCCAGGCCGCTTCAGCGTAAACGGGATGCTTCATCGCCTTCATGGCGTAAAACTCATCCGCTTTTATAGCAGTGTTAAAGCATACGAGAAACGCTTCATCTTCCCCGAAATGAACCTGTCAAGTCACGCAATGAACCTGACATCTGACTCCTGACAAAAAGTGTTGCACGGCTACCCAGACGACGGCTGGAAAGATGGCAGACCACTCGGGACGTCCCCCACAGTATGATGGCGGATCTCTGCATTTAATGCAGAGGATTTGATTAAATATCACCAAACCGTCGTTTACTGACATCCCCTCAGCGGAGACTGCTTTTATGCATACAAGGGGATACGCTGCCTTGTTTTATACAGGCAAATGCAAACTGTTTACGCTCCGCGGAAGACAAACAGACTGTCACGTCAAAAGCTGCTCTTCGTACAGGGCTCGAGGCACGTCTCTACACCGAATGCTCAGAACGGTAGCAGGCCTTTGGAACACGCCTCAAAAATTAATGATGATGGCGGATCTCTGTATTTAATATGAGAGATTTGATTATATCTCCAAGAGCCGTGATTTTGGCTAAAGACGTCCACATCACCTTGGCTTCTACGCCCATTCAGCTTTTGTGACTGCTCAGCCTCTACGACCACTCTGGCACGTTACGCAGCGGCTTCTACGCCCATTCAGCTTCTATGCTTGTTCGGCTTCTATGCTCATTCGTCAGCTTCTATGCTCGTTCGGCTTCTATGCTCATTCGGCCTTCTGTGCTTATTCGGCTTCTATGCCATCAGGCTTCTACGCCTACTCGGCTTCTATGCCTACTTGGCTTCTACGCCATGGTGACAGACATTGGCTTCTACGCCAACCTCTTCTACACGGGGGATACCTACCTACGTGGCTTCTACGCCGTGATCTTCGTAGCGATTATACGCGTTTTGTCCCTTAGTTGGACCCGCGTCACACGCTCATTCAAAAGGTCATCTATACGCAGGCTTTGGTTATTTTAACCATTGTGTAAAAGGGTGCTGTACTTTCCACTAGTCGGTTTTCACACCGATTGAGTGGTCATTGTCACCAAAAATCTATAAATAGAGACCTCTATCAACAGAGGAACAGGTCGAGACTTAAAAAATTGAACAAGGTCGAACCTCCAAAGAGATCGAACCACGGGTCAAAACATTGGAGATTGAGGAGAGATCGAAGAGTCTTAGAGAGAGAGAGAGAAGCATTCATAGCTCAGGCAAAGAGTAGCGATCGACGACATTGGCATCGTGCATCCATCCTCTTTCGCCACCTATGAAGCTGCTTTCCGTCTTCCACCGCACTTTTTCACCATCGTATAGTCCAAGGGCTAAAGTGATCGACTGCAGATCAGACACCTATAGCAATCATCTAACCAGATTAAATAAATTGTACTCCTACATCCTCGTATAGGATCAAATTGTACAAGTTTGTTTGTAAACCAAAGAAGGTGGATTTCATGCAAACCTCGCATTATATACATTTCGTTCTTTCGTTTAATACCACAAACATGCTCCTGCGAATACTCATGAACATCTACACCTGGAAAGGGACCAGGTCCTCAGAGGGACATAACAAGATACATAGAAGCATGCCATAAAGTAAGTACTGAATAAATAAAAGGGGTGCACTAACCATCTAAGTGAATGCAATTTGAGGATTACTTTTAGTGTATGGGAAGGTGTAGGCTAGACATATGCTGACGTAATTCATCAATCGTGACAACTGGCTAGTATATGTCACATATGCCCCCTATAACACGGGCACGGTAATATAATAACATCCAACGTTCTATAGAGTGTGGTATTTTTAAAATCACCAAGTAACGTCCAACACTCTAAAGAACGTGGTATCTGTAGAAACATATATGTCCGTATCACTCCGTCGAGCGTGGTATCTGTATAAAGGAGGTGGGTATCCCATACGCCTACTAGTCGTTCTCCCTGCCCCATGATTTATGCATGGTTTATCCACAACACGCCTTAGCTACTACGCCGAGGCGTCGTAATTCTGGCTCATAGTCTATTGTTAGAACAATAGCCCAACCATACAACCAAACAAGGACAAGGATTGGACCATCGAACCACGATAGTCTATGCTCCAACTACTAATAACTGCTAAGTCTTCTAACATGCATCACTATTAGCAGTTATACCCTATCCGTCGCATGACCTACACGTACAGGTGGCTAGCCGGATACGCAAGTCCGTGCCCTACATGAGACTCATAATACGTATAAGAAATGTGTCACGGCCTGGGGAGTCATACCGATAACTCCATAACTTTAGGTGGATCTACTAGACACTAGGTCAGACACAATCCTAACATCAACGCCTTCGTTGACTGCACCCAAGTCTTTCTCGGACGCGCACAGTTATATAATCTAAAACAATAAACATGCAACTAAAATAATAACTGAATTTAAATAGTACAACAAGGTAAGGTATACTTGCCTGGTAAAAAAGCTGCGAAGTACAAATAATCTGCTCCTGAAGTCGCGCAGAACAATCCAATATGTCCTATATACATATAATATAATATAATACAACACAACATCAGTCATTATACTAGCACATACACAATCATAAATACCTTAAACTCAGGGCATAGCTAGGTATGACACCGGTCAATTAGGGTCAAGTGTGCGTCTAATTGCACGGGTGTCGCATCTATAATTGTTGTGCAAGACAGACAGTCAAAATGATACGGGGCTCGCCATTACGTCAGTGTACATAATGGTAGTCTGCTAACAATATTACATGGTTACAGGTCAACGTAACTACGGGATATCCATGGTTACACTCTGGTCACCTAGTAAATATATAAATATACATTATTACTATCTAGCATATATCATGAATACTTATAATACATATATACACCAAATAAATACATATTCCATATATATATATGTGCATATATACTCATTAAATATGTATACAATATATATATTGTATATACACTAATTGGATTTATACTATATATATATTAACATATACTAGGGATACATATATAATATATATACATGTGTATATATACTAATTGAGAAATTTACTATATATATATGTATATATATACCAATATTAATATTAACATATATTAATAGGATACCTAAATATATACACATACCCACACATAAAAATATTAAAGGAGGGGAACACATCCGTACCTCGGGGTATGTGCACGAAGATGATGATGACGACGATGACGACGAGGGTGATGGTGATATTGATGATAACGACGACGATGATGACGAGGATGATGATGTGGATGATGGTGATTGGTTGATGATTATGAAGATGATGGGAGATGATGATGATGATGATGATGAAGAAGAAGAAGATGATGGGGTGATAGGGATGCAGCTCCGGCTAGGGGGGTCCGGCCAAGGTGGAGACGAACAGGGAGAAAGGAGGACAGGGAAGAGAAGAAGGTGTTGATGGAGGTTGGGCGGTTGTGGAGGGGAGCGGGGCTGGTATAGGATGACAGGGAAGGTGGTCGTGGCGGTAGCTGGAGGTGGTGCTGGTGGTGTTGGTGTAGAGTGGTGGTGTGGTCGTGGTGTCTCGGTTCAGGCGGAGGGGAACAGAGACAATGGTGGTGGTGGTTTGTGATGTCGACAAGGGGGAGGTCAGGCCAGAGAAGAGAAGAAGAGAGGGAGGAGGAGATGACTATGGGGGTGATGTGGAGACAGGTCGGGGACGAGGTCGGAGATGAGCTCGGTTCAGGCGGAGGGGGACTGGTCGAGTGAGGGCAGGTTGGCCGGTCGTGCAGTCGGGGATGGATGTGCTGCTGGTGGAGTCGGGAAGAGGAGGAGGTCAGGGAGGATATGGTGTCGGGGCTGCTGTGGTCTCGTGGGTCGGCTCCGGCGAGGTCTCGGATAGGCAAGCGCAGGCAGTCGGGATGGCGAGGTGCAGGCGGAGCTCCGGGCTCAGGCGGGTTCGAGGGAGGAGATGGCCGGACAGGTTGTCGAGGGAGGAGGAAGGAGACGAGGTGGTTGTGCTGGGTGGTGATCGGCGAGATCTCTGGCGAGCCTGAACTCCGGTGGGTCGACGGGTCCAAGGAGGGGGGACGGTGAACAGTAAGGTGGGAAGGGAGAAAGGTCGGCTGGAATAGGGTTTTGGGATTTGAGAAATAAAGAAAAGAAAGGAAGAGTTGTATTTATACACATGTGAGGGGGTTGGTTTGACCTAGGAAAATTTGACTTTGGTCAACATCCTCTTGGGTTGGGCCTTGGGCTCACATGGGGAGGTTTAGAGGCTAAATTTTGCATTGTTTAAATGCAAGGATAGATTTAAAATAAAGGGGGCGATATTTGCGCGTTGTACATTCTGAAAATTATGGAAAAATTCTTATGAAGGGAAAAGTTGGATTTCTTCATGTATTATCCAATGGTGTGGACACCTTAATATATTTTTGCATAAAAGGGTCCAACAATTGGAAAATTACACAAAGATGGAAATTGGGTTTAATTTAATTAAAATTAATACGCAAGGTGTTCTATAATTAATTAGAAGTACATGGGGATAAAATTAGGTGGGATAGAAGTGTCATGGACATAGAAGACTCAGAGTAGAATATTATCATAAATTAGGTTGTATGAAATAAGTCAAGATTGTGTCTTCAATTTCGATTGGAACGCACAAGGATACAAAGTCGTATTTATATTAAATTAAATAATAACGCCCGTGACGTTATTTTGCGACTAAAATGTAGCATAAGAGAGCATAACTATAAGTCACACAAAGGTCAGAAAGAAAGGCGGGCATGTCTAGGACAAGGGTGTGAAGTTTGTAAAAAAGCAATGGCTAGTGAGGTGCTCCAATTATGGAAACAACGGTAAGGTGCACTACCTGATATAAATATTATATAATTAAATAAAATGTCGTATTCTATTTCTAATTGGATTCAAATAACCCTAGTTTCACTATCTAAGCCAAGTAGGCCTAATTTTGGGTGAGGGGGTTTACAATCTACCCAACTTAAAAATAATTTTGTCCTCAAAATTAAAAATAAGGCATAATTGGATAATTCCTTCACATTCGTACATAAGGCATGTCAATTGCAATATCTTCCAAAAATTTAAAACTTATTCAAATCCATCGTAATCACTTTTAAATTAGATTAACCATTGTTTAAATCGAACTTCAATACATCGCATTATCTTCTCAATTTTTCAAATTAAATAATCCACATCCAAATCTAATTCAAATCTATATGACATCCCACATCAAAATTTATATTGAAATTTCCAACTATCATAATCTCCTCTAGAAAATAATTCTAATCAAATATTATTTCTATTTTCAACTTGTGAATTCCGTACTCTTCAAATTTTACTTTCAATTTACATCCTCAATATTTCAAATAGGTAATCCAACAATCAAAATTTCTTTTAATTCGATCATCAAATTTGGAATCCAATCCGACCATGTTCATATTTAGAGTTCTATTTATTTTCCTTAAGATTTAAATCGATGATTCAACCTCCAATTCTCAAAATTTAATTCATGTACTCAAGTATAAATATTTGGTTCGCCATATCAAGGCTTTTTTAAAATTTATTAAGTCATCATCATCTTAATCCTTCTTTTAAAATTTCTCAAAAATAAAATGGCTTGAATCTCCCAATCGAATCTTACCTGATCATAATCTAAAAGTATTTCATCGCAAGTTAACAATGCAATTTATACCCAACTTAGAATTTATCCATCTATCACATAAGGCTATACATTTAAAAAAAATATTCCTCCAATTATCTAATCATGTTATTCAATCCTCGAAACTTTAACACCAATATATCATATATGATATGCCCTTAATTAAAAAAATATAATCATCCAGTAATATGATTGGCCTATGGGGTATATCTAGTACTATCTGTATATCAAGCTTATACTAAGCATGAGATTTTGTCTTTCCGAAATAAGGGAAGACAAAAAACAATAATAAAGAGTTCAAGGGGGAGATAATGGAATAGAAGTATGGGGATCAAGGCGTTTGAAGAATTCAAATGAGAATTGTCAAGGTAGTCGTGGATTAAAATCCTATTTTGGTAGGTTCTTATTCATATGCTCATATCAGTACAGTTATGTAATCGATATGATATGCTCAGACATGTCTAAGGGCAAGTACATTCGTTTACTAGTCAACTATATATCTCAATCCACGTAAAGTAGTCATACGAAGAGCGAACCAAGCGCACTAAGGTTAGCTAGACTTTAATACACTGATTCTGAAATGTATTAGTGTGTTGACCCAATAATACATATATCAAGATCAAGCTCGATAGAAGAGTAAGCTTGCAAAACTAGGCTATAATAGCAGCATAAGTCACGGTAGTTTTAGAAAATATAAATACGCTGGATTATGATGAAAAGAGGTACAAAATAATTCAAGTTCACAAAAAATATATATAAGACTCTACAATATCTACAGTTGTCATACTAACTCCTTGTCTAAGTCGCTAGTCGACTAAATAGGGGTATGGGCCTATAAGTTCTACAGTCTGAATAAACATTACCTTCTTATACAAGTCTACAGTTAATTTCATTCAGTTACACTTCATTAATGGGTCCCGAGGACTATGTGATACTATGTTGTGAGGCATACTACCCAACTTAAAATAATAAACTAATACTGCAACTACCTTAAAGGAGATCATACAAAATAACTTGGTTCTTGTAAATAAAGTATAAACTCTTATTGGGGTATATGCAAAAAGGGTCTTGGTACTTATTAGGGTATCCTATTGCATTATTTAGGTAATGGTCATCTTAAGTCTTAATCGTAGTGCTTATAGAACAAGGGTGTCAATAGTAGGTATGGAAAAGTTACTAGCCTTCAAGGGAAAAGGGAAATATAACTCGTATAGAGGTGTGGTACAAGTTACGCGATTCAAAACTAAAGGATAATCATCAAGTCACAATCTACCAGAATAACTCAAAACTATTATGCTCTAACTACCAAGCACAAAATTTTTAGAAAAAAGTTTAGCAAACTATAATCCTACCACACTATATATCCTAACATAGAATAAAATCACTTGGCCTACAATCATAAAAGTTATGTGGCACGAGTTACAAGATGAAGAAAAGAAGAACATATTTTAGTCGTCGCACAATTAGCGAACGTTAAGGTTGCAGAGGAACAAGACATGAATTTAGAATAGAGAGACTCTAGGTAATATCATGGTTTTCTAAGGGGAAGGTAATATGCTAATCTCTGTGTTCGAGGTATGATCGAGAAAAATATTATATTTGTTCCTTTTGGCTTCCTAAGGTAATATTCTGCTAATATCAAGACAAGGATCTAAGTTTATAGTTCTCTAATACTATCTCACTATAAAAGTTAAGTTTGGTCCTATTATTCAACCTTGGATTTCTATTGGTTCCTCAATGCTAGGGTCAAACAATATGGTCAGATTTATAGCTAACTCTAGTTGTGTCTATACTACTCTCAAGTCATCCCTAATTATCAAGGGATAATGGTCAATCATTCTACAGGTAGGGGTTGCTAGGGTTCATTAGGTAGTCTAAACTTAATTATATATCAATGCCCTAGTTGTATTCTTAATAGGAATGTTATCCTAATCATCATACTATCAACAGAGATTCCAATATTCTAGCAGGGGCTATACTCAAGGAACTATTAGGAAAGCACATGAATCAAGCAGGATGCAATTATATAAATAGAACATACTGGAAGGAAGATAAGTCATAGTCAATTATGGATGAGATCATATACTCTAATCCTATTTGCAGGCTTGCTCGGTACAGTAACGTAACCGAGATAATATGCTCTAACCTGCATGGGCCACCACTAAAAACATGTCACGCCCCAGTCCCAAAATACGTAGGAACTAGGACACGTAAGCATGCCAGCCGCATGTATATGGCAACTACAATATATGGAAACCATAACACATGCGTACGCTGTATTATGAACAATAATTCACAAATGGTAAAACTATCACAAGTCACAGTGTATAATCTAATCTCATCCATAAAAATCAAATAGAAATAAATAACCAATATCTACGAAACTAGATCTCCATATAAAGTATCTAAAGATGATAGTCGGATGGAAACAAATCCACTGCCGAACTATAATATAAAAACAACACAACAATATAAGTACAACAACCACAATCACTGAGACTCGGAACACAAGTAGCGAGTCTGGATCTGCGCTACTGCGAATACTCATGAACATCTACACTTGGAAAGGGACTAGGTCCTCAGAGGGACATAACAAGATACATAGAAGCATGCCATAAAGTAAGTACTGAATAAATAAAAGGGGTGCACTAACCATATAAGTGAATGCAATTTGAGGACAACTTTTAGTGTATGGGAAGGTGTAGGCTAGACATATGCTGACGTAATTCACCAATCATGACAACTAGCTAGTATATGCCACATATGCCCCCTATAACACGGGCACGGTAATATAATAATGTCCAACGTTCTATAGAGTATGGTATCTGTAAAATCACCAAGTAACGTCCAACACTCTAAAGAACGTGGTATCTGTAAAAATATATGCGTCCGTATCACTCCGTTGAGCGTGGTATCTGTATAAAGGAGGTGGGTGTCCCATACGCCTACTAGTCGTCCTACCCGCCTCATAATCTATGCATGTTGTATCCACAACACGCCTTAGCTACTACGTCGAGGCATTGTAACTCTAGCTCATAGCCTATCGTTAGAACAATAGTCCAACCTTACAACCAAACAAGGACAAGGGTTGGACCATCGTACCACGATAGTCTATGCTTCGACTATTAATAACTGCTAAGTCTTCTAACATGCATCACTATTAGCAGTTATACCCTATCCGTCGCACGACCTACACGTACAGCTGCCCAGCCGAATACGCAAGTACGTGGCCTACATGAGACTCACAACACGTGTAAGAAATGTGTCTCAGCCTGGGGAGTCATACCGATAACTCCACAACTTTAGGTGGGTCCACTAGACACTAGGTCAGACACAATCCTAACGTCAATGCCTTCGTTGACTGCACCCGAGTCTTTCTCGGACACCCACAGTTATATAATCTAAAACAATAAACATGCGACTAAAATAATAACTGAATTTAAACAGTACAACAAGGCAAGGTATACTTGCCTGGCAAGAAAGCTACGAAGTACCAATAATCTGCTCCTGAAGTCGCACAGAATAATCCGATATGTCCTATATACATATAATATAATACAACACAACATCAGTCATTACACTAGCACATACACAATCATAAATACCTTAAACTCAGGGCATAGCTAGGTATGACACCAGTCAACTAGGGTCAAGTGTGCGTCTAATTGCACGGGTGTCGCGTCTGTAATTGATGTACAAGACAGACAGTCAAAATGATACGGGGCTCACCATTACGTCAGTGTACATAATGGCAGTCTGCTAACAATATTACATGGTTACAGGTTAACGTAACTACGGAATATCCGTGGTTACACTCGGGTCACCTAGTAAATATATAAATATACATTATTATTATCTAGCATATATCATTAATACTTATAATACATATATACACCAAATAAATACATATACAATATATATATGTGCATATATACTCATTAAATACATATGCAATATATATATTGTATATACACTAATTGGATTTATACTATATATATATATTAACATATACTAGGGATACATATATAATACATATACATGTGTATATATACTAATTGAGAAATTTACTATATATATATATATATATATATATATATATATATATATATATATATATATATATATATACCAATATTAATATTAACATATATTAATAGGATACCTAAATATATACACATACCCATACATAAAAATATGAAAGAAGGGAAACATATTCGTACCTCGGGGTACATGCACGGAGATGATGATGACGACGATCACGACGAGGGTGATGGTGATGATGATGATAACGACGATGATGATGATGATGATGAGGATGATGATATGGATGATGGTGATTGGTTGATGATTATGAAGATGATAATGATGATGATGAAGAAGATGATGGAGTGATGGGGATGCAACTCCGGCCAGGGGGGTCCAGCCAAGGTGGAGACGAGCAGGGAGGAAGGAGGACCGGGAAGAGGAGGAGGTATTGATGGAGGTTGGGCGGTTGTGGAGGGGAGCAGGGCTGGTGTAGGATGACAGGAAAGGTAGTCGTGGCGGTAGCTGTAGGTGGTGTTGGTGGTATTGGTGTAGAGTGGTGGTGTGGTCGTAGTGTCTCGGTTCAGGCGGAGGTGAACGGAGAAAATGGTGGTGGTGGTTTGTGATGTCGGCGAGGGGGAGGTCAGGCCGAAAAAGAGGAGAAGAGAGGGAGAAGGAGATGACTACGAGGGTGATGTGGAGAAAGGTCGGGGACGAGGTCGAAGATGGGCTCGGTTCAGGCGGAGGGGGACTGGTCGAGTGGGGGCGGGTTGGCCGGTCGTGCAGTCGGGGATGGATGTGCTGTTGGTGGAGTCGGGAAGAGGAGGAGGTCAGGTAGGATATGGTGTCGGGGCTGCTGTGGTCCCGTGGGTCGGCTCCGGCGAGGTCTCGACTAGGCGAGCGCAGGCGGTCGGGATGGCGAGGTGTAGGCGGAGCTCCGGGCTCAGGCGGGTTCGAGGGAGGAGATGGTCGGACGGGTTATTGAGGGAGGAGGAAGGAGACAAGGTGGTTGTGCTGGGTGGAGATCGGCGGGGTCTCCTGCGAGGCTGAACTCCGGCTGGTCGACGGGTCCAAGGAGGGGGGACGGTGAACAGTAAGTGGGAAGGAAGAATGGTCAGCTGGAATAGGGTTTTGGGATTTGAGAAATAAAGAAAAGAAAGGAAGAGTTGTATTTATACACATGTGAGGGGGGTTGGTTTGACCTAAAAAAATTTGACTTTGGTCAACATCCTCTTGGGTTGGGCCTTGGGCTCACATGGGGAGGTTTGGAGGCTAAAATTTGCATTGTTTAAATGCAAGGATAGGTTTAAAATAAAGGGGGCAATGTTTGCGCGTTGCGTATTCCGAAAATTATGGAAAATTTCTTATGAAGGGAAAAGTTGGATTTCTTCATGTATTGTCCAATGGTGTAGACATCTTAATGTATTTTTGCATAAAAGTACCCAACAATTGGAAAATTACACAATAATGGAAATTGGATTTAATTTAATTAAAATTAATGCGCATGGTGTTCTATAATTAATTAGAAGTACATGGGGATAAAATTAGGTGGGACAGAAGTGTCATGGATATAGAAGATTCAGAGTAGAATATTATCATAAATTAGGTTGTATGAAATGGATCAAGATTGTGTCTCCAATTTCGATTGGAACGCACAAGGATACAAAGTCGTATTTATATTGGATTAAATAGTAACGTCCGCAACATTTATTGTGCGACTAAAATGTAGTACAAGAGAGCATAATTTTAAGTCACACAAAGGTCAGAATAAAAGGCGGGCATGTCTAGGACAAGGGTATAAAGTTTGTAGGAAAGCAATGGCTAGTAAGGTGCTCCAATTATCGAAGCAACAGTAAGGTGCACTACGTGATATAAATATTGTATAATTAAATAAAATATCATGTTCTATTTCTAATTGGATTCAACTAACCCTAGTTTCACTATCTAAGCCAAGTAGGCCTAATTTTGGATGAGAGGGTTTATAAAACTCCTCACCTCTGAGATATTGGTAGGGGTCGGCCACATCTCTACTGATAAAATCTTTGCTTGATTTACTAAAATACCATCTTTTGAGATGACGTTTCTGAGGAAAGAGACACGGTCTAGGAGAAACTCACACTTGCTCAATTTGGCATAGAGCCTCTCACACCTCAACGTTTCCAACACTATCCTCAAGTGCTCCCCGGGGTCCTCATGGCTCTTTGAATACACCAAGATATCGTCGATGAAGACTACCACGAACTAGTCCAAATACTGGTGGAAGACTCTGTTCATCAGGTTCATAGATACTGCAGGCGCATTCGTCGGTCCAAAAGGCATCACCAAAAACTCATAGTGGCCATAGCGAGTCTTGAATGCCGTCTTTGGAATATCTTCTCTATGTACCTTTACTTGATGATACAATGATCTCAAGTCGATCTTCGTGAACACCTCTGCTCCTATCAGCTGGTCAAACAAATCATTAATCCGTGGCAGGGGGTACTTGTTCTTGATAGTCAAAGCATTAAGGGCTCTGTAATCAATGCACATACGAAATGTTCCATCCTTCTTTAGTACAAACAACACTGGTAGTCCCTAGGGTGATGCACTAGGATGGATAAATCCCTTGCCTGCAACTCCTCTAACTGTAGCTTCAGCTTATCCAGTTCCCTCTTCGCCAACCGATACACATTTGAAGATATCGGCGCTGCTTCTGGTACTAACTTAATAGTAAACTCCACCTCTCCATCCGGCGGTAGACCTGACAACTTCTCCGGGAAGACATCATCGAACTCTGTAACTATCGGTAGGGGTGTCATCTCCATAGCCATGTAAACTCCAGCTGTCTGGCCTACTCCTTGCTCGATGGTCCCCCATGGGTACTCGAACTCCAGGCGATCTAGCGGTCTAAAAATGATGCTACCCCTATGGCAATCCACTATGGCATTGTACTGGCTCAACCAGTCCATCCCTAGCACAACATTGAAGTTTGGCATCGGGAATACCAAAAGTCGAGCTCTCATATCCCAATAGCATACGACTACTGAGCACGTTCTAATAGTACTGGTAACCGGCACGATACCTCCTTTGGTAAGATTCTTCCAACTCTTAGGTAAGGAGGAAGTAGCTACTTTATGCATAGCTACGAAACTACTAGATATGAAAGATAGTTTTTCCTGAGAAAGTACCATAATCAAACAATGCAGTCGCAGGTAATAATGCAACTAAAATGGTACATGTGATAGCTTTTCCTTCTGGTTCCTCCTCTGTTACTGCTAGTGCAAAGGCCTGTCCGCACCTCTTCCCTCCTATCTGTTGTCGGGCTCTATCAAACTGAGTCTCATGTGGGGCTAACAGTGGTCTGACCTGGTATCTGCCAGGTACAGGTGGACGCTGACCTCCAGCCTGGAATGGTACTTTCTGGACTAGTACCGCTGGCCTCTGTCCTGTTTGCGATGTTGTATCACTGTGCTGTAGGCAATCTCGGGCAAGGTGTTGAGTCACTCCATAGACTATACACAATCCTATCTTCTTCCGATAATCCCTAATAATATGTCCCTTCTTGCCACAATAGTGACAAGTCGGGAGCTCCTTGTGCTGGTATGGTGTTGGCCTCTGCTGTGTCTGCGCTCCTAGATGACGGATCGGTCCTCCTACACTAGGCTAAGCTATGGCTGGTACAGCTATACTAGGATGCCTCGATCCTCTACCAATAGCCTCCTGGATCCTGGCCTCTGTCAGAACCTTCTCGTAAGAGATCCTTGCCTGTGAGCTAGTAAACCTCTGGAGCTCGCATGTCAGTCCAACGTGGAACCACTTGGCCTTCTCTAAATCATTTGGTATTAGAAAGGTACCAAATCTGCTAAGATGACTGAACTTCATGTCATACACATCTACAGTCATGTTCTCTTGCTCTAGCAACAGGAACTGAGAGTAGAGTGCATTCCTGACCATAGCCGAAAAGTACTTCACATTGAAGTATTCTAGAAACTGCTCCCACATCTGCTTCTTGCTGATGCTACGCTCCATAGAGTCCCACCAGTGATGGGCATTACCTTTCAACTGGGCCCTTATTATGGTTATCTAAAGGTCTGAAGGCAGCTAAGAAGCCTCTAGCAGCATCTTTGTGTTGGTGACCCAATCGGAGATCTCCTCTGTGGTCTTGCTGCCCGAAAAGGTATCAGGCCCATCTGACAAAACCCTCAAACCGTGCCAGCTGGATGAACAGGTGTAGGTGATGGTGCAGGGGTAGGTAGCCTCTCTAGAACTGCCATCAAGCTCTGTCTCATAGTCTCGGCCTGATGCCACTGCGCCTGCTTCATGGCCTAGAAAAAATAAAATATTTGCGGTTGTCCCTCCAACTGTGGCATCTGAGGTGGGAAGGCTACGTACGACATCTGCTGCGAGTACAATCTATATGACATCTAAGGTAGAAAGGGTGGAGGAGGTGGCAATGGAACCTCCGGCTATGTTGTAGGTGTCTACTGAGACGTCGGCCTCTTGGGCTGCGGCATCTGCATGGCCTTCGAAGTCTGACCCTCGCGGTGTTGTTTCGGAACAACCTATGAAGTCTGGCCCTCATGCTGCTGCGTCGGATCGGCCTGAGAAGCCTGGCACTATTGTATCAACGGGGTCTGAGGTATCACCGGGACCTGTAGCGATGGCTACTTTACAGCTGGTCCCAGGGATGTATTCTCTCTCTGCGCGGTATCGGATGGCACAATGGCACCGTATGTCTCACATCCTCTACGCAAGTTTATCTCTCTGTAAGAGATAAAACTACATTAAAAGAGTACAGAAACAAATAAATAAGATGCAGATATTTAAGTAGTTAGATACGAAGGAGGTTCAAATACAGTAGTCAAGGTGGATGAGATCAAATATTTTTATCCTATAGCAGGCTCCCAGGCATGATACATGCCATAAGCGATAATCAGATACCTGCATGGGCTACTAGTAAAACTATGTCATGCCCCAGTCCCAAAATATAATGGGACCGTCACGCGACTAGGCCAGCTGATACAAACTAGATTAGGTTCCCAATTTAATGGCCCTTTCTAGATGTATTACGCTGTATAAATGGACTAAGTCCTAACTAATACTAACATGCAGCAGGTAAATATCTAATCTCATCCACAAAATATAAATAAGAAATACTGAAATAAATACTGAAATAAATACTGAAATAAATACTAAAATAAATACTGAAAATAAGTACGGAGTCTGGATGTCATAATACAACCCAAATAAGTCTGATGGGAACAAACCCACGGAATATAATACTGAAATAAAAGTACGAAAGGACAGATAAGAATACTAAACTAGAACATTGACTAACTAGATAAAGATGCTCCAGCCCTAGGCGGAAGGCCTACCAGTGATCAGGGAAACTCCGAAGGTAATACGTCAAGCTCCTCTTTAGTCGCGTATCTCGTCTCCTGTCCGGGCCCGTACACGGTCGGGTAGTACGCCTAGTCCAAATCTGGAAGGGAACCAGGTCCTCAGAGGGACATTACAAGATACAAAAATATATGTCGAATATAAATACTGAATAAGTAAGGGGAGGTGTACTAACCATCTAAGTGAATGCAATCTGAGGACAACCTTGGTACGTATGGGTAGTAGTAGGCAAAATGTCCAACACTCCGAAGAGTATGGTATCTGCACATGTAACATATATATATATATATACGTCTGTAATGCTCCAAAGAATACGGTATCTGAATAAAGGGGGTCATCAGATCTGTGCCTCTGGACACTACGGATACCAATGTGTGTATACGCCTACCAGTTGTCCTCCCTGCCCAATGTAAATATACAAGTCGAATACACGACGAGCACACTTCGTAACTAACATGTCATGCCTCAAATAACTAGATTAACCTGACTACGCACTAATCCGTGATGCATGTTGCATGCCCCAATAGCTAGTTGGGTATGCCAACTCGTATCCCAATATGAGTTTGTTATCATAATGAGTATAAGAAGTGTCAGGATCTTGGAAGATATTAGAATATCTCCATACCAGTGGGTGAATCTGCTAGAGACTCAGTCGATACACTACTCATCGACGCAATCTTCGACTGCACCCAAGTCATTCTCGGATGCATACAGTTATAGATAATATTTGTAACAACAACTCATGCAATATTTAATAACTTGAATTAAACAGTAAATAAGGCAGGGTATACTTGCCTGGATCCTCAAGCTGCGAATGTCAAAGTCCTGCTCCCGAAGCCTCGCCCAAACGAACCAACGAGCCTATATATAATATAATATAATATAATAACAATCAGTCATTATACTAGTATACACACAAAAGTGCATCTATACGCTGTACTTAGAAGCTAATGCAAGTAGGAGTTCTAACCAGGTCAACTAGAAGGGTTGGGGGTGCAAGGGTCTAAAAAGTGCACAAGTGTCAAGTCCCTATAATCTCAATATTAACCTCAAATATAATGTCACAACTTAGGTGCATTAATCTCATATTATGGTAGGTCCCACTATAAATATATAAAAGCTACATATTACACCCTTAAGTTCCATGATTCAACTCCACAAATATTTTCATGTATCAAACCATTATAAAATGCCAAATTTCAAGTGTCTGCAATATTGTCAAATCTGGACATTAAGAAAAATAGGTGCAAAATACTATATAAATTATGGTGTTGTATATATTAGAACCTAAACATTATCACAACTCATCTTGGTATTATATCCTCCATTAATATTGTATTAAAACATGTTTTAATATATGTAAATACTCAACTCTCTTCCCTACTACATGCGAAATTTTTCTAACTCACACAACGTTAAACAAAACTAGTTCACTCTCATTCACAACACACATTAAAATCTCATGGTATATGAATCTATCCTTTAACACTTAAAATCAAAATCTGAGAATAACAAGTCCTAAATATGCGTTCTAAAATATATTTAAAGGGTGTTTCATCATGGGTTACATAGGTATGTGCTTATGTGTTCATGGGTGTTCCAAGTTAAGAATGAGAAGAGGATGAAGGACATGGAGAAAGAAAAAAATAAGAATAAAACTCATGTTTATATATATAGAAGAACAAGATGAAGAAGAAGGGGAAGAAGAGAGTACCAAGTCACTTGAATGGATAAAGGGAGGGAGGTGCTCGGTTGGGGGGGTCGGTCGGTCGGCCGGCCACCGGCAGGCCGCTGGGCCGCCGGGAGTAGGGTGGTCCGGCAGGGGATGAGGTAGAGAGGATGGTGACGTTGATGGTGGTGGTGAAGGTGGTGGCTCACGGTGGTGATAGGGGTGGTGGCCGAATATGCATGAGGGAGAGAGGGAGAGTATGTTGAGGATGGGAGAGGATGAGTGTAATAAATGAAAGTGAGAGAGAGGGAGGGTATTTAATGAGGGGAGAGAGGGTGCTTGGAGATTTGGGTCGGCTAGGTTCCCAATGTAGTATAGTTTGTCATGAAGGAAATAGGTGGTGAAGATGTGTTGGAGTTAGAATGGAGGATGGGGATTTAAAATAAGCATAGTACCTTGCAAAAGAGGGAGGTGATGAACATGATCGGTCAAGGTACTTCAAATGGGTGTTCTTCATTTGTTCCAACCAATAAGAGGTGGACACATGGTTAGTTATTTGCACAAAGGTCCCCAATAGTTTAGGACTTGCACAAAGAAGAAAATTGGATTGGATGTGGGAAAAGCCATGTTTGGTGTGTTGTATTAGGGAAAATTTGTATGTCGTATTTTGTATGAACCATGAGGGTTGAGTGTGGGTTTGGGTTAGTGTTTGGTCTAGTTTTGGGTTAGGTTGAGCCGGTTGCCCCAAATTAAATAGAAGTTGTGTCGTAGGTGTTCTTTAATAAATTGGAAGTACATAAGGTCTCAATTGGGGGTGGAACAAGTATCATAGATGTAGAAAACTCAAAATAGATTATTATCATAAATTGGGTTGCAAGAAACGGGTCGAGGTTAATTTCGATTGGAATGGCATATGTGCGAAGTTTGAGTTTAAAAATTAGATATTTTATAATGAATATTGTGCGACTAAAATGAAGCACAAGGAAGGGTATTTATGAGTGATACAAAGGTCAAAATAGAAGACTGGCACGTCTAGGTCAAGTGTGTAAAATTTGTTAGAAAGAAAAAGCTAGAGTAGCGCTCCAAATATCAAAACAACGGCAAGATGCACCAAGTGATACAAAATTTTGTACATTTATTTAAAATATTATATTCTAATTCTAAATGGCTCCAAACTAACCATAATCTCTCTCTAAGCCAAGTAGACCTAAATTGGTCAAGAGGGTTTACAGCCACCCTCAACCATATGGGGAGTGAAGGCTGGCCCCCATGGATATTGTTTAAATCCTCATTATTGGGTGGCAAAATTCGATTATTATATTGTACTATGTGTTCTATGCGATCTTAGCACGGTGGCCTTCCGAGGGACCGGTAGATACAACTATGTGCTACGCGGCAATTCATGGCTCGGCTAGCCCTGCTAGAATATGGCTCGACCAGAGGATTCCTATTATATGCATAATATTTTTGGGATAACCCAGACTTCACCTAGTAAGCCGTGTGAGTGATTAGCCGATTATGTAACTGAACTTGGTTTTGTATTGTACCTTTTGTTAAATAGTTTAGGGATATGGAATATCATGGTGCGATAGTCTAACCATTATCCTTATTTGGTTGTAGGGTTAGATTATTGGATTATTGTATCACGATAGGCTATGAACCAAAACTACAAGACATGACTATATATATATATATATTCACCTTGGTTTTGTTTCTTCATTCGTACTTCCTTTGTAGTACTTGATATTTGGGGTCTAACCCCACTGGTTTTGCATGACCATGTTTAGAGCCAGCACCAGAGGATCAAGCGTACTTCCCCGTGAACAATGGTGCACACCAGGCGGATGGTCGTTGAGGGACGGGAGTGGGCTTCTTGATCACTGCTCGTTATTGCATATTTACTCTTTTTGGCATTTAGCCACCGGTACTTGTTAGCTATAAATATGGACATTTAGTCTAATTACATAATTATAATTAATCAGACTGCAGCTGATCATGGTCATGTACTTTTGCTACTCGGCCATCTTATTATTTTATGTGGCTAATTTCCAGAATATTATGGCAGGGCATTTGGAACGCCTTACTTTCTTGTCATACATGTTCTATGTTACTATCCTTACTTGACTGATTAAGATAATAGATATTCTATGTGACCCTAAATGACTTATTTGTAGTATGCACCCCCTTGTCTAGTTACAACTGTAACCGTCGTATGACGTTCTATACCTTGGATGGGGGAAATGGCCATGTTCGTCTCCATATTCTGGTACTGGGGTATGACAATTATGCTCCTTATGGAGTTGGATACTATGAGAGATTGTTATTTATAGATAGATGACCTAGATAGCATTCTACACCGTTATTGCGACGTAGGCTAGACGTTATCACGTACTCATGCCCTGAATATCTGGGTGCGGATTGAGACAGTTACCACCAGTAAGGGACGTAAAATTTTGTATTAAATTATTATCAGGAAAAAGCTAGTATCCGATAGAGTTTAAAGGATGTTTAGATCAAAGTTGACCAAATTATACCAGCATGTGGAAGAGTTAAAGGTAAAAAAGCTCATCCGACTAAGTTGGTCACCATGGGGAACATCGGTGGTACTAGTGAGTAAGAAGGATGGGTCTTCTCGGTTATGCATTGATTATAGGCAACTGAATACGGTGATGGTAAAGAATAAGTACCCATTACCAAGGATTGATGACTTGTTTGATCAGTTGAGCGGAGCTAGAGTTTTCTCCAAGATCGATCTTTGATCTAGGTATCATCAGGTGAGAGTCCGAGAGCATGACATACCCAAGACAACATTTAGATCATTGTATGGATATTATGAGACCTAGTAATGTCATTTGGGCTAACCAATGCTCTGGCAGTATTTATGGATTTGATGAACCATATATTCATGCCATATTTGGATCAGTTTATAGTAGTTTTTATAGATGATATTCTTATCTACTCTGGTAGTGAAGAGGAGCACTTTCGAAAGTTCTTATAGATTCTAAGAGAGATCCAGTTGTATGTAAATCTTAGTAAGTATGAGTTTTAATTGGATCGCATATCATTCTTGGGGCACATTATTTCTAGGGTAGGAGTAGTGGTGGATTCAAAGAAGGTTGAGGTCGTAGAGTGTTAGCCAGTTCCAAGGATAGTAGCGGGAGTGCGAAGTTTTTTAGGATTAGTATAATACTATAGGAGGTTCGTCGCAGACTTTGCGAGAATTTTGATACCATTAACCTATCTGACACGTAAGGAGGTCAAGTTTGTTTGGTCAGAAGAGTGTTAGGCATCATTAGAGGAATTAAAGAAGAGATTGATTTTCGCACTGATTCTCACACTTCCAATAGGTTCTGGAGGGTTCACAGTATATTGTGAGGTATCCGGGAAAGGGCTTGGGTGTGTTTTGATGCATCATGGAAGGTTGATCGCTTATGCATCCTAACAGCTTCAAGATTATGAGAAGAACTACCCGACCCATGATTAAAAGTTCCCAACGATGGTGTTTGCGCTTAAGCTATGGAGAAAGTACTTGTATGGCGATCGGGTAGAAATATTTATAGATCATAAGAGCATGAAATATGTCTTTATCCAAAAAGGCCTGAATATGAGACAGTGGAGATGGGTTAGAGTTGTTAAAGGATTATGAGGTGGAACTTCATTATAATCTATGCAAGGTGAATGTAGTAGCAGATTCTCTCAGCATAAGGGGTTGTGTGTTTGTGCTGACATCACAAAGCCATATCTTGGGGGATCTTTAGGAGATGGAGATTGAGGTGGTACTTTCGCAGCATACAAGGATTTTAGCCAGCTTACAAATTCAGTCTACTTTGGTGGAGAAGATAAAGGCAGCTAAGACATAAGATTTACAAATTTAGAAGCTCAGGGCAGAGTGTGAGTCTGGTCTTAGAAAAGAATTAACGATTCATGAAGATGGAACGCTTAGATTTGAGAATCGTCTCTATGTGCCGAGTGGAGATATTTGACATAAATCTATGATCGAGGCACATAGTTCTTAATATTTTATTCCCCCAGGGGGCATGAAGATGTATTAAGATATAAAGTAACATTTTGAGTAAAACAGAATGAAGATAGATAGTACGGTTTGTCTTTCGATGTTTGGTATGTCAACAAGTAAAGGCCGAGCAACGGAGACCGACAAGATTATTGCAGTCGCTTCCTATTTCGGAGTGGAAGTAGAAGCATATCAAGATGGAATTTATGGCTAGTTTACCTAGGTCCCCGACTGACCGAGATATAGTTTGGATAATAGTGGACCGACTCACAAAAGTAGCTCATTTTCTTCCTTTCAAAGTAGAGCAGTCCGCAAAGCAGTTGGCAGAGATATACATATGATAGATATAATTGAACTGGAGATCCCCAGGACTATATATTGGTATGTATATCTATCGATAGAAGATTAACAAGTTTAATACGTGATCTAACCCTTCAAATGCGAAAACTAGGGTTCACAAATTATACCTGAAGTAACGAGAAGAAGATAAAGATTTTCAGCAACCTTGATCAGTTAGCGACCCCAAGATCTTCTGCACATATTTCTTCCTTGGATTAGATGCCATATGGGCGACGATCTTCCAACCTTTTCTTCTCCTTGGCCGACCCTCTTTCTCTCCTTACATGAAAAATAAATTTAGAGAAAGCTTCTTCCTTTTTATATAACCATGACGGCCAGAGAATAGAGGATATATATATATAGGCTACGGCGGAGAGCATGAGAAGAAATTAGGGTTAGGTCTCTAAATGGATCTAGGTATTCCATGTTCAGCCCGAACACACAACCCTGGCCCATTAACAATAGCTCGGTCCACTAATGACCTATTGTTGCACTACCTTCCTAATCCTAAATTACGATTATGGGATCATTCTTATTATATGCTTGTTTGTCTTCCCATATTAAGATATCGAATGTCCGTCGATCAAATTAAGTTACTAACAACTATATTGATCGACATATTTTATCCTTAAGTAGTACCACTCAACTTTATTTGTCATGTCTGATATAATCCACCCACAGGATTTGCATGACAATCCTTATGAGTTCTTTAAGGGGATATCATCAATCCGATGTATTAGGACATGGATTCCTTTTATAATCAACAGTACATCATATACATAATGTCATTACCCAATTCATAGAGATAATTGACCCATAATGAATCTTACTCTTTTATGAGTCAAAGTAATGCACACTGCTTATACATGTCTGTTATTATATCCAAATTAAGAGCACAAGTAGCCATAATAACATAGGTGTTTGTTCTCTTATGTAGTCAGTACAAAGAGAACAACCTCAAGTGGTAATGTTCAATACATACAAAGTATACTAGTGTAAACCAATAGTCAAGATAGACTAATACCAGATTACACTACAACCTTTCCAATGGTTTGTCCAAGTCCATCTATGTTGTGAACTATTTATATATTCCACAGGGAACAGATAATATAATCTTCTGTGTGACACCACACACCATATTATCTACAATATAGAATATCAGACACTTGTATTAACATTATAATAAATAGAACATGCAAATATTTGCCCATATGATTCTCATTTAAAAATAAGAAAGTCTAGTTAATACAAAGTGATGCTTTTAGTATATAACCCTAACAAGATAGTGAGGTAGCACGGGGTTCTAATAAGTATAGTTTCATATCGGGACACATGGTTCATCTCTCATTTTAGAATATCTTGCATCAGAGTTTGGGAACCAGATTGAGATTCAGTACCGCTTATCATCCTCAAACGGACGAGCAGCCAGAAAGAACCATTCAGACCTTAGAAGATATGTTACGGGCTTAGACTTTAGATTTTGGTGGGTCTTGGGAGGATCGTCTTCATCTGGTTGAGTTTTCATATAATAATGACTAGCAGACAAGTATTCATATGTCTCCTTATGAAGCATTATATGTAAGAAAGTGTAGGTCACCACTAACATGGGATGACATTGGTGAGCGGAAGATATTATGGCCAGAGATGATCACTCGGACAGTAGAGGTTGTCAGATGGATTAGAGAGTGGCTTTAGGTCGCGTAGGATCGACATCGTTATTGGGAAGATCAATATCATGGGCCTTTAGAGTTTTGTATCGCTGACCACGTATTTTTATGAATTTGACCTACTCATGGAGTCACTAGGTTTAGAGTATGCGAAAAGCTTAGTCCGCGGTACGTCGGTCCTTTCGATATCCTCGAATGGGTGGGCGGCATTGCTTATTGGCTTGTCCTTCTACCTTCACTCTGTATAATGCCCCAGACTAAACGGTGCATTACACTGAGTCAGATTAAAACAAGACAAAGTTTTTGGTTGTATTTTAATGAATTGGATTTGGGAGAAAGTATTGATTTGACTTGGTTTCATATGCAGATCATGTATGGAGTTCAGTAGGATCAGAGTATCACCTCGTATCAGGATGAGGCATGGGCGTCGTCGATGTGAATCAGTATGTTTATTTGGAGCAGTGCAGAGATAGCTGGATTGGAGGAATAATATTATTTTCTTTAGTCTGATCGGGTTGGATGATTTGGAGAGCATGGTATGCTCGCACGATCATACCAATCGAGTATATCGTACTTCGCATCAGACTATGGATTCAAGGAATCAATTGTATCGGTAAGACATAGTGCTAAGAGGATTCAGACTT
Source organism: Iris macrosiphon (assembly GCA_036927795.1). Classification (NCBI taxonomy): domain Eukaryota; kingdom Viridiplantae; phylum Streptophyta; class Magnoliopsida; order Asparagales; family Iridaceae; genus Iris; species Iris macrosiphon. The sequence continues at coordinate 34,662,255 of JAYESA010000003.1, forward strand.
GGTGAGTGGGCTCTGTCCCTTTTTATCTACTCATCCATGCCTAATAATTGGAACACACGTAATAACTTGGACATTTGGTCTGGAATATGGAAAATATCGCACTATGGTGTGCATAGAGTGTGCATCATTTGGATGAACATAAGTTGTGGCTTTGAGTTAATTATTATGGTTGGAGCATCAGGAACATAGTTTTGAGCGAGCGTGCGTTGCGCACAAGTATCAGGTTGGGATGGTTCATCAAGTGAAGCATGCAGATGTGGTTTAAAACCGAACAACTGTATCAGAGAGGGCATTGTGCCACAGATCTATCAAAGTGAGGTATTGCACCAATCAGAGCATTGTATCGAGAAGCGGCATGGTGCCAAGTAGAGATAAATTGAGAATGGTGCCTTGGGATATAATTTGAGAATAGATATAGTAAATCAGATAAAACAGGGTGAGTATAGTTTGGTGGGACGAGAAGGCATGATTCCTCATCGTACCTACATTATCGGACCATTGCATGGACATCCTGTGCGCACAGGGTTTGGTTTCCTCAAACCGAATAGGCACCAGGGCACCAGGACTGTTCGGCCATGGAGAAAACACTAGAACGTGCTTTGTAAGAATAGGTATTACGAACCCATTGTTAGGGCTTGCTACCCCGGACAGATCCGACAACTCGAAATACTTGCAGTTCCAGACTACCAAGTGGGCTTGCAACTCAGCACTAGATCGGATCAAAATACCTCAGAATAGTCCATTATAACTTGGTTAGTGACCTTCATATAGATAGGTATCGCTTTGGGATTGTGCGTTTGAGTAGACAGCGGGCGCCCAACTTGCCTCGGTCAAGAGTGTGCATATTGGTGATAGCAAAACTTGGTTTGTGACGTGGTTCGATAGGTTCACGCTTTGCTTATGGGATTTGAGTAGAACAAATTGCATTCTTAGTTTCTTTGAGCTTGGATATAACTGCTAGTGTATTTACTTGAGTTCAATGCTTGTATGCTTAACCTATTTTATTTCTTTCAATACCTGCCATGCCATAAAATCAATCTAGGCTTAAAGTAGAAAGATCACTTGGTAATAATTTGCATACTTCATATATTTATTTAGTGTTGGTTTAGTCGAGTTGGTTATCCCGCTCACTAGTACAACTGTATATTGACCCACGTTTGTGGACGTATCTTTCAGGTATGCAGATGTAGTGGCTCAGCGGATATATGGGACATGATGCATGAAATGGTAAGTACCTTGTGGCCAAAAGAGAGAACAAGAGTGTTGTAAGCCTTCATGGTATCTTCACTTGGATCCTTGAGAGCTTCGCTTCGTATACTCTGATGTGTACTTATTGTATCAATATTTTTTCTTTGCTACAACATTGTCATTTCAATGATAACAGTGATATTTGATGTCATTGCCTTGTTCGAGCGCAACTCCCAACTCGTACGATATCATGCCCCGATGAGAACGATTATCCCGCGGTAGCGTTGGCGTAGTGACTTCACGTCCAATGGGGACGGTCAAACTTGTGGAAGATTGGGTCATGATAATTTGGTATCAAAGCACCCGGTTCCTCGAACTTTTTTCTTTGCTTCATCACAAACTCTAAATAGCTTTCGTGAATCGAATGACTCTTGGCTCTACTCGGTGCCACATTAGTAGTCCTATGCAATATGTCTATATATTTTTTTGGTTGTGTATGCATGTTCTCCGTTGCATTTATTTTCGTAGTATTTCGATAGAATCGAGTAGCATTGCTAGGAATTATTGTATTCATGCAGCAAGTTATCTGGCATTATTGTATTCGTACAACTAGTTGTGAGGTATCATTGTATTTGTGTAGCTTATTGCTTTGGAGATATTGGTTGCATCATGAGAACAGTTAATTTGGCAGATGAGATGGGTATGTTGGCATATTGTGAGTAGAGACAATAGAAGGATAGCGAATGTGTTGGACAAAGTTTGAGTTTTGGCTAGGAATATCAGAGTGAATTTTGCACGAGTTGCTCGTGCAGTGAATGTATTGAACAGAATTGAGTAGTGACTTGGACTATCAGGGAGAGAGAATATTGCACGAGTTGCTCATGCAGCGAATGTATTGAACGGTTTGAGAGATAGTTGGGAGTATCAAGAATGGTATATTGCGCAAGTTATAACAGACGAGATCAACAGAAGAGTAAGATGGTTCATGCATTGGCCAAGTTTCGTATCAAACTTCGAGTAAATGATTGAGTTATGGTCGACAGGGCCACCGCAGAATGGATAGTTCAAATGGATGTTAGATCAATGCGGAGAAAAGTGTGATGTGAGCAGTGGTTGATTCTGTATATGGCATACCACGTAGTGATGGAAAGCGTCACAATATTTTGGATGGACAGTAAAGAATTTGCCGTGACGGACGCGGATAACGAAAATGAAAGTTGATTGTGCGCCTCGGCTGAGTTATGTTTCAGAACATGGAGCAAGCGAGTGTTGAGTTGTGATCGGCAGGATCATCATGGAATAGTGAGTTCGGAGTAGCCGTTGGCTGAGAGTGACTTAAATTTCCAAGTGGTATATGCAACGCCATAGAGTGGTGCGCGTATTGGAAATGTTTGGAAGATATGAGCAATAGGTTTGCTCACAATAGATATGCTAGTTCGAGATTCTGTCAAAAATTGTCAGTAGAGTTTGACTCAGTTATTCTTCGATGCGTCAGATTTGAGCGATCAGAAATAGACTCGTGTGAATAGAAGTGTTATTGGACGAGAATGGAACAAGTAATGGAACAAGTGTATAAAATTTGAAGGATTAATGCGGACCAAGTATTGAAGATAGGATAATATCATGCAGACGGGAAGTTGAAAATTAAAATTTTGCATGCACGATTTGAAAGTTCGGTGGAGCGTTCATCGACACAGAGATTGAGCATAAGGAATAAACAGTTGATGCATTCATGCATAAGCGATAGATGTGTCGAAGAGCAGCGAGCATAGACTATGGATTTTGGTAATGCAAGGGAGAAGTTGGTCAAGCAGAGAAACACGTTTGATTTTGAAGGAGCAATATAATTGAGTCACACTGGAACTTGGAGGATATGGACATTAGCGTTTGAGAAATTTTGACTAAGAGTTTAACGGATGCAGAGTTAGTAAAACGGTGTAATAAAGGTGAGCGAGTTCTCTAAAACACATGAATGAGTGTGATGTGAGTCTAGTTGATATTAGGCCAGATTGAAAGTTAACAATTACAGTACTAAAACAAACGTGACTCAACGAAATGATTAAAGTGGAAGTGATAGTGCATCTGAGATTGGCGTACAAGTCATCGGGAACGTATGGATGCTTCAGAACGCAGAGAAATCGAGACGGTGCTAAGGAATGGGAGCAAGGATCGTGGCGGACGGACCTTTGAAGATAGTATAACAAGAGAGCAACGTCGAAGCAAATCACTATGCCGCTCGAACGAGTTGGACGTGCAGCATCGAAGCATGGCATATTGATAAGAAACAAAGGAAGTGAGTAGATTTCATAAATGTTGCAAGTAGTAGTGCAAGAAGTCAAACAAGGCGGTTCAGAATTTTTGATGTATTCAGGACAGAACGACGGAGTGTTGGAAGACAGTTTCAGCGAGTGTAGTTCCTCGATTAGTGGCTTGGATAGATAGTCAGACTCTAGGTGGTTAAGCGACGTTTGGTTAGCAGATACGTTAATGCCAGTGCATGCAGTACTCAGATTCAGAAATATATTCGGATTCGGTTATTGAGTTATGGTTCAGATTTACAGATGGAAAATGCATGGTTCATAGTAAATTTCCATCGTGATGACTTATAATAATCGAGCATAGCTTCGGAATAGCTGAACCTAGCGATATGACCACCTAATCGAAGTGAATATTGTAGACCATAGAATGGCCCTTGTGGTGGCGCATTTGGAAATGTGTCGAGGGTGGATATTGAATGGTGTATGTTGAACATAAGTATAGGCGACTGAGTGTTGGATTTGAGAGATCATTGGGAAATCCTTCTGTCACTACCGCTTTTATGGAGAGGAGTATTTTTGTCTTTTTCTACTATTGGTAATATTGGCATATTGGCATTTCAAAACTTTATTATATTAAATGGTATTTCATAATTATTTAATTATTTTGCATGTTATATATTTATTTATAATATTATTTATTTATTGTTAGATGTTGCATTATAGTTTGGACTTATGTTAGTGGACCTAACTAGACTAGATTTGACTCTTAGACCAAAACTTTATTAGTTTAGACTTGAGCCCAACATCTAGCCATTTCATTAAGTTGGTGATTTAATTAGTCAAACCATTAGGAGTAGGATCTTCCACCTTAATTATTTTCTTCATGACAATCCCCAAAGGGCATTTGTAAACCCCCTCGACCAAAAATTTATTTTTATTAAAAAGATTAGGATTATTTTGGTCCTAATTAAAATTTATTACTGAGTATTAAATATTTGTGCAATGCTTTTATTACTTAGGACGCCTTACCGTTGTCCCGATATTTAGGACACTACCCTAGCTGTTACCCTGAAACAAATTCTATACACTTGGCCTAGACATACTAACCTATCATATTGAACCTTGAGCAACCCCCGGATACTGATTTTTGTGCCTGATTTTAGTCGCACAAAAGTCGTTACAAACGTCCGTACGTAAATTAAATAAATTGCGTTTTTACGTTCGTTGTCCGTTCCAACCAAAATTGAGACCCAATCTCAACCCATTTTGATCAACCCATATCATGACATTATTGTACCCTGAGCCTACCACACTAATGACCCTTGTCCAACCCAATTTAGACCCCCGGTTTTTATTAAATTAAATTAGAGACACCCGGTGCATTAATTATGAATTAATTAATGTGGTGACCTAACCTCATTTGAATTAGACCCAACTCCAACCCAAACCCACCTACACACCCACAAGCCTCATACAAAACACCATACACCATCCTAGCCTAATGCAAAACACCAAATATGGTGTTTTGTTACATCAAAACCTCAATTTCAGCTTTTGAGCAATTTTCTAATTGTTCAGGGGCCTTTATATAAAATTGCAATGAGGTGCCCCCTCTCATTGGTCCAACCCCATGAAGAATGAGACCTACATTCCTTGACCGGTCCATCATAATTTTTCCCCTATTTTTATGTACCTACACTACTTTTTAGGGACATATCTCCACCCTACATTTTGAACCACTCAATCCTAGCCCTCCCCTCATCATGATGAAGCCTCCCCAACTCCCCAAAAACAATACCCAGCCAGCCCTAATCCCTAGGCAGCCCCCCTCACTCTCTCTCCTACATATACATCACATTACATCTCATTTATTGCACACAACACAAGAAATCCCAAAGAAAAACCCTAATTCCTAAAACCCTCACAAAATACCCTCACACACACAGCCCATCACCCCGACCCCTGCCCTCAGCCCCTACAACCACCACCTCCGCCCAAACTCCGCCACCGGACTCGCCCCTCCCCCAGCTCCCTTCCGGCCGGTGCAGCGCCGCCCTGGTAGCACCCAACCTCCCCTTACTCCACACAGCAGCCCCCACGACCCGACCTCCCCCAGCACCACCTCCGACCACCGTGGTCCACCGCCACCACCCCCAACTGTTCCGCCCCGACGTCCTCTACCGGACCACCACCATTCCGCCGCCCCACGACAACCACCCGGCCGCCAGCTCCCCCGCAGCGCCTCCACCCTCACCCGCACCAGCACCGCCTCCCCCATCCCGACAGCCTCCAGCTCCTCCCCCGACCACCTCTGACCACTGCGACCACCACCAAACTCCTCGCCACGACCCCCTCCGTCGATCCCCCACCCTGCACCGCCGCCTCCGCCACCGGACTCGCCGATGCTGCCGCTGTAAGCCGCCGCTGCTGCTGTTGCTGCTGACAGCCGCTGCCACTATGACCGTCCCTCCGGCCAGCCGCCGACCGCTCCGCCGCCGTCCTCCCGCCGGCGACGACGCCTAGGGGACCCCCACCTGTCAGGTATACATACTCCCTCTAAATACGCATATATACGTATATATTTATATATGTATGTATATATATATATATGTATATATATATATATATATATATATATATATATATATATATATATATATATATATATATATATATATATATATATATATTAATATATTATATATACTTAATCAAATATATTAATTATTGTATATTTATAAAATAAATACAGTATATGTATTTAATACTATACTGTTATATATAATATGTATTAATATATGTATATTTTTATTTTATATACATATATTTATATATATATATACTGTTATATATAATATGTATTAATATATGTATATTTTTATTTTATATATATATGTATATATATATATATATATATGTATATATATATATATATATATATATATGTATATATATATATATATATATATATATATATATATATATATATATATATATATATATATATATATATATATATATATTGTATTCTATAATTATATATTATATAACTATTATTATATATTATTACAGTATATAATATATAATTATATATACTGAATTACTATGTATATACCTGTAATTATTATTATATATTGTATATCATTATATATATATATATATATATATATATATATATATATATATATATATATGTAATATAATAATTTCTGTATCTATAAAATAAATATAATGCATACTTACTTACATACATATATATAATTATTATATTACATATATAATATATATATATATATATATATATATATATATATATATATATATATATATATATATATATATATATATATAATCATTATATATATACTATTATATTTTATTATATGTATATATATGCATTTACTTTTATTTATATATATGTATATATATAGTTATATATATATTATATTACATATATGTATATATATTATATAAATATATTATATTTATATATATATATATACTCAGATTTTATATTTATATTAAATATATATATTTAGCATATATATAGTATATATGTATGTATATATATGTATATAAATATATTGTATTATATATATATTATTATATACATAAGCTATATATGTGTATATATATATATTTCTATATATATATGCAATTATTATAAATATGTATGTTGTTATATATATAAATATAAATATTACTAAGTATATAAAATATGTGTAACATATATATTTTATTTTCCTTGCATTTAATTATATATTTATATTTATTTAAATATTTATTAAGTATATAAATACTATATATAGTATATTTTTTAAATATGTATTATATATACTAATTATATATTAACTATATATAATAATGTCTTTTATATATATCTGTATTTAAGTATAATATATACTATACTATATATTATTTAATGTAGATACATGCATAGGTGTTGTGTATGTATACGTACTCTATGTTAGCATAAGTAGTTATGCTAGTGCAAATTAGTGATTTATAAATTAGGATTATCTGTTCGTAGGCATCCGAGACGGTGCTACCTTGACTGCTGGTTCCGGAGCATTGCTTGTGCACACCAGAGTTCCAGGCAAGTATACCTTGCCTTGTTGATGCTGTCTAAATTCAGATGTTAACTAGTTGCATATTTTTATTGTTTTAATATTAAACTGTGCGCGTCCGAGAAGACTCGGGTGCAGTCAACGAAGGCGTTGACGTTAGGACTTGTGTCTGACCTAGTGTCTAGTGGACCCACCTAAAGTTGAGGAGTTGTCAATATGACTTCCCAGGCCTTGACACGTATTTTAACACGTCACAGAGTGAGTTTATGTAGGGACGCGTGCTTCATGATCGACTGGCCATCAGCATGAGCAGCACGTGTGACGGCATTTAGCTTAGTTGTTTATTTCTGTAGCGACTTGCATCATAGTATGAGGTGTCCACGTCGCATTTGCGACTTGTACATTGATATTGGGCGGGAAAGACAATTAGTAGGCGTATGGGACAGACATTTGGTCACCGTAGTTTCAGAGTAAACTGCGGGGCCGTGAGCCTCAGTGTTACCCGGTTATGGGCCATGTGTTACCCGGTTATGGGCTCAGGTTCCCGGTTATGGGCATATATGCGTGTCGATACATCCAGCAGAGGTTACTAGCTGCACGCTATCATGATCGGTGATATAGTCAGCATATATACTCCTGGCGTTCAGTTTACAGCTAATGCCAGGTACTTAGCCTCTGGCTCGACGCTATGCTTTATACCTTTCACCTACCCATACGTACCAGGGTTGTCTTCAAAGTGCATTTCACTTAGCTGGTTAGATTACCCTTGAGTTTACACAGTATTTACTTTATGGCATACATTTCTGTATACTTGTTACGTCCCTCTGAGGACCTAGTTCTCTTCCAGATCCGGACGAGCACTTGTACCCTACCATCTACGGAGCAGGAGTAGAGACAGGATTCCTGATTGAGGACTACAAGGCATTTCTAGGAGAGTTTTTATGATTTGAGTATGCAGCTACATCGGACTAGAGTTTTCATATCTAGCTAGTTGATACTCTAGTCTAGTTATCTTACTCTTTCTGCACTTTATTTCCATTTCTGTACTTCAGTGGGTTTGTCCCCATTCAGACTATTTCAGATGTATTATGGATATTCAGACTCTTGTATTTTATTTACCAGCATTTATTTCAGTCTTTTTAATATTGTATTATCTGGATGAGATTAGACATTGCCTGCTATATATTAGCATATTAGACTTATTAGTATTTTAGGACAGCGTAGCACGCTTCGATAGGATCCATTAAATTGGGATATCCTTCGGAGTCGTGTCAGCTGGCCAATGCCACGTGGCCTGGTTCCATATATTTTGGGACTGGGGCGTGACAGCATTCATAACTTTTTATAATTCTTGTTAGCCAAGCATGTGGCCGGCCTATATGGGGAGGAGTATTTATCTCTCCTCTCTTATTCCATCCTAGGAGTATTTATCTCTCCTCTCTTCTTCAATCCTAAAATTCTAGATCTAGAAATTCTCTTCTCAATTTCCTTTATTTTTTACACCAAATTCTCTTCCAAATTTATTCCTACTTCACCATTAGAGACTCTAGGAGCAAGGAGGAGGCAATAATCTACAATTTGGAGGAATTTGCATAAGTTGAGGCTTATTTGTGTTCATTATAAACTTTTATTGGGAATTCATCTCCCAATAGGTACAATTTAATTTTTTTCCTTATAATTAGACTCTAAATCTATAGTTAAATTATTAGGAACCCACCTAGGTACTAGGGATACCTATAGGAAGAAGAAATAGCTTCAAGGGACTCATATTATGAATGTTACATTGACTTTTGTGGCCAAATTAGAGAAATCCGAATTTGGGCTATTAGGTATTTGATAGAATATTTCTTCAGTGATTTTGAAGTGTGATGCATGATTTGAGAGAGTGTACGTGTCTACAATTGGATACGAAAAGTGCGTATTACGATACATTATGATACGACGTCATATGAGGGGTATTTGCATGTGTAAAGGGCTCTAGCATGCCAATTTCTTCATTTTGTATTATAATAGCTATTATATATATTACCTATACTATTTTAAGTATTTTAGATATGCTCATAGTGTATTGGAGGGGAGATGTCTAATATTACATCATCATCAGTAGCAGCAACACCAGTAGGGAGTTAAGTAGGATAGAGAGGGGGAATCGAGTTTAAGGAGTTACAACAACGACAACTATAAAAGCAGTAGGTTGGGTAAGGCATGTATATTGGTCGAGTTTTAAGAGACCATAGCAGTACTTAATGCTCAGGTCTTAAGATTTGAGGGTGTGCTTCGAGTTATAAGGGACATCATCATCAATGAGAATCGTGTATAAGAGATTGATAAAAGGATTAGGAAGGAAGAGCACCATTGTTCAAATTTGAGGGTTACTGTTAAGGTATTGGGACGTTGGTTCAGGTTTAAGTTATGAGGTAGCAACACCACAACAGGAAGCTCGGGTTAGAGAAGTCTGGGTGTAGAGGTAAGGAGTTCATGTGTGGGTGCAGGTTGGATTGCTTGTGTGTGTGTATGTGTGTGTGTGACAGTGTTCAGATCAATGGAGTGTGTGTCGTATTGTGTGGTGCAAAAGTGTATTGGCCTGCAAACATGTGAGAGTAGTCGGGTTATTGAGAACAACACAACAACTGCTAGTCAAGGATGCTCAAATAGTAGTAGTAGCAGCTGTGCCAGGACATGGCAGGCAGTACACATGAAGTGCACTATAAGAAAAGAACAGCAATAGTAACAGTTGCAATGGCACTCAGATTATGAGATAGAGTTCAGTGTATCAGTGTGATTTGGATGTTCAAGGTTAGGTGATTAGATGTAGATCAGGATTTAGAGCTGCAGTGGAGTGCCAATTGTTAGGGGGTATTATGTTTTAAGTATTATTATGGTCAGTTTAATCCGTTTCAGATTGTATACAGGCTCAAGTCAAGATCACAGCAAGAGGATATTGGCATTGGTGTATGAACTGTGAGAGAGGTAGAACTAGTAGCAGTAGTATGATGCTTAATGTTCAGTGGTTTGAAGGCAAGAGCTCATAAGCTTGGGTTGCAGGTTAGATAGGAGAGAGAAAGTGGTCAGGCAGCTGTAGGTTTTAGAAACAGCTGTGCGGATAAGTACATGTTGCATCTGCAACTTGGTGGCAGCAATGTATGCTGCCTAGTTGATGCAAGGTGGAGAACTGCCACTACTTACAGTTTAGACCCAAAGATTGACTGCATGTATAGTAGGAGAGTGAAGGGTGAATGCAGGCATGGAGTGCATATGTGTGGACAAGTGTATACATATGAGTATGAGTAATGAAGTAGGGGTATTATAGTGAGGTTTTGGATATTGGTATTGGGTTATGGGCTAAGGTATAGTTAAGATACTAAGTGAGGAACTAGAATAATGGTCAAGGTATTAGCTCTTAAGCTAGGATAATACTAGATATTAGGTAATACATATATTTATATACTAAGGTAACAGGTAATAGAAGTAACTAGTAAATAGATAAGTTATATATATGAGTTACTTAATAAAATTAACTATTATATATAAGTTATATATAATAGTTAGTGTTGTTATCTAGTTTAGCTAATACCTTCAAGGCATGGACCTAAAAAATCTAGGTATGACCTAGTATTATCTAGTAATAGTTATTATAGCCTTGTAATCAACCTAGAAGCTAGGTATGGACCTAAAATCAAGGTTTTGGCCTAGATTTGACCTAGTTTGACTTTTGTGACCTAGTTTTGACCTAGAAATCTAGTTTTGAGTTAATTAAATTTATTATTGACTTCAAAATACAAATTGACCTTAATACATCATATATAGGTCAGGTGGACTCCAGTTCAGACACTATTTGATATTCATTACTCCGGACATCAGGCGAGTACATTCTCTGACAGTTTTCCATTTATGACATCCTCTATGTTTCTTGTATTTAGTGTAGATATCCCTTATTTTTTGACACTTGGTTACACGGATTGGTATTCCTGGATCCCTTCATAAGTTGTTATTTCTGGTAGTTTCTGGCATATTTTTTGTGTGAACCCGTTGTTCTTGTACATGTATGGATACTGATTCATGAGAGAATTAGCGCCCTTCTCATGGAATCCTGTGTCATAGCGTGTCATAGATTGGATCCACTATAACAGTTGGGGGCGAAGAGTATTTAGTGTAGATATATGATCATACCCCGCAGTTCTTGTTCTCCTTGTAAAGTGTTACTCATACACCGCACGTATGATTAACCAGGCCCGTGGTTCTTGAACAGTACCCAAGCCGATCACATGTTATCACTAGTACTCACTCACTTAGATAGTTGTATCTCTTTATTTTCTATTTATGATGTACGTACCTCTTGTATGTATTTCTCGTATTTTCTTATTTCAGTATATTTCTGCCATGCTTTATTCATCTGGCATATGCTCTATATTTACTATTATATAGTTTTTATCATTTATTAGAACTGATGTTAGAGGTATACTTTGATCCAATCATGACTGGATAATATTTTTTAGTGATTATTGTGTTCTCCATTCTGGGATCTCAGAATGGTGCCTTAGACTGGACTGCTATTACCCTGTGGACTTGAGATAATTTTTGTAGAGTTCTAGTTAGTATTTCTTCCTATATCTTGCCTAGTTCTTTCCTTGTAGAATGTTATTGATTATCTTTTATATTCATTCTTCTTTTAGATTATTGTGATTGAGTACATGGTAGTACTGGTTGTACTAGTATGATAGATAGATAGATAGATAGATAGATAGATAGATAGATAGATAGATAGATAGATAGATAGATAGATAAGGATAACCTAGACAATGTTCTACCATCGATGTTGTGACATATCCTAGACGTACCCACGTACTCGTGCCCCGATCATGCGGGTGCGGGTCGTAACCATTTTTAGTGGGGGCCCCGCAGGTCAGGCTTCACAATTAGTGCGATATCGTGGTAGTACGATGGCTTAGTTGTACTATTGTGATCATGTGATATGATATATGATATAGGATATTAGGATGAGAATACTCAATCATAAATTAGGAATTCTTGAGAGATTCCTGGGATGACCCTTGAGAATCTTATTTTGAACTCCAATTTAAAAACGGTTTTCCTTGTTTTCGTTCACTCTCACTTGTTGTTATTGAATTTAATTCTTGATGATCGGTTATTGAATTTAATTCTTGGTATTTGTTGTTGAGTTTGATTTCATATCGATATAAATTTTATGAACTAAATTATGGTATATTTTGATGACATATGTTGATAAGGACAATGAAAAAGGTAAATATTTGCCTTGGTTATGGAGCCTACAGTTTATCGCAGTCATACTAGCAGACGTGGTAGAAGCATAGGGACATAATTCTGGATGTACATATCTTAGTTATGAAATTTAGAGTTTTTCGCAGCTATAATAGTCGGCATAGCGGGATTCTAGATAACATGATTATAAAGGTGCATACCTTAGTTATGGACTCTATCGTTTATCGCAGCTATGCTTACTTGCGTGGTGAGGATTCTGAGTATCATGATTTCGGACAGAAGCGTATGATTATCAGATTGTATCTTAAACTGGTTCTTAGTGGATCATCTCTATCATTCCACTTTTGTTATTATAGGATTCTGTTCTATCACCACTATTAGCTCAGGAATAGAGATACCTTCAGTTCCTTTAGTCCAGCTTCTTATAGAGCTTTATTTTATTAGGGTTCCTTAATAGTGTAATATTTTGTGACTTGCAATTAGGTATGTGTATTTGAGTATTAGTATTAATTATTTAGAGTTTAGTTTGTGAGTCTGTGAGTGGTTCTTGGTTGGGCATGTGAACAATAGGCATTAATTTAGAAATAATCCATAGCGTAGTACCTTGTAGCAATAGTTCTGTGATAGGTGTCAGTATAGTTAGTATTGGTACTATAGGTATAAGGAGGAGTAGAGAGTATCAGTGGTGGTTTCCGGAGTTAGTATCAGTGTCAGCATGCATATTTTGGATAGCCATGAATTCATGTAGTTGGGTGAGCCATGTAATAATTATGTATCACATAAATTGTGTTGGAAATCAATGGAGCATGAGATTCTATTGAGTGGTTGATACTTGAGTGTGTCAAGCATAGAGGAATATATATTTATAAGGGGTATTAGTGAGTGTGCCATAGTCAAGTGGTACCCATAAGTGTATAGGAGAGTGTGAAGAAATAAGAATGTATTATGCTAAAGTAGTAGGACTTGTGTTACATGTAGAAGTAGAGCATTGATGTGAATAGATAGGAGTATATCGGTGTATGACTAGTGATGAGTATATCACTTGATTTTTTTAGGGTGTTGATCTATTAAGGAGCAAGGTGTGGTGGAAGAATAAAGTGTAGTATTCAGAATTGTATTCACAATGTACAGAGGATGATGAGTGAATACAAGATGGTGAAGTAAAATACCAGTGTGAGAGTTTCATGAGTATCAGAAGTAGGGGTTTGAGTATTAGCAATTCCAATAGTGTGTTATGGGTAGAGAGGTATCAAGGTTGGTCATAAAAAATGTACTAGTGTATCCTGATTAGTGTATCAGTCTATAGGTTTAGGTATAGAAGATATGGGAGAAGATATATAGATAATAATAAAGATATATAATCATGAGTTTACCTATGAGAGTGAAGTAAAACATGTGTATTATAGAAGTAAAAATAACTAAGTGCATCAGATGTATGTGATCACGAGTTTTAATGAGTGTGATGAGGTGATCTAATGATAAAGCTAGTGTCCAGAATGGTAGTAGTATTATGGTAAACTGTTGTAAGTATTAAGGAGTTAGTGCCCTAGAATATTAAGTACAGTTGATGTGTATAGTTAGCAGCTAGTATTTTTGTAACTAGAGTGCCTAGGGAGAGTAGTAGTATTCAGAGTATATCAAGGATTAATTGAATAATGTGTTATTATCAGTAAATATCTTGTATGACAATATTAGATGAGTGTATCAGATAATATATATGAAGATTAGTGGAGAGTAAGAGTATAAGTGATCCAGACAGCAAAGAAGAGGAGCAATCTATATAGAAGTGAGTTTAGTAGGTATATAGTACCTTGCTAGTTTTGAGCATATAAGTCGTATATATCAGGGAATAGTATGAGGGATAAAAGGATACCAGTAAGATGTCATGATGGCTAAGAGGTGTTTGTGTATGCATTACTAAGTATGGATGAGAACCTTAGGGTGATTAACAAGTGTTAGAATATGAGTTGCACCAGGTAACGGGATAGAAGGAGTACCCTAGTAACATGAGCCAGAGTATCTCAAGAATTATGGCAGTTTAGAGACAAACATTTTAGTGACTAGTATATTAAGTATAGAGGAGAGACGTGAGTAACCTGGTATGAGGATATCATCTAAAGTGCCATATAAGAGCGGGTGCCTCGTGTAGATGGTAACAAGATTTGAGTAGGCATCCTATTGGAGGTATTTAAGATGGACAAGGGTGTACTAATAGAACACATGATTAAAAATGTATACAAGTGTTCCTTGCAAGAGAATGGTTGAAAAAAATTTGGTGATTACAAGAACTGAAACAAATAAAGGAGGTAATATCTTAGCGGTATTTTGTATAGTATCCTAGGTAGCAAGTGCCAATGAGTTAAGTATGTCCATGACCTAGCACCATAGTATATCACTAGTATTTGGTAACTCTCAGTATTAAAATATCTTGACTAGGTTGATGATTAGTGAATGTTTAGTGTGAGATAAACTAAGCCACTGGTGGCATAGCAGATTATCCCTTACCAGTAGAGGGAGACACCCCAGCGGGGCAGGGTTTTTTTACAATGAGGGTCAAAAGGACCAATGCTATAGGTGTTGGGTTAGCAGGTTCTATTTTTTTCCATCTAGTTGATCTGTATGATACCTAGTGGATTATAGTTGCCCTAATAATTTGTGCTATGGTATATGAAAACCTTGATAGAGATTGAAATTCATGATAGTTAGAGACTATATCCAAGTATGGTTGCTCTTTCAGTAGAATGGTAGGATTGTATGTTATAAGATAGGATTGTCTTGGACTATAATTATTGGGGGTTTGATCGTAGTAGAATTTGCATGAATAGATTATAACTGGCCCGTGAGAAAGGGGTGAGGGTTTTAATTTTGAGAATAAAATTCTGCTAAGGGGGACAGACTTGTCACTACCGCTTTTCCGGAGAGAGATTTTTGTCTTTTTCTATTATTGGTAATATTGTAATATTGGTATTTCAAAATTTTATTATATTAAATGGTATTTTATAATTATTTAATTATTATGCATGTTGTATATTTATTTATAGTATTATTTATTTATTATTAGATGTTGCATTATAGTTTGGACTTGTGTTAGTAGACCTAACAAGACTAGACTTGACTCTTTGTTATGACCCGCACCCTGGGTTTGGGCATGAGTCATGAGTACGCCTAGCCTACGCCGTAGTGTCGGCGGTAGAACGTTGTACAATAAAACACAAGTATAATCTATAACTCACAACATATATACATCTCCATACTATACTCAATCACAGGCACTAGTTTAAATGAATACACCAAGATAATAATGAAATAATAGTCTTGATGCGGGTTCAATGAATCTCCCCAAAACTAAATACCTAACTAACAATATTCAAAATACTTTAGAAAACTGTCGGAGAACAATCCGGTCTAAAATAACTAGCAAAGTCAACTACTACTAAACTACTCCATTACAGACGGTATCTGAGCTGCTAACTCTCCCTGATCCTCTGGAAGGGCAAGATCGGGCTCTATTATGTTGCTGGCATACGGTCCATAATGTGTAGGAATTTTATCCTCATTATAGTTGTCACGACCCGCACCCGGTATAGGGGCACGAGCGCGTGGGTTTCCAGCCTACATCGCAGTATCGGCGGTAGAATGTTGTCTAGGTCACAATAATATACTAAACAATACTCACAACCTGTCAATGATATCAATCTCCATAAGGAGGACAGTATACATCTCACAATAGCTCATAATCTAATCTCAATCACAACAACTATAAAGTATAAGGCACGATAAAAGATAAGAAGAATGACATAGTCAACACCATGTCTCAAAATATAGATAAACACAGTCTAGCTGTCCAATATAAAGTCTCCACAAGTCTCAACATAAACTAAGAATAAGTATAAACATAAACTCAATAACCTCAAATAAGTCTCAGTGCATAAGATAAATACTGTCTAGATAGCTGCAGGTAATATCTCTTCTAAAGGAATAGTCTCCTCTAAGATCTCTGGTGTGTAGTCTGCATCTATACCTGGTCTATAGTGGGTGGTACAGAAATCCTCAAGATCCTCTGGAAAAAATATCCAGTCAGGATTGGAACAAAGTACAAGCAATAATAGCAGTTCCATATATATTGACAAAAACTATAACACAGTGTAAAGAAATACAAGACAGATATGAATACTGGCAATAAGAAATACTAGAATAAAGAAATACTGGAACATATTATCAATGTATATTTAGCAATGAAATAGAAATACAAGTGCATGCTAGAACAATGAAATAGAATATAATGAGTACTAGAATAATAACTAGAATATATAGAGATGCTAGATCAATATACTAAAGATACATGTCAAGAACATCTAACTAAGTGTGTAAAACATCAGCATATCATGTGATCGACTTAGGACATATCAGGCTTGTTATGTATGACTAGCTATGATTCATGTAAGGTCAGGCTAACCATCCGGATAGCTATGATGCAAGCAATAGTCAGGCTAATCATACATAACAGGCTATGAGGGATGTAATGGTCAGGCTGCATCAACGTAAGGTGTGGGTGAGCTATGATGCAAGTAGAGTTGGGTATGATCACATAAGCTACTAATATTTTCCTATTTCCCCAGCTAGCATGATGGATTCCAAATCATGACTCCTCATGACAGGTCTCGATATTACCAACTCGTGTAAACAACAGTGTCGGAGTCATGTACGCTATACAACAAGAATTATAGAAATAATCAACATAATGGAAACTGTCAGAGAATATACTCGCCTGTGGTCCTTAGCTGGCAATGTAATTGTCCGGGTTCTAAAGTATTGTCTGAGTGATCCAACAGTCCTATAGACATATCATATAATATAATATTGTATCAGACATTACACTAACACACATAATCAAAATACAATGAACTCAACGACTATGCTAGGGTGTCACGTCTGTAGTTGCTGTGCATAACAGACAGTCAATGATACGATCTTGCCAGTATGTTGGTGTACATATGGCAGTCTGCTAACATGTTACATGGTCACAGGTCAATGTAATCTGCGAGGTATCCGTGGTTACATTCGGGTCATCTAGTACATAGACATATAGTACCTATTATTAACTAACCTATGCATATTATACACATTATGAACTAACATATACAATAATACTAATCAATTACACATATAATAAATATACGTATATACATACTTTAAATAGAATTTCTACTATATATATATACCAATCAATTTATACATATTACACTTATACTAGGGAATACCTATACAATATATATACATAGGTATACATATACTAATTTGAGAATATACTATATATCTATATGTATATATACTAATATACATTTATTAATATTAACCATATACCAATACACATACCAATATCAACTACAAATACGCATGTATACAATGAAGAATTGCACGTATGCGTGTACGTGTACATGTACGCGAGAGGGGACTCAAACCTAGGTTCGTGGGACGAGTCGTGTGCGTCGAGGTCATTGCGGAGCGTTCGGTTCAGTCGATGGCAGCATCTTCGGCTTCAGGCAGCGGTTCAGTTCGTCGAGGCGAGTTCAGTTGATGAGTGCAGCGGGGATGGCGAGGTTGTTGGCGGTTCTGAGGAGTCGGGGACGGTCGTCGGCTTCGATCAGTCGGAGGGGTGGTTGGTTCTGGCAGTGTAGGTCGACGAACAGGCGGTCGTGACGAGGTCGAAGTCGTCCGTTCCGGCATGGAGGTACGAGCGGGCTTGTCGTGGGGTCTCCGGCCGTACAGCGTTCAGCGGGTGGTGTCGACACCGATCGACGAGGTCGCATGCTCGGTACAGGCAAGGGTGGTGGGTCGTTTGAACTCCGGAGGACGGCGGGGTGATGAGGCGAGTACAGCGGGTGAGTCATCGTCGGGTTGCTGTCGATAGCAGCGGGTTCACGGCGGTGAGGGGGTTCAGGCGAGGGGTTGTCCGGCGGTATGCTCTGGTGGAACGGCGGGAAGAAGGTGATGAACAGTAGGGATGGATGGGTTACAGCTGATGCTTGGTTTAGTTTTTAGGTCGAAAAAGAAAAGAAGGAAAAGGGAAAGTAATAATATATATAAAGGGGGTTTGGTTTGACCTAAAAGTTGACTTTGGTCAAAGCCCTCTTGGGATTGGGCCTTCTTATGGGTATTTCAATGGTTAGGATTTAAATGGAATTAAAAATGGAAGGCT
Organism: Iris macrosiphon; assembly: GCA_036927795.1. Lineage (NCBI taxonomy): Eukaryota > Viridiplantae > Streptophyta > Magnoliopsida > Asparagales > Iridaceae > Iris > Iris macrosiphon. The sequence goes on from JAYESA010000003.1 coordinate 34,681,208, forward strand.
ATGATGCATTGGTTCAAGGTTTGGAGGCCATGGCTCAAGGAGGTTGATGTTAAATTACACACTCCCAAAAATTATGGAAAAATTCACATGAAGGGAAAATGGGTTTATTTGCGTGTTGTGTCCAACGGAGTGGACATCTTAATGTACTTTTGCACAAAAGTGCCCAACAATTGGAATATTACACAAAGTGAGGTTTAAGGTTTTAATTAATTAAACTAATGCAATATGTGTTCTAAAATTAGTTACAAGTATAAGGGGCTAAAATTTAGTGGGACACAAGTGTCATGAATGAAATAGACTCAGAATAGAATATTACCCTAATTTGGGTTGCTCAAAATGGGTTAAGATTGTGTCTCCAATTTCGATTGGAACGCACAAGGGTATAAGGTTTGATTTGTATAGAATTAATACATCGGTTTGCGACGAATGTTGTGCGACTAAAATGATGCACAACAAGACATAGTTATGAGTCACACAAAGATCAAAATAATAGTCTGACATGTCTAGGACAAGGGTGTAAAATCTGTTGGAAGTCAATGGCTAGTGTAGTGCTCTAATTATTGAAGCTACGATAAAGTACAACAATTAAATAAAATTACAGCAATTTAAATATAATTAATTATAATGCAATAATTTACACATTAAATTATGAAAAGACAACAATATCCCTATTCTAAAATGTGGGGGTGACAGTAGTCACTTAAAATGTTTATCCAGTCAGGAAAGGAACGAGTATATCATAGTGAAAATAGTTTCAACACATGGTAGAAGCTATAAGACAATAAATAGCAAGGAATATATGATAGCAACAACTGAACTCACAATAAAGCAACTAGAATAACCAAATGCTGAAGTCCTGTCATGGCAACACATAGTACAATATCTCCAAGCAACAAAAGAAATAACTGCAATGTATGGAAGAATATATAGGAAACAACTACTCTATGTGATTTGAAACACCTTGTTGACATGTGAACGGCTAGGGAATAATATCCGGCAAACCACACATGTAGTGCATGGCTGTTATTATTCCAGAAAGACCATGGGATGGAAAGGTAGTTTACATGTCCATAAAGTTTTCCCCTTCCCACAAGTACACATGGATTCCAAACCAGTCACGAAGAAATAACAATAATCTAGAACAGTCACATATCTCATAATAAGAATCCATCATACTAATCTGTGTAACAAGTGTCAAGAATCAAATAATCAATACTAAGCATACATTATAGAGACTATCAAGCACTCAAAGTAATCATGGAAATGTACTCGCCTGTGGTCCTTAGCTGGTATGAATCAGAATCCAAGTCAAAGTCCAAATAGCCTATGTATTACAAATTTACCATGTCAAAAGATAATTTATTTTAATTTATTTAATTCTAGAATAATTACTCTAAAATCCTATCTTAATCTTAATGTTCCGATTTTTAGGTCAATTCCTAAATTTTGTCCAAAGAAACTAAATTTTATCAACTCGAGACTAATGGCACGCAAATCGAGACGATCTGTTGACCAAAAAATCAATCAACACATACTCGACTTTCATGCATGTTTTCCTGCAGTTTTTAATGTCAAAAACATGATAGAATTTATGGCTTATCCGAATTCAAATTCGTTTGGGAATTATTGCACATACCAAAATCGTATTGTGCAATGGTGGTTAATTCTAACCTAGAAGTTCTACAGAATTAATAGTATAGAAATATTTCGAATTAAATTCTGGGAAAACATACGTCAATGATCTCGATGTTATCTTTATGAAACTTCAAACGGTTCATGATTCTGATTCCTGGTTCTCCCGAAATCGTGAAAACACCGAGACGCATCTATTTTCGAACATGTTCTACTCTATGAATTTTCCAGAATTTAATACTCATAATTTTGTAAAACAATTTATGTATTCAAAAAACTAACCTCAATATGGTTCTAATGCAAGAAATTGGGCCACATTTGGAGTCCGGAGCTATGAATAATGGCTTCTGGAAGATGAAGGAAACCCTAGATAACAATTCCCCAAAATTGGCTAAAAGAAAACCCTAGAAATTATAACTAATCACTGTGTATATATCGGAGAGAGGGAGAAGCCGCAGCTAAAGGCCCGTCACGTGGCATCCATCCACTGCTGCCCGCTCAGATCTTAACGGCCAGCGTTCCAGCCAGCTTGGCTCAGCTAAGTCCGAGTCGGATTAGGACTCGGCTCAGCTCAGCTCGGCTTGGCTTGGACCGCTCCACTCGCCCCCACCCTCGCCCTCTCTCGCTGACAGCTGGGCCCCACTGTCTGGGCCGCACTGGCTGACACGCGGGCCAGGCTGGCTGCTGACTGGGCGGGTTAGATTAATTAGGATTTTCTTTTTTTAGAAATTAGTTTTTAATTCTGTTTTTCTTAATTAATTCAAAATAAATGCTAAAAATAATTAGAAAATTCCCAAAAAATTCTAAAATATATATTTGATTATTTAGAACCTAAAATAAAATTTTGCGATGTTTTTATTTATGTTTGGCCCTAAAATAAATTATTACAAGTCCTAGGAAATTAGTGTTACTAGTTTTTAATTAACCAAAAATTATGGAAAAATCTCACTAGCCTCAAATTAACCTAAAAATAATATTTAAGCTAGAATTTCAGGATACGGAGGTTATAAGTCTACCCTCCTAAAAAAATTCGTCCTCCAAATTTAGGGCAGAACAAATACAAGAAGAAAATTACCTCATGGCGCAAAAAGATAGGGGTAACGCTCTCTCATCTCCTCTTCCCGCTCCTAAGTGGATTCACCGAGAGAATGATGCCTCCAAGCGATATGAACCAAGGAAATTACTTGGTTACGAAGCACCTTAACTCTGCGATCTAGGATCTCCACTGGCTGCTCTGGATAACGGAGGCTTGGTCCAACCTCAAGCTCCGAATGATCTAATACATGGATAGGATCTGCCACGTATCGTCTCAGCTGGGACACATGGAACACGTTGTGTACTCCTTCCAATGTAGGCGGTAAGGCTAGTCGATAAGCTACGACTCCGACCTTCTCCAGAATATTGAAAGGTCCGATGAATCTTGGACTAAGCTTTCCACCTCTACCGAAATAAATTATTCCACGTGTCAGAGAGATCCTCAAGAACACTAAGTCGCTAACCTCAAACTCTAGCGGTCTCCTGTGGCTGTCAACCCACTTCTTCTGTCTGTCCTGAGCCACCCGAAGTCTCTTTCCAATCTGCTTCACCTTCTCCGCAGCATCAACTACCATCTCTGGTCCCAAAAGTACTCTCTTTCCAACTTCATCCCAAGATAATGGATTTCGGCATCTCCTACCATACAAAGTCTCGAAAGGAGACATCTCTATATTAGCCTGATAGATATTGTTGTATGCAAACTCTACCAGGTGAAGATGATCCTCCTACGAGCCACCAAAATCTAGTACATATGTTCGAAGCATATCCTCGAGTATCTGAATAGTCCTCTGACTGCCCATCCGTCTGAGGGTGGTAAGCCGTACTTAATTTGAGTTGGGTACCCAAGCTAGCCTATAAACTCATCCAAAAGTGGGACGTACATCTAATATCCCGATCGGACACGATGCTTACTGGAACTCCATGTAGCCTGACTATCTGTCTCACATATAAATCGGCGAGCTTCTCCGTGGACAATCCTACTTTGAAAGGCAAAAAGTAGGCTGATTTGGTCAGCCTGTCAACAATAACCCAAATCGTGTCCTTCCCTCCTGGAGTGCGTGGAAGTCCGGAAACAAAATCCATCGTGATATGTTCCCATTTCCACTCAGGAATCGGTAGTAGCTGTAACAATGCTCCTGGTCTCTGCCTCTCGGCTTTGACCTTCTGGCACACTAAACATCTGAAGACAAAATATGCTACCTCCCGCTTTATCCCATACTACCACTGTAATCACCTGAAAATTTTAGTATTTTTAAAATTTAATTTTCTGGAATTAATTAGCATTTTCTGTAATTTTAAACTAAGGTAGTCTGTTTTAAAATGAATTTTTAAAAGATATTATATAATATTAAAATGTAATGAAAATTATATTTTCTAGTGTAAAATTAAAAACCGGACATGGGGTAATTTTTCAAGAATTTATTGGATCCCGGATAAATTTTTAAAGCATTAAAAACTATTGATTAAATTTAACTAAATTAATTAAACCAATAAATAAAAACCAAACCAAACCCAAAGTCTGAACCGGACCGGACCGGCCGGTCTGACCGAACCGGACCGCTCAGCTAGCGGGTCAGATCCGGGTCAGACCCGACCCGCCAGAACCCGACCCGACCCGACCGGTGAAATCACTAACCCCCGAATCCCAAAAGCCCCGACTGATCGTTTCCTCTGCCGGCGGTCGTTTCCGCCGCCGTGGCCGCCGGCAGACCCTTCCGTTCACCTCCCCTGGCACCCGGCGACTGCTCCCCTTCGGATTCCGGCAACCTTCGGCCGTCTCCCTTCCATTCAACTCTTATAAATACCCAGCCGTCCGCCTAGGGTTTTCCTTTTCCGTTCTTCTCCGGTGAGAAACCCCGACTCCGGCTAACCTCCTCCGTCCCAGCCGCCCTCCAGCACCAGTACCCGGCCATGCAACCCTTCCGTTCACCTCGACCCTCTCCTTCCACCTCTTCTCCGACCTCCAGAAGCCGCTGCCAGACCTGTTCGAACTCCGGCCGAGTCCGATTCTCTTCCGGTCGACTCAGCCGAGCGCCGCCCGGCCTCCCCGAGGTGTCCCAGAGGCTCACCGACCTCCGCCGGCCTGAACCTCCACTTCCAGTGACCCAGAAGCAGAGTACAAGCCAGGACACGGACACAACCCTAAACCTAGACGCGACGCGGACACGTGTTGGACACGAGAAACGCAATTTCCCGAAGCCCTGTTCAGGTACTCATAACTTTCTCCTCGCTGCCCCATTTTCAATTCCGTCTGTTGCATCGCGTAGCCTGTATGACCCCCTCGGTGCCCGTGTAAACTGCTCTTTGCATCGCGTCCTGTGGTGATCGCGAACCGCGATCCAAAAACAGGAAAATAACGCCCTGTTTTACCTCAGAACTGAGTACGCCCCGCCAAACGGAACGACTTGGTCACGTGCGGTCTTCACCAATACGTGCGCGTCATTGATACGACATGCGGGATTTCGCAGAAGCTGATTCGGATGTGCGTGCACACCGGAATCAGTGCGTATCCGCAGACAACGCCCCGTATCCGACTTTTTTGTATTTTGCTGTAACTTAGTAAATACACGTCGGATCGAGACAAAACTTATGCCATCGGACTCGTAGCAATACGCTGGTCCTGTGAGTCAAGTTTGGTTCGATTCTGAGAACGTTGAAAAAATTGTGTGTCGTGGGCCCCACAGGCTCCACTTGATGGGCGATTTTGAGAACGGCTCATCGGAATCCAATTCTGGAAGTTCCATTGGGTTCGTATTATCGTTCTTGACCTGTTGACACTAAGTTGGACTGATTTGGAGACCTTTGACCCTGATGCATTTTTCAGTGCAAAGTGGCCCACATTTGGACCCCACTTTGAATTAAAAATATCGTTTTTGCCCTTGTGTCCAAACTGGACTTAAGAACAGGCGTTTCTAGCTATTTCTTATGTTCTGAGACTGTTGGTAATGTTCATTTCAGCTTTTGGAGGAGTATTTGCTGAACCCACGGATACAGGGATCGCTACTGGTATTCCAACCCCAGGCAAGTGTACCTTGCCAAATTATGTAGTTTTGATAATTATTTCCTTGCTTATTTATATTATTCATTATGCTTAAACCTAGGGCCGTATGACCTACTAAGCATCCGATTATAGTCGGGTGCCAACCCCGTACGCGGAGTTGTGTACGTCATTTAGAGATGGACATTCGTGACCCTTTACATTCTAGTACTTGTTGTATCAAGTACAATAACCTAGGACACTTGACACCAAACATATGACAAAATCTTTCTGAGATATTCATGGTGATTCTGTGTAGGATACAGGATGGACATAGATATTATATTCCTAGAGATTATGACTTGTTGTATTAGCTATGATCTCACGTGACATGGACATGAGACGTTATGGACATGAGACGTGTGGTTACATGGGGTGGGGAGAGACACACAGGCTACAGGCTGTTCTATATATATCTACTACTATTGTGAGGTTGTAGACTCTCGAGCAGAGCTAGACCCATTACTTGTTATTACTGCTACCGGCTCCCCGACACAGAGCTTGTAGCAGTCTCAGCCTGAGTACTAGTGATGCTCTCAGTTGCATTTTCACATAGATGGTTATGTAGATACCCTGCTTATGCTATTTACTATTTCACTGCATTTATTTGGCTTGTATTATCTGTACCTTGCTATGTCCCCTGAGGACCTGGATCAGGATGATGTCCCCAGGTTTAGCAGAAGAGCATTATCCCGAGGTTTACGGGACAGGAGCTGAAGCTGTACCAGAAGCTGTTGCTGAAGCTGAACCAAACTTAGAAGCAGAGGTGATGGCTGAAGACTTTTCTTGAGTTTTTGTTATTTGTACTCATCAGATACTTTATTTTGGACTCCTTTGTTCTGGTCTGTTGAACCAGTGTTTTAGACTTTTATCGGGTTGTTCCCCGACATACTTTGCTGAGACTGGACATTGATGTACTTTCTTTATTTGCTGTTGTTCTTATTATTTATGTGTGGATGAGATTAGTTTAGACTTATTGTTATAGACCTATATTTACAGCTTAAGTATGCCCCGATGGATCCATTAAATTGGGTTTGTCCATCGGTGCGTGCTGCTGGCCATTGCCACGTATCTAGTCCCTTGGTATTTTGGGACTGGGGCATGACAACCACACGTGTTCCCTCAGGTCCTTATACATCTTGTTAGCTCCCGGATGTATAGAATACTAAGAACGATAAGCCTCATGCATGATCTCTTCTCGTAGGTCCCCACTAGGCACACATAACCTAGTTCCGTGCCTTAAAGAACCATCCTCAACAATAGAGAAGTCATCCATCTATCCTGCCTGCACTTCAGCTATGAGGCTTCTGTCACCCCCACTTTTTGGATTAGGGGTATTTTCGTCTTTCCGTAATTAATGTGTAAATGATTTGCACGATATTAATTATATTTAAATAATTGAGGATGATTATTTGATTGTTGCAAGTTATCGTTGCTTCGATAATTAGGACGCTATGCGAGCCCTTGTCTTCCAACTGATATCTCACCCTTGTCCTAGATGTGCTAAACTATTACTTCGATCCATTGTATGACTCATAACCACGTCTCGTTGTGTTCAGTTTAGATGCGCAACATTCGTCGTACCCCATTGTATCTAATCCTTGATAAATTCAATTTTGTGCAGTTTCTCTATTTGTTGGACACGACATGCGAATAAATCCAATTTCCCTTCATGTATTTTTTCCCAAAATTTTGGGGACTGTGACATTGCAACATTAATCTTCTCGAAACCATAGCCTCAAAAAAACCTTGAAACTAATGCATCCTAGCCTTCCATTTTAATTCCATTAAATCTTGGCCCTTGAAACATCTCCATAAGAGGCAAATTCCTAGAAGGGTTGACCAGTCAAACCAATTCTAGGTCAAACCCACACCCCTTTATATATATACCATCTTAACTATAATTTCCTTCTTTTAACCCAAACCAAGTACCACGGCCGACGTTCTCTTCTTCCTTGCTTCCCCCGACCTACGGTTCCCCGTCGAAACCGGACCCATCGAGACATCCCCGCCTGCCCTTTCCTTCCCGAGTACCACTACTTCACCGCCGAGCGACGCCGAAAACCCGCTGCCGAGAGTCCCCTCCACCGCTCGACTTGAGCAGTCCGGTGGATCTCCTATTCCCCGCCCGACTGAAGCGACCGAGAGAGCCGTCGGGTCCCGCCTCGACCGGAGTACACGACTGAACGCCGGAGCCCTGCAACTCGACGACGACCATCTGAAGTTGGAGAACCCGCTGTACCTGAGCCGTCGGGTCTCGCCTCGACTCAGAGCCGAAGCCACGGACCTGCTGTCAACCGAACACCCGCGACGACCTCGACGCACGACTCGCCTACGTACCCAGGTTCGAGTCCCCTCTCGCGTACGTGTATGCGTACACGCACACGCGTATTCTTCCTTGTATACATATGTATAATTAGCTATGATAATATACACGTATCGTATGATGGTAGATCGGTGTGTTCATATGTACATATTAGATATCTATATGTATATAAACCTAATTAGTATATGTACTAGTATATGGCATATATGTATGGTATATCGCAATTAGTATAAATACATCTATATATGTATTATAAATATCTCCCTAGTATATGTTAATATATATAAGATATAAATTCTATTAAAGTATAGGTATATACAAAATCTAATATAATGGTAACTAATAGACATTTATGTATGTTAGATCATATTATAGATGACTTGAATGTAATCAGGGATATCCTGTAGTTACATCGACCTGACCCTGTAGCATGATAACAGACTGCCAAATGTACACTGACGTACTGGCGAGACCATACTATTGACTGTCGGTTATGCACAACAACGACAGACGTGACCCCCTAGCGTAGCCTGTTGAGACCATTATGTTGATTGTGTATTAGTGTAATGTCTGATGCAGTATTGTGTTTATGATATGTCTATAGGACTGTTGGATCATCCAGACGACACCTTGGAACCCGGACAGTGGTATTGCCAGCTAAGGACCACAGGCGAGTACATTCTCTGACAGTTTCCATTATGTTGATTATCTCTATAATTCTTGTTGTATAGCGTACATGACTCTGACACTGTTCTTTACACGAGTTGGCATCATTGAGACCTGTCACGAGGAGTCGTGATTGGGATCCATCGTGCTAGCTGGGGAAACGGGGAAATATTAGTAGTTTATGTGATCATACCCACCTTACATGCAGCATTAGCTCACCCACATCTCACGTCGGTGCAGCCTTACCCTTACATGCCTCATCGCTGTTACATTCTGGTTAGCCTGACCTGTTGGGGATGATCGCTAATCCATGTAATAAGTCATATAGTCCCAAGCCGATCACATGATATACTGATGTTTCACACACTTAGATAATTTCTTGACATGTATCTTGTTAGACTGATCTTATATTTCCACATGTTCTAGTTGTTGTTCATATGCACACTTATATACCAGTTCTTTGTACTTGCGTACACTTGTAGTTCTATTCCTTGTCAGATGCATATTGATGATGATGTTCCAGTACTTTATTCTAGTATTTCTCATTGCCAGTATTTCATTTTTGTCTTGTATTTCTTTACACTGTATTATAGTTTTTGTCAATATATGTGGAACTGCTGTTAGAGGTATATTTTCGTTCCAATCCTGACTGGATATTTTTTCCAGAGAATCTTGAGGATTTCTGTACCACGCACTATGGACCAGGTATAGAGACAGACTATGTACCAGAGATCCTAGAGGAGACCATGCTTCTAGATGAGGCTTTGCCTACAACTATCTAGATAGTATTTATTTATGCTTGAGACTTATGGAGGTTATTTCAGTTTATGTTTAGACTTATGTTAAGTTTAATTGGAGACATGTGTTGGACAGCTAGACTGTGATTTATCTTTATGTTTGAGACATGGTGTTTAACTAAGTCATTTTCTTTTATCTTTTATCGTGCCTTATAGTTGTTGTGATTGAGTTACATTGTGAGATTATTGTGAGATGTATATTGACCTCCTTATGGAGATGGATATCATTGACAGGTTTTTAGCTATATAGAGTTATTGTGACCTAGACAGCGTTCTACCGCCGATGCTGCGGCGTAGGCTGGACGTACCCATGCTCTCGTGCCCCTGTACTGGGTGCGGGTCGTGACAGCTTCGCAGACCCTCATCATGGTACTGCGTCTCTCGAATCTTCTCCATCAATCCTGACTGAATCTGCATGCCCATCATCTGTGTTTCAACTCTTGGAATAATAACCTCGATGCCCATGCTATCTAATTCTGCTAATAAGTGATGATCCATTATCAAGTACATCGCTATTGGATATCTGCTCAAGGCATCGGCAACTACATTAGCCTTCACTGGATGATACTGCAGTAAAATATTGAAATCCTTCATCAGTTCTAGCCACCTGCGCTGCCTCATATTTAGCTCTTTCTGCGTAAAGACATACTTCAAGCTTTTGTGGTCAGTGTATATTTCCACACGCTCTTCGTACAGATAATGTCTCCACAACTTTAGAGCGAAGATCACCGCTACTAATTCCAAGTCGTGAGTGGGATAGTTTCTCCCATGTGGTCGCAACTGTCTAGAAGCATATGCCACCACCTTCTTGTTCTGCTCTAGAACACATCCCAAGTTCTTCCCTGAAGCATCGCTATAAATGACAACTCCTCCTATCCCCGATGGCACCGTCAAAACAGGCGTTGTGGTCAATCTCTTCTTTAGCTTATTAAATGCAGCCTGACATTCTTCGGTCCACGAGAACTGCACATCCTTTCGAGTGAGTCTAGTCAACAGCTCTGCGATCCGAGAAAAAATCTTTATAAATTTCCTGTAATATCCGGCCAATCCTAAGAAGCTTCTGATCTCTGTAATAGAACTCGGGGTGGTCCAAGACTCTACAGCAGTAATCTTCTTTGGATCTACCGATATCCCATCTCCAGTCACCATATGCCCAAGAAACTCTACCTTATCCAGGAAGAACTTATATTTTGAGAGTTTTTCATAGAGTTTCTCTTTCCGAAGGGTCTCTAGAACAATCCTTAAATGATTCTCGTGATCTTCCGGTGTCTTCGAATAGACAAGGATATCATCTATGAATACTACTATGAACTTGTCAAGGTACTGGTGGAACACCTTGTTCATCAAGTTCATGAAGACTGTCGGGGCATTAGTCAACCAAAATGGCATTACCATAAACTCATATTGGACGTATCTTGTCTGAAATACAGTTTTTGGAATATCTTCCTTCTTCACCTTTAACTGATAATAGCCAGATCTAAAATCAATCTTCGAAAATACCCTTGCACCGCTCAAATGATCAAAAAGATCGTCTGTTCTTGGTAGCGGGTATTTGTTTTTGATGGTGAGGTTGTTCAGAGCCCTGTAATCAATGCACATTTGTACCGACCCATCTTTCTTTGGTACAAATAAGACCGAGGCTCCCCAAGGCGAGAAACTCAATCTAATAAAACCCTTGTCTAGCAAATCATCAACCTTCTTTTTCAGTTCTGCCAGCTCGCTGTTGTTGATCCTGTAGACTTGCTGCGACACCCATTCTGCCCCAGGCACTAAGTCTATAGAAAATTTAAGATCTTTGTCAAGTGGTAATCCTGGTAGCTCCTCAGGAAATACGTCTAGAAATTCTGCAATAATAGGGTGTGGCAAGTCCTTCTCTACTACCATGGCTCCACAAATAATTCTATCACTCTGCTCGACTCCTCCCCTAACAACTCAAATTCTGGCTCTCCTAGAGGGCGGAACAGTACACATCCTCCACGACAGTCTATGCTAGCACGGTGCATACTCAACCAATCCATTCCAAGGACAATATCAAAACTCTGAAGTGGCATTATGAGTAAACTAGCATCCAAATTATGGCCTCCTAAGGTAACATGATGCCTCTTACAAGTATCACTGACTAGGATAGTGCCTCCACCAGTCGTGATCTTGCAACTCCTACTCAAGGGTTCCGATACTAAACTATGCTTAAGCACAAAGGATACAGATATGAAGCTATGTGATGTAGCAGAATCAAATAATGCAATAACGAGAATATAATCAAGAAGAATAGAACCTGCTATCACATCACCAGTCGGCTCAGCCTCCTCTACGGTCATGGCAAAAGCTCTGCCCTATGGAGGTACTCCCCTTTGCTGGTGCTGAGCGAATTATTGTTGTTGTATAGGAAATGGGGGTCCTCGTGGCTGCTGGAACACTGGTGGTCCAAATGGTCCTCTCTGGGACGAGGATCCGCCTATAGGGGGTGCGGTAGGACACTCCCTCATCTGGTGCGTAGGTGATCCACAATATAAGAACACGCCTAATCTCTTCCGGCAGATCTCCCATGAATGTTCTGGCTTCTTGCAATAGTTGCATGGGGGAACTTGTTGCACTTGTCCCTGTAGCTGTTGTTGCACTTGTTGAGCTGGGGCTCTAACTGGGGCAAGGTACTGTTGCTGTTGCTGAAAGGTCCTTGGCTAAAACTGTGCACGCTTTGCCTGCCCCTGACTACTACCACTGCCGATAGCATCCCTGTTCCTCTTATTCCGAAGACACATATCCACCTCAACCCTTTGAGCCTCTACTAATATGTCAGCAAAAGTTGTATGGGCTGAAGAAATATGGACCTTGACCTCTTGGTTCAAGCCCTCTCTGAATCGTCTAGCTGTCACGACCCGCACCCAAAAAATTGGGCATGAGTCGTGGGTACGTCCAGCCTACGCCGCAGCATCAGCGGTAGAACGTTGTCTAGGTCTACTATCTAGCTAACCATCTCACACAATCAAAATATATACCTGTCAAGATCTCAACTCCAAACGGAGGAGCAATATCATAATGATAATCACAAGTACTCAATCACGAATCTAAGTACGATAAGATAACAAAGAAGTCTAACAACTACAAAGTCTAAACAACTGCAGCTAAAAACAACCACAATAATAATAATACAACAATATCCGAAATCATATACAATACAAGGCCTCAATCCAAAATCGGAAACAAATCCGGTACCAAAAGCTAATAAAATATAACAACATGTCCTAGTGATCCCGGCTACCAACCAGAAAATCACTCCTAAACTAGGGGGTCCCTGTCTGCACCATCGACAGGCTAAGGTCCATAAAATGTCGGACACCAATCCTCCGGATCCTCTGGAAAAAATATGTCCAGTCAGGACTGGAGAAAGTACACCTCTAACAGCAGTTCCAGTTAAATGATAAAAACTATAAAACAGTTGTAGCAAGTAGCAAGGTGAAGGAAATAAAGTATGAATAAGAAATATATACATATCACTGGTGCATAAAGGTAAAGATGCATGAATATCAGAAGCAAGATAGATAAGTAATGACTGCAGGATACAAGAAATCTAAACTAGGAGTAAGTGCGTGCACAAGAACATGTAGTGAGTCCAGCAAGAATACATGTAATGAGTCAAGTCCAGAAACTATAAGTGAGACCAGCAAGAAATGCAAGAGAGTCCAGACTAGAAAGAATGAACTCGTATCTTTGAAATACCTGTTTTGACATGTAAACGGCTAGTGATAAGTACGGCTCACCGCGCACTGGGTGCGCGGCTGCTTTCATTCCAGATTAGACCAGAGGGGGTGATTCCAGTTGGAAATATTTACATGTCTACTCGAGTATTTCTCCGTCCCGACTAGTACAAGTGAATCCAAGACCCGACACGTAAATCAAGTATGCGTCCATCTAGAAATATGAGTGATGCCTGTAGTGATGCCTGTAGGTGATGCCAATAG